>JAUIZM010000084.1:0-343579 GCA_030848705.1 Heracleum sosnowskyi
AGCTCGGTTTAATTTTATTTGATTATACATTTTGGTGATTGAATTAGTGACTAGTCATGTTTTTAGTGACTTTATTTATTTGTTCTCACTTTAATTATTTATTTTAGTACATTTTTAGGTGATTTAATAATTCTTATGTGATTTTACAATTTAGTGTTTTATTAGTTACAGTAGAAACATGCACAAGTTGTCAGATTATAGATGGATCGGCTTTTACGGTTCATTTTTTGTGGTTTGATATTATCGATCTTTTGATTCGTGTGGTACAGTTTCAATTTTGGAATAAATAATTACAGGTGAATAATTTATGCAACAAACTAAATATCAAATGTTTTACAAGATGAGTTTGTTTGCAAAAAAAAAGTTAGTAGTAGTCGGTGTAGTATTAGATTTATAGTTACCGGTTCCTTTTAAAGTGTTTTGTATTTGAATGATGCTGGTTTAGTTTAAGTTTTGTGTAATAGCCGCAAATACTTAAAAATTTAGTTACGGTTTATTTCTAAATATTTCGACCATAAATATTTAAAAATTTCGTTACGTCTTATTTCTAAAATATCGCGAGCATATTTAAATGGAGGTTGAATAATTAAAATTTAGAATTTAGGTATAAATACATATAGATTATTGATTTTAGAAAATTGGGCTAAGTAGTTGTTGGGCTCATATTCTTTTTATTTTATTTAGTCCAGGTTCTATTTTCTTTCTAAGCCCAGATTGAGGCCCAAAGGATTAAATTAGGGTAATGTTAAGTAGTAAGTAATAGATTAGTTAAACTAAAACCAATCTAAAACTAATTTCCCCCACTCCCCCTTTTTCTTTCCCAGCCGGCCGAAAAGAAAGAGAAAACAGAGGAGAGAGATTTTTTTTGGATTCCTTCGAAAATCGAATCAAGGGGTATGAATCCTTGTTTTCTTAGTTTTAAAAACGTTTGATTTTGTGAAATTAGTTTGTTTTTAATTGTATGGTCCGCTTTTGACTGTTTTGTTTTTAAAGTTTATTTTCAAAAATTAGGGATTTGTAATTTCTGGATTTGGGGGTTCGTTTTTGTCGATTTGATTGGTAGATTCTGGCTTTGAGTGTTAAATCGATGTGGGTTGTGTGTTGTTGAAGGAGATGGTGGCGTGGTCGTCTGATGGAAGGGGAGGAACCACCGCGGCTTCCGTCGCCGGCGGTGGTGGTGTTGTCGGATTAGATTAGAGATAGAGAGGAGAGATCAAAGAGAGATTGAGGGTGAACGGAGAGAAAAAAAGGGAAGAACAAAGATTGGGGGAAGGATAGAGAGAGAGAGATTCCGGTGAACGGCCGCGGTGGCGGCGGTGGCGCGTGGGCCCCACGCGCGGTGCATGTGCGCCACGTGGGGTGCTGCATGTGTGCCACGTGGGGCACTGCATGCGTGCCACGTGGCAGCCTGCATGTGCGCCACGTGGCTACTGAGGTGGCAGTAGAGATGCTGATGTGTTGATTAAAGAAAAAGAAGAAGAAAACAGATTTTAAATAATTTAATAAAATCTGTTAAATAATTAGTAATAAAATGTGATAAAAAGGAATAATTAATTAGTAATAAGATTGGAATGGGATTTGTATTAAAAAGAGGTGTAGTTATTTAAATATGGATTAAAATTTGAGTTATTTACTTTGGGATTAGAGATTTAAAATGAGAATTTGATTCGTTTTATTGGTGTTAAACGGAGACTAATTTGTGAATAATGTTTAGAATAATAAAATGTTTTAGAAACTTAAAAGGAGATGATTGTGGAAATTTTTGGAGACGGTTCTGATTTTAGAAATAAGAATTTGAGATTTATTATTTTCGTAGTAAAGAATATTTTAGATTTTATTTTTGAGGTATTTGGGAATTAGAGACTAGTTAAATTGGATCAGTGATTAATTTGGGTTCATTTTTGAATAAGTAGAGATAAAAAGAGATTATTTTTGAAAACTAAAAATAGAATATTATAGAAGTTTTAGAAATGACCTTTTTACTTTAAAATGAGATTTAGAGACGTTAAAATAGAATTACGTTTCTGTAATCGGGAAATTGTTTTTAAATTGGCTTGAATAGGATTATTTAATTATGAATTATTGAATTATTTTCCCGTTAATTATTTTAGAAATATTTGAGAAATCTTGGGATTTAATAGGGATTAAATTATGACGTAAATTTGTCCCGATGTTTTATTTATTTAAATTAATTTTAAATTAGAGAAAGACGGTAACTTCTTTCTTATAAGACCTACGGTCGTATAGAGTTCCTAATCGGATTGAGATTTAAAAAGAGAAATGCATAGTGCTTATTTGAGAAAAATAGACGTCCTAGTTGATTTAATTATTGTTATTTGATTTTTATTCTGACTTGGATTATTTATCACCATTTGCTTACGCACTGTGATTAATTCTTTTAGAGAATTTTCCTCTGGCCCGTAATTGAAGGCAAACAAGCGGATAGAGTAAAATTATTATTTGATTATTGTTCACAGCGCGATCGAGGCAAGTTCTTTCTGACCCTCACTCCTATTGCATTATTTTGAGGAGTATTTATTTTCTGAAAGTTTGAATTGTTTATTCATTTCTGAAATGGTTATTTGAGAATTCTATTAGTTGATCTGGAGGAATGTTACAGTTTTGATGAGACACACTAAAAATATTCACTGTCCTTAAAGCGTATTTCATCGAATTTCCTGGGCATCTTATTTGTTCAAGATGACCCTAACGACCATTCAGCTATAGCTACGCTCCTTTATCGAGGTAGCTAACACTTTATTCGATTCAGTCGGATTTATTGTCCAGATCCGATAATTTTGTTCTTGGCTTCTAAATTTGATTCATTTTTCGGATCAAATTATTTTGAATTAGGATAGTGGTAAGCTGGTTCTAGATTTCATCATAACTACTCTTAACTAATTATTCTAGCGTGTTGATATATCGTTTGGTTGATTCGAGTCGTTCCCATTATTCGGGACGATTCTAAATAATTTATTTCATTCAACGAATCTCTTTTGTTCGAGATTTGTTAACCTGTTTGTCTAGGGTTGACATATTGTTCGTGTCAACATAAGAATTTTCTTTTGAATTATTAGGATGACCTATTGTTCAGGTCGTCATCGCACAAACAATAGAATGGCGGTCGGCCAGAGTTAAGTCAAAACTTTCCTATCTAATTATTCTTACTTCATTCTCATAACGTTTCTGGAGGAAAATCATTACTTCAACTGGTCAACGTGGGAGTGGCCCACGGATTTTCTTTCTGATCAACACTAGATATACTCTCGTGGTATCAAGAGAGGAATATATCTATTTTGGCACGATAGTTGCCGGGTTGACTTTACAACCCACTAATTTCTAGCAAAACGAAATTGTGATACTTGAGACATAGTAGTGATCGTGCTATGGGGTATCACGGGTGTACGGTACTTGAGACACGGTAGTTGATCGCGCCGTGGGGTATCGTAAAGGAGACATACCAGTATCTTCTACTCTCAAATTCCAAATGTGTTTGTTTTGAGATATATGATTTGGTCAATCATTGGACTTTTAGTCCGTTTATATAAATTGTCACATTTTGAGTTTTATTGGCTTTGTTCTTCTTATACCTCAATAGTAGTGCTGATAAGAGAGAGCCAGTCAGTGGAATTTGCTGAGCACATAGTTGCTCATTCTTGTTGTTAATAATATTTTACAGTTAAAGAGGAAGCATGCGATTCATCCCGACACCGAGCTAAAGGAAAGGAGAAGGTGCAACAAGACACCGACTTGGGATAACATTGTTTCTTCGGAGATGATGACAGGAAAGCTACACCAGAAAGCAATATCTACCAAATAAACTTTAAGTATCTAGCGGTTTGATGTGTATTGTTTAGCAAGGATGTAATGATTCAAGGACAGATCGTTGCCTGGACTTGTGGGCTAGAATCTATTACCTGCTACAAGGATTGTAATTACTATGGTATGTTATATATTTGAGCGTTTAAGATGATTATGGTTTGTGGCGACCCGAATCCACTGATAGGTGGATTTGGGGGCGTCACAGTTTTGGTATCAGAGCGGTAGTTATATTCTTAGGAAACGTGAGATCCTAGGGATATAATTCGACGATAGAGTTAAGATAGTGAGACGGGTTGCGATTACTTAAGAGCTATAGCCTCACACATGGATTTCTATACCTTGATGAGTTTTAAGCTTATATATTTATATACCCCTATACATGCTGCTAGATAGAACCTGTTATGATAGAATTTTCTTTACTTTTGTGGATGTCTTCATCTGAGTCCTCAGATTTCCATGCTATTTGAGACAGATCTACTACTCCTATCTGAGAAATCATGGAGATCCTAGCTCAAAGTTAGACACTAAACCATCGAAAGAGTATATGATCATAAATAATGACATTGAGGATTTTTCATTGGGATACTTGCATCTCCTACCTGTTAGGTGATAGGTTTAGTAGATTTACCTTCTTTTTGATGTGGATATAGTAGTTTCCCTCCAGTAATTCCTGACTAAGTTACCTGTATGGCAAAAAGCCAGTTTTAAGATGATCCTTTGACTTTGGTTAATACATCCCTAACTGGTGTGACCCAGACTTTAAAAATATCATTGTCGGTTACTAATTTGGGATTTGGAAGAGATATGGATGTAGATTTTCGGATGATACCCTATTGAACTTGTTCCATTCTTTTGTAAGATGTCGTGATACCCGTTTTGCAAAGTCGGACCAGCTCAAGATACATGCACCATAGATTAACCCTAAGAGATACAACTATGTGATCCAAAATTCGAAACTAAGCTAGTGAATGATTTCGTGACCGAAATTAATAGTTCGAAAGGTGAAAGCTTATAGGAGTTGAGATAGTGCCCTCCGACAATAAGTCTTCGTACATATCCTCTTAAAGAGTTTCTTCTCTGATGAGCTGTTAGTGTTTACAAGTGATGTTTTCATTCTAGAACCAACGGTGGCGCCTTATTAGCTATAATTGTCGGTAATTTTTATCATTTGAGTTCGCTCAGACGTTTTCATTCTGGCTTGAAAGGTATTTATATTGTTCAGAGGTCAATTTATCTATCACTATCTATGTCGGAAATATAAGTTCTTTTCATAACTCTTCTTATATTTGACCCTTTTGTGATACTGAGATGAACAACCCTATAAATAGGGGATGACTACTTGTCTGTGTGACAAGAAGTCTGGTGGGACGCCACCTGTTTGTACTGTTGCTTGTCGTTAGAGTACTAAAGGCTGGCCACCTTGTGTACTATGACGGTTGTCCTAATGACACATGCAATGGAACAAATGTTCATTGATCATTTTGATCTCTCAGTTAACCTCTTATAAAAGATTAGCGTTACCAAGAATTGATCATACATATGTCATTGTTTAACATTTTCCATCTCTGAGTTATCTTGTTCAAGGTTCTTATGGAGCAATTATCAGAACAACCCTTTGGAAGTGAGAAAATAAGTTATGTTGGATAAGCTTGCGATATCTTGCGTGATGATACAATAAACAACCGTCTTCCATTTGAGAAAAGATAGGGTACATAATTCATATTTCCCTATCTCTTGAATTTCGATATAGTAGTTAAAGGATGGTTCAACTATGGAAGTTTTGAGATTCAATATTTAAGACATTTAAATTGATTTTGAGCCTTTTCTTATAGAAGTTCCAAGATGATTCCACGAATTAGTCCAGAACGACATATCCCGAACCTATTAAAAAGGGACTATTGATGTCGAGGAAACGTGAACATGGTTTGGAGAGATGAAGAAAACTTATGAGAATTTTAAATTGAGTAAGTTGAGAATACCATCAATGTTATATGTTATGTTAAAGAGGAAATCGAAACTGGTATAAGGCAAATGAGAACTATTAAAGGCACGATAATTGAGATGAGATTTAGAAATTGTAACCTGCTAGTAGTTTTATTTATAAACATAACCTGTTTACTTGAGGATTTACCTTGTGGCTATTTTTACTACCCCGACACAAGAGTTATGTTTTGACAACACTTATAAATTATGGCTCTGGATTATGAGGATTTGTTTTATTTACCAGTAAAGATGTTCTGATTCACAGTTATATACATATTTTGTTCTGTATAACCAAACCTTGTGTTTTCAATCTTAATAGAAAAAGATGCCACCCAGAAGAGGCAGACCTCCCAAGAACCGACAAGTATCACCTGAAGTGGGCCAACACAACGATGGCCCCATTCCCTACCACCAACAACCAGAACCAGAACCAGAACCAGAATAAGCACCTGCTCAAGTAATACCACCAAAACAGAACCAAAATGATCCTATGAGTTTACTTCTGGAATTTTTGAGACAGTATACACAAAATCCTCCAATTAGACAAGAAATACCTCAAGTTAGAGATAATCAACCTCCTATACAACCAGTAAAGAATACAGTTACCTTCAAGTCTTTCAAGTCACTAAACCCACCTGAGTTTAAGGGTACCACTGACCCTGTTGAAGCAAGATTTTGGTTACAAGAAATGGAAAAGACCTTTGAGATTGTAGGAGTGGAAGAAGAAAAGAAGACCATTTTTGCAGCCTACATGTTAAAAGGTGAGGCAAACTTCTGATGGGAATCGAAAAGAGCTATGGAAGGGAATGCAGTAATACCTTGGATTCGGTTTACCCAGTTATTTTTGGAAAAGTATTCCCCTAAGTACTTGGAAAATCAAATGGAGCTTAAATTTTTGGAATTAAAGCAAGGCAATATGACCGTGGCTGAATATGAAGCCAAATTTACTGAACTTTCTAGGTTTCTGCCTTATCACGTTGATACTGATGAGAAAAGAGCTAAGCGTTTTCAGCAAGGATTAAAACCATGGATTCAGAATCGAGTTGCAGTCTTAGAAATCACCAACTATGCTACCTTAGTTCAGAAAGCAGCTATAGTAGAAAGTGGAGCAGAATTGTACTCGAAGGACAAGGACGTAAAGAAAAGGAAGTTTCATCATCGTAGAACCAATTTTGACAAGAAACCTGATAGTCGGAGTGGAAAGAAACCATTTGTGAAACGGGAAGACAAGAACACTAACATTAAGAGAATTGAGAATCATGACACTAGAGGATCTAACCAGAGGTTCAGACCACCACAAACAACAAACTTGATTCAAGGAAGGCCACCACTACCAGAATGCAAAACTTGTGGAAGAAAACACCCAGGACCCTGTAATCTTGCAAATATTGTGTGCTACAATTGTGGACAGAAAGGACATTACTCTTCTAACTGCAAAGAGAAGGCAACCACTTGTTTCAAATGCGGAAGGAAAGGACACATTGCACGAGATTGCAAGTCACCTTCGAAGGAAACCAGTGTACCTAGACTCATGGCACCTCCTGACAACAAACCGACTGCACGTACCTTCAATATGACGGTGAGAGATGCAATCGCTGATAGTGATGTAATTGCAGGTACGCTCTTAGTAAATTCTGTGAATGCATGTGTATTGATTGACTCAGGAGCTACAAGATCTTTTATATCAGAAAATTTTATAAACAAACTGGATATTCAGTCAGTACCACTAGGGGAAACTTTGGTTATAGAAGTGGCAAATCAGGAAACAGTTTCCATAGATAAAGTATGCCTAGATTGTGCTATCGAGATTCAAGCACAACAATTCAACGCAAATCTTCTTCCTTTTAAGTTAGGAGAATTTGATATAATTCTTGGAATGGATTGGTTAACTCGCTATGATGCTCATATAAATTGTCGGCGTAAATGGGTTAGCGTGAAAGGATTGAATGGCAAGAGAGTACAGTTTCGCGGAAGGAAACCTACCCGGAATTTTCTAACCATAGTTCAAGTAAAGAAATTACTACGAAAGGGATGTCAAGCTTACTTAGCCCATGTGGTTGACAAAGATAAACAGACTCCTACTCTTAAAGAGATTCCTGTAGTAAATCAGTTTGAGGATGTATTTCCTGAAGAGTTACCTGGATTACCTCCTGGCCGAGAAATAGAATTCACCATCGACCTTGCTCCAGGAACAACACCAATCTCTAAAGCACCTTACAGAATGGCGCCAGTAGAGATGAATGAATTGGCAACACAACTACAAGAGTTATTAGACAAGGGCGTAATTCGACCAAGTGTATCCCCCTGGGGAGCCCCGGTGTTATTTGTGAAGAAGAAGGATGGATCCATGAGGTTATGCATTGATTACCGAGAGCTGAACAAGATGACAATTAAGAATAAATACCCTCTACCACGAATTGACGACCTATTTGATCAACTAAAAGGAGCTGCTTATTTTTCCAAGATTGACCTTAGATCAGGTTATCACCAGTTAAAGATTAAACCTGAAGATGTGCCAAAGACTGCTTTTAGGACACGTTATGGACATTATGAGTTTCTAGTGATGCCATTTGGACTGACGAATGCTCCAGCTGCTTTTATGGATTTAATGAATCGTGTATTCAAGAAATATTTGGATAAGTTCGTGATTGTATTTATTGATGACATCATGATTTACTCAAAGAATCAAGAAGAACACGCAGAGCACCTTCGTCTAGTTTTGGAAACTCTACGCAAGGAAAAGCTATATGCCAAGTTTTCTAAATGTGAGTTTTGGTTAAATAAGGTGCAATTTTTAGGTCACATTGTAAGTAGTGAAGGGATTTCTGTGGACCCTGTGAAAGTGGAAGCAATAGCAAATTGGGAAAGACCGAAGACTCCAACTGAGGTAAGAAGTTTTCTTGGACTAGCGGGGTACTACCGAAGATTTGTAAAAGATTTCTCAAAGATAGCTACACCGCTGACTAAACTCACCAGAAAGAATGAGAAGTTTGAATGGACGTCCAAGTGCGAGGAAAGTTTTCAAGAACTTAAGCGACGATTGACAACTGCTCCAGTTTTGACATTACCCGATGATACTGGGAATTTTGTAATCTATAGTGACGTTTCACACAAGGGATTAGGATGTGTATTGATGCAACATGGGAAAGTGATTGCTTATGCTTCTCGACAGTTAAAGGATTACGAGCTGAGATACCCTACCCATGATCTTGAGTTAGCCGCAATTGTTTTTGCATTAAAAATTTGGAGGCATTACTTGTACGGTGAAAAGTGTGAAATCTACACAGATCATAAGAGCTTAAAGTATATCTTTACCCAAAAAGAACTGAATATGAGACAAAGACGATGGCTGGAATTGATCAAAGACTATGATTGTTCGATTAACTATCACCCGGGAAAGGCCAATGTAGTAGCTGATGCTCTGAGTAGGAAAGAGAGACTCCAGATTTTAATATCGTCAGAAGAATTGATCAAGGAAATTGAAAGGTTCGATTTGGAGATTAAGATTCCAGTTCAAGCCAATGAGCGAGCATATGAAATCTTACTGCAACCAGAATTGATTGAAAAGATTCGTCGTTGTCAAGAGAAAATAATGGAAGAAGAAAGGTCTCAATTAACCGGAGAAGAACTTCAAGGTCCAAAGGATGATAAAGGAATTAAAAGATTCGGCTCAAGAATTTGGATACCCAACGTTGTAGAACTTAAAGAAGAGATTCTCAATGAAGCCCATAATTCAAGGTATTCTATTCATCCAGGAAGTACAAAAATGTATCAAGATCTCAAGAAGAATTACTGGTGGCCCAATATGAAACGAGAAATTGCAGAGTGGGTAAGTAAATGTTTAACTTGTGAGAAAGTGAAAGCAGAACACCAGAGACCGAGTGGACTTCTACAACCCTTAGAGATACCTGAATGGAAATGGGAGCATATAACCATAGATTTTATCGTAGGTTTACCCCGAACTAGAACCAATCATGATGCGATTTGGGTTATCGTGGATCGACTTACTAAATCTGCGCACTTCTTACCAATTAGTGAAAAGTATTCAGTTGAGAAGTTGGTAGGTATATACCTAAAGGAAATTGTGGTTCGTCACGGAGTACCTGTTTAAATTGTGTCTGATAGAGATGCCCGGTTCACTTCTAGATTTTGGAAAAGCTTTCAGGAATGTCTTGGCACGAAATTAAATCTGAGCACTGCATACCATCCACAAACTGATGGACAAAGCGAAAGGACAATTCAAACGGTTGACGACATGTTGAAAACTTGTGTAATGGATTTCAAAGGAAATTGGGACGATCATTTACCCCTGGTTGAGTTTGCATACAACAATAGCTACCACTCCAGCATAGGTATGGCACCATATGAAGCTTTGTATGGAAGAAAGTGTAGATCACCATTATACTGAGATGAAGTAGGAGAAAGAAAGATACTAGGACCAGAAATGCTCCAGCAGACCAAGCAAGACATAGAGATTATTCGAAAAAGGTTAGTGGCAGCTCAAGACCGACAAAGAAAGTACGCAAATCAAAGAAGAAAGGACAAAACATTTGAGGTTGGAGATAAAGTGATGTTAAAAGTTTCACCTTGGAAGGGAGTAATGAGATTCGGTAAGAAGGGTAAGCTAAGTCCCAGATATATAGGACCTTTTGAGATTCTCAAGAAAGTAGGAGCAGTGGCATATCAGTTAGCTCTACCGCCAGATCTTCAGCATATCCATGATGTATTTCATATTTCATTATTAAGAACGTACCACCCTGATTTCAGACATGTTCTTGAGTACGAACCAGTGGAGATTAGGCCTGATTTGACATACGAAGAACAACCAGTGCATATCTTGGATTATAAAGTGCAAGAGTTATGAAGTAAGAAAATTAATTTGGTAAAAGTGCTTTGGAGAAATCATCAAGTTGAAGAAGCTACTTGGGAATTAGAAAGTGAAATGAGGGATAAATATCCTCACTTGTTTAGTGACTAGATTTTGATTCCGAGGACGGAATCCTATAAGGAGGGAAGACTGTAATAGCCGCAAATACTTAAAAATTTAGTTACGGTTTATTTCTAAATATTTCGACCATAAATATTTAAAAATTTCGTTACGTCTTATTTCTAAAATATCGCGAGCATATTTAAATGGAGGTTGAATAATTAAAATTTAGAATTTAGGTATAAATACATATAGATTATTGATTTTAGAAAATTGGGCTAAGTAGTTGTTGGGCTCATATTCTTTTTATTTTATTTAGTCCAGGTTCTATTTTCTTTCTAAGCCCAGATTGAGGCCCAAAGGATTAAATTAGGGTAATGTTAAGTAGTAAGTAATAGATTAGTTAAACTAAAACTAATCTAAAACTAATTTCCCCCACTCCCCCTTTTTCTTTCCCAGCCGGCCGAAAAGAAAGAGAAAACAGAGGAGAGAGATTTTTTTTGGATTCCTTCAAAAATCGAATCAAGGGGTATGAATCCTTGTTTTCTTAGTTTTAAAAACGTTTGATTTTGTGAAATTAGTTTGTTTTTAATTGTATGGTCCGATTTTGATTGTTTTGTTTTTAAAGTTTATTTTCAAAAATTAGGGATTTGTAATTTCTGGATTTGGGGGTTCGTTTTTGTCGATTTGATTGGTAGATTCTGGCTTTGAGTGTTAAATCGATGTGGGTTGTGTGTTGTTGAAGGAGATGGTGGCGTGGTCGTGTGATGGAAGGGGAGGAACCACCGCGGCTTCCGTCGCCGGCGGTGGTGGTGTTGTCGGATTAGATTAGAGATAGAGAGGAGAGATCAAAGAGAGATTGAGGGTGAACGGAGAGAAAAAAAGGGAAGAACAAAGATTGGGGGAAAGATCGAGAGAGATAGATAGAGAGAGAGAGAGAGAGAGAGAGAGAGAGAGAGAGAGAGAGAGAGAGAGAGATTCCGGTGAACGGCCGCGGTGGCGGCGGTGGCGCGTGGGCCCCACGCGCGGTGCATGTGCGCCACGTGGGGTGCTGCATGTGTGCCACGTGGGGCACTGCATGCGTGCCACGTGGCAGCCTGCATGTGCGCCACGTGGCTACTGAGGTGGCAGTAGAGATGCTGATGTGTTGATTAAAGAAAAAGAAGAAGAAAACAGATTTTAAATAATTTAATAAAATCTGTTAAATAATTAGTAATAAAATGTGATAAAAAGGAATAATTAATTAGTAATAAGATTGGAATGGGATTTGTATTAAAAAGAGGTGTAGTTATTTAAATATGGATTAAAATTTGAGTTATTTACTTTGGGATTAGAGATTTAAAATGAGAATTTGATTCGTTTTATTGGTGTTAAACGGAGACTAATTTGTGAATAATGTTTAGAATAATAAAATGTTTTAGAAACTAAAAAGGAGATGATTGTGGAAATTTTTGGAGACGGTTCTGATTTTAGAAATAAGAATTTGAGATTTATTATTTTCGTAGTAAAGAATATTTTAGATTTTATTTTTGAGGTATTTGGGAATTAGAGACTAGTTAAATTGTATCAGTGATTAATTTGGGTTCATTTTTGAATAAGTAGAGATAAAAAGAGATTATTTTTGAAAACTAAAAATAGAATATTATAGAAGTTTTAGAAATGACCTTTTTACTTTAAAATGAGATTTAGAGACGTTAAAATAGAATTACATTTCTGTAATCGGGAAATTGTTTTTAAATTGGCTTGAATAGGATTATTTAATTATGAATTATTGAAATATTTTCCCGTTAATTATTTTAGAAATATTTGAGAAATCTTGGGATTTAATAGGGATTAAATTATGACGTAAATCTGTCCCGATGTTTTATTTATTTAAATTAATTTTAAATTAGAGAAAGACGGTAACTTCTTTCTTATAAGATCTACGGTCGTATAGAGTTCCTAATCGGATTGAGATTTAAAAAGAGGAATGCATAGTGCTTATTTGAGAAAAATAGACGTCCTAGTTGATTTAATTATTGTTATTTGATTTTTATTCTGACTTGGATTATTTATCACCATTTGCTTACGCACTGTGATTAATTCTTTTAGAGAATTTTCCCCTGGCCCGTAATTGAAGGCAAACAAGCGGATAGAGTAAAATTATTATTTGATTATTGTTCACAGCGCGATCGAGGCAAGTTCTTTCTGACCCTCACTCCTATTGCATTATTTTGAGGAGTATTTATTTTCTGAAAGTTTGAATTGTTTATTCATTTCTGAAATGGTTATTTGAGAATTCTATTAGTTGATCTAGAGGAATGTTACAGTTTTGATGAGACACACTAAAAATATTCACTGTCCTTAAAGCGTATTTCATCGAATTTCCTGGGCATCTTATTTGTTCAAGATGACCCTAACGACAATTCAGCTATAGCTACGCTCCTTTATCGAGGTAGCTAACACTTTATTCGATTCAGTCGGATTTATTGTCCAGATCCGATAATTTTGTTCTTGGCTTCTAAATTTGATTCATTTTTTGGATCAAATTATTTTGAATTAGGATAGTGGTAAGCTGGTTCTAGATTTCATCATAACTACTCATAACTAATTATTCTAGCGTGTTGATATATCGTTTGGTTGATTCGAGTCGTTCCCATTATTCGGGACGATTCTAAATAATTTATTTCATTCAACGAATCTCTTTTGTTCGAGATTTGTTAACCTGTTTGTCTAGGGTTGACATATTGTTCGTGTCAACATAAAAATTTTCTTTTGAATTATTAGGATAACCTATTGTTCAGGTCGTCATCGCACAAACAATAGAATGGCGGTCGGCCAGAGTTAAGTCAAAACTTTCCTATCTAATTATTCTTACTTCATTCTCATAACGTTTCTGGAGGAAAATCATTACTTCAACTGGTCAACGTGGGAGTGGCCCACGGATTTTCTTTCTGATCAACATGAGATATACTCTCGTGGTATCAAGAGAGGAATATATCTATTTTGGCACGATAGTTGTCGGGTTGACTTTACAACCCACTAATTGCTAGCAAAACGAAATTGTGATACTTGAGACATAGTAGTGATCGTGCTATGGGGTATCACGGTTGTACGGTACTTGAGACACGGTAGTTGATCGCGCCGTGGGGTATCGTAAAGGAGACATACCAGTATCTTCTACTCTCAAATTCCAAATGTGTTTGTTTTGAGATATATGATTTGGTCAATCATTGGACTTTTAGTCCGTTTATATAAATTGTCACATTTTGAGTTTTATTGGCTTTGTTCTTCTTATACCTCAATAGTAGTGTTGATAAGAGAGAGCCAGTCAGTGGAATTTGCTGAGCACATAGTTGCTCATTCTTGTTGTTAATAATATTTTACAGTTAAAGAGGAAGCATGCGATTCATCCCGACACCGAGCTAAAGGAAAGGAGAAGGTGCAACAAGACACCGACTTGGGATAACATTGTTTCTTCGGAGATGATGACAGGAAAGCTACACCAGAAAGCAATATCTACCAAATAAACTTTAAGTATCTAGCGGTTTGATGTGTATTGTTTAGCAAGGATGTAATGATTCAAGGACAGATCGTTGCCTGGACTTGTGGGCTAGAATCTATTACCTGCTACAAGGATTGTAATAACTATGGTATGTTATATATTTGAGCGTTTAAGATGATTATGGTTCGTGGCGACCCGAATCCACTGATAGGTGGATTTGGGGGCGTCACATTTTGACTTTATTGGAGGCAATAAAGATTGCACTGAATTTGGAATTCTTGATTATAGTAATACCATGTTTAGTGAGTATTGATATGTGACCATTCGGTAAGAAAGTAAGTACAACCTAGTCTCAACCTTGTCCCTTTTCTTGTTAAGATGTATGGTTTTTGTCACTGCACCTTATCCAATATTTTTGGCATATACGGACGAGATGCTCTATTATTGTTATAGAATATCAATAAACTACACTATACAAATCACTATTACTATTATTGAAATTCTTAAGTCACCATGTACCAATCACTAATTTTAGTTATAGGAATCACTAAAATGTATTATAAAAATCACTGTATCACCTCTTTATCCTACCCATTAGTATATAAATTTATATAGAATAATTTGTGGGATATAGCAAGGTATGAGAGGGAAGGTTGAAGTTAAAGAAAAAGGAAATTTATATACGTCCTAGTTCTATTTATATAATAATTAGAAGAAATTTGAGTTCTTACTTAATGTTGTACGATAATATTATTAATAATTATTCACAAGCACACAAAGGAATGTCATTAAAAAGTCAATTATGTGCATTTTTTTTCTACTTCGTCTACTAGTTGAATATTTGTCAACACTTGATTTATTATTAATTTATCAACACAAATTATTAAGACTCTGGTTTCTTCTTTTAAAACTTTTCTTTTGGAATCGAACATATAGCTTGCATTGACATGGACGGAATAAAAGGCGTAGGCAGATTACAAGATCTTTACTATATAATTATCAAAATGATAATAGAAATTAGTAATTAGAAGTCCGCCCCAAAATAAATAAGATAATTCAATCCCAACATTCGAAACACCGCACAAATCCTGTTACTATTGTAGAAATCATTAAATTACACTATACAAATCATGTATATTAGTTATTAAGATCACTAAACTTTGTTTTTATATCAGGAAAGTGAAAGATTTCAAATCAAGTAGTACCTCAGGAAAAGTATCCTAAGGTTAACCTTAGGATCCTTATTCTCAAAACAGAATACATATTTTTTTCAAAAATATAAATACATGTATCATCTCTTTATCTCACCCATTTTTTTCCCAGTTGTTTGCAGCATTCTATTTTTGCCAAGTACTTGCGACAAAAGGGTCTTCAAAATTTGGATAAAACATTATGCAAGTTAAAGCCTTCTTACTTGAGAATGACGTGGCAGACTCAAGAAAACTCCAAGGATTATGATATATTTCTAATGCGACTTGAGATACCAATTTCACAACTAAATCGGTAAGCAATATCAAATCTTCACGTAACATACTTTTAAAATGTTTGAAAGCAACAATATTTTACCTAACTATATTCAATTCATTATATTCTCTCTTTTCATTTGTATTTCAGATCGGTCAGTCTAATAAGATTATTAGGCTAAGAGACAAGTACAACACTACTATCCTATCACCATATATCAATGAAAGAAAGATCAAATCATCAAAGAGTCGGAAGATTTGTACAACAATGGTGTAGTATAGCAGCTCCTAGATTTAGTCCTTAAAGCGCCAACAAGAAAAAGGGGGCTGACGCTGAATCAAGTAAAATAGCCAAAAAGAATGAGCAAGGACATTCTGTCAAACAAAAAAAATGTGACGTTTACCACACAATCGACTAACACATTTGTAGAAACAAAAGATGGGGAAGAACCAAAAATGTAGAAACAACACATTTTCATCTTTTAAAATTTTGTAGTATGGGTTGTTGGTCATAAATATTATTTAATTTCAAGTATCTATTTCCTTCCAGTTTAAATACATATTTTTCATATTGTTATCATGCATCTGTTTCAAATAACGCAATTTTTCAAATTCAATTGGTTAATATAATATTTATTCATCATTTTTAAGTAGGTTTTAAGGTCACATGACTCTGATTTTAACAATGGTTGTCAAATTATATGGTATTGTTGTTTTAGTGTCAATGGATTACATTTAGTTTCTTTTGCATACTAGTACATTTTCTTTGTTAGTTGATATTTTGGTTTTTGTTATAGTAAATTTGTCAAATCTTAAAATTATGTTATAAATTCACATGATAATGTAGTTTGTAGTGTTTTTGAAATTTAAGGCTCAAAATTTGAATTTCTACTACTAGCCATTATTCTAAAACATTTGCTTCCGTGCATCATTTTTTCTTCTTTGAACAAGTTCAGGATTCATGAATTGTCACCAAGCATTCTTTACATTTTCGGAGGGTCACGACTTTAGCTCTTTCACTAATCAATCTCTTGAAATAGTTCTCTGTCTTCTTACAAATGTTAATCACTTGACAAAAATTAAACCAAATATCTACAAGAACACATGACAAGGTTTAGACTCAAGGACACCTGTAAAAAATACATAAGCAACCACATTTAGAAATCACTAATATATATATAAATCGCTAAAGTGAACTATAAAAATCACTAGTTCGTACAACATTAATCACTAAAATGTACTTCACAAACCACTAAAATATACTACAAAAATGAACCAAAAGCTACTGTCTAACTGGAAAATTTGAAAAATTACATGATATATCTGTGAGCGATTGCGCGTGTTATAACTTATAACCTTTTCTTTGCCTATCAGTAGTCCCACCATCATTCTTTTCTGTTGTTTTCCGGACACTAAATCCGCCCAACCAAGCATACTCTTTTTAAAACTTGTAACATTTATCTAAACTTTCAAAAACTTGATTGGTGAATGGTATACCAATCTCACCAACACAACTAGGTATATATAATACCTTTTACCACCAGGCGACATGGTGTAGCTTGTTACAGTTTGCTTTCTATTGAAGAGAGAGATCAGTACTAACACCATTACTAATCTGAGATGAATCGCCACAACTTGAACCTGAAAATGAAAGATGTTTACAATTAGCCTCAAATGCAACTAGGTTCAATTTAAAATCACAAAATGTAACCAATCAGATATGAGATACTGCTTTTACATTAACTTAATAGGACGTGTAGCGTAGTTTTCCTTGGACAAGTATACTGTACACAATGCAACTAAGCAGATATAATTGCTTAAAATGTTTGTTTCGTTGTATTGTAGTTGTGTGTTGACATAGCTACTGAGCAACTAAATAACAAAAATATAACACTTACAACGATAAATCATACTCCAAACAATTGAACGACAATAAAGTCAACATCTCACTTGCATAGCTACAAAGCAAAAACAGAAATTACAAACCTACATATCGACAAACATAGATATTTGTAGTACTAACACATCTACGTAGCTCATATATATGTTCAATTCGAACACCACATTACACCAAAAAACATTGAAATTATAAACAAATCACTGAATTTACATAAAAACATCGAGTATACTACGAATCAAAATATTAAAATCAATAAACAAACCTAATAATTGAACATCAAAATTACATTCATAATCACTAAATAGTTACAATTACAAAATCACTAATTTTTAATTTAAAAAGATAAGAAATTTAATCACAAATTTAAGCTCAGGAAAACAAGATATTATCTAGATTATCACTAATTTTAATCAAATCTGTTTTAATCATGTTGAAGAAACTGAAAAAATCCAGAAAACACAAATCGTAGAAATAGAGAGAAAGAGATAGATTCAACAAGACTACAAATACTAATTAAAGCTTAGAAAAAGAACATATTACCTTGATTATCCCTAATTATAATCAAATATGTTGTAATCATGTTGTAGAAACCGAAAACGTCCAAAAAACACAAATCACAGCTTGAGAGAGAGAGATTCAATAAGACTATACGAAAGAGATGACAAAAAACTCGGAGATTGACATCAATCCATGGCGAAGAACAGATGAGTGAGAGAGACAGGGTAGAGCGAGATGCATGGAAAAAGCGCAGATGAGAGAGAAAGTAGAATACGGTTATGACGTATTCGATGTATAGGATCTTTGTGTTTTATATTTTTTAAATTAAAAAAATTAATGGTCGAGATTAAAAGATGATAATATTAAATCAATGGCTAGGATTAGTTTCTAGTTTTTACTTTAATTTTGGTTTCTATTTGATCATTTGCATATATATATATATATATATATATATATATATATATATATATATATATAGACCATTGCTCCATGAAGAACACTCTTATATAAAAAACAATAAAGAACACCATAGAATCTTACATAAATTGCATGTTGATTCTAATTTTCTCACCAAAAAAGGTTTATTATGAATAAAAATAGAATCTAACAAAAAATTAGAATCAAATAAAACATGATTACATGTAATTTTATTGTGATAAATATATATACAAGATTCTGTACTGGATTCTATACTGGATTATATGTAATGTTTAATTTTTAAATTTAGATGAGATTCTACGTTAAATTCGATATGTTAGGCTTACTTGTTGTTCAATTTTATGATTCTAATTTAAAAAAATCAATTTTTATGAAAAATAAAGTGTTTATGATAGTGTTCTTTATTGTTCTTTATATAAGGTGTTCTTCCTAGAGTGCAACTCTCTCCATATATATATATATAAAAGAAAACAATATATATATAGGCCATTGCTCTA
Source organism: Heracleum sosnowskyi (assembly GCA_030848705.1). Classification (NCBI taxonomy): domain Eukaryota; kingdom Viridiplantae; phylum Streptophyta; class Magnoliopsida; order Apiales; family Apiaceae; genus Heracleum; species Heracleum sosnowskyi. The sequence continues at coordinate 19,013 of JAUIZM010000084.1, forward strand.
TGAAAAACACTCTTATATAAAGAACAATAAAGAACACCATAGAATCTTACATAAATTGCATGTTGATTCTAATTTTCTCACCAAAAAAGGTTTATTACGAATAACAATAGAATCTAACAAAAAATTAGAATCAAATAAAACATGATTACATGTAATTTCATTGTGATAAATATATATACAGGATTCTGTACTGGATTCTCTACTAGATTATATGTAATGTTTAATTTTTAAATTTAGATGAGATTCTACGTTAAATTCAATATATTAGACTTAATTGTTGTTCAATTTTATGATTCTAATTTTAAAAAATCAACTTTTATGAAAAATAAAGTGTTTATGATAGTATTTTTTATTGTTCTTTATATAAGGTGTTCTTCCTAGAGTACAACTAAATATATATATATATATATATATATTAGTGATCAAATACAAACTTTTTTTTAAATACAAACTAAGAACCAATCTAAACCCTTAGATTAATCTAATCTAATGGCCCCCCTATATGCACAACACACAACTAAAATACACCCTCTCACACACAATCACACATATTCCCCTCCATTTTTAATTTGACTTTTCCCGTCAATCGGAGAGCTTTTTTTGAAATCCGACTTCACCGTATTTTTCTCCATCTCCCAACGATCAATTTGCATACCATATTTGATATATTCCGTCGATAAATCACTATTTATGCTTGCGAGAATCACTAAAATGTTGGTGATTCCTGTAAGAATAAATAGTGATTTCTGCGTAAATGTAGTGATTTTTTCTCAAGATCTATACGTAAATTACAGATTTTGTACCGTAAAATCTCTAAATTTATACGGATATAAAAATAAATAGCTAGATCTATGCTGAAATCACTATATATTCTTACAGAAATCACTAAAATTATTTAGTTTGTAGTTTGTAGTCTAAGAGTGGTTTGTATTGGAGTAAACCCTATATATATATATATCTATACTATATTATTAAAGCCGAAACATTGAAAGTTTTGGTTTTCGGTTTTCGGTCATTTATTCTATTTAAAAAATAATAAAATAATATAAAAATATTAACTAACTTATTTACTTTTATAATTAAAACACCTTTTTCTAACAAAATCTACTCCTCTTCAAAATCTACTCTTACCTTTAAATTAAAGGATATTATTTTTTATATTTGTTATCACTACAAAATCTACTCATTTTCCAAAAATATCACGGACAATTACATTTAAATTAAAACATATTACCTTTTATATTTGTTCACACTAAAATCTCTATTTTCCAAAAATATCATGTGCAACCCTTACTTATTTATTTTAAAACTTATTTTAATGAATTAAATTATTTAAAAAATCTTACATATTTTAACATGCCAACGTATTTTTTTAACAAATACAATTAATATAATTAAAACACTTCCAAAAATATCACGGGCAATTAGTTTTTTTAATTAAAACATGTTAGCTTTTCTATTTGTCCATATTATTAATAATATTAAAAAAAATATCACTGGGCAATTACCTTTAAATTAAAACATATTATATTTTATATTTGTTCTCACTAAAATATATGTTTTCCAAAATTATCGGGTGCAACCCTTACCTGTTTATTTTAAAATCTATTTTAATGTTTTATATTATTTAAAAAAGCTTACCTATTTTAACATGCCAAAGTATTTTTTTAATGTCCTTGCTATTAATATTATTTTAATAAATAATAAAATAATATTAATAATACCTTATTTATCTTCCTCAGCCCCATTTGCATTTTTTATTTATATTTTATATGTTCCAATTAATATTTAAGTTTCTCATTTTATAATTTATCATATTGATTTTTATTCTTTATTTAATATTTTCCATTCTCATTAATTTTTTTAGTTTGTCATTTTTTAATTTCATTTGATGGCCCGTGCATTGAAAGTTTTTTGTTTTCGGTTTTTGATCATTTATTTTATTTAATAAATAATAAAATAATATAAAAATAGATAGTTGATCGCCTTTAATAATTAAAAAAAAAATTATAACAAAATCTACTCATTTTCCAAAAATATCACGGACAATTACCTTTAAATTAAAACATACTACCTTTTATATTTATTCTCACTAAAATCTCTCTTTTTCCAAAAATATCAAGTGCAAACCTTAGTTATTTTAAAACTTATTTTAATACTTTTAATTATTTAAAAAAGCTTGCATATTTTAACATGCCAACATATTTTTTTAACAAATACAATTAATATAATTAAAACACTTCCAAAAATGTCAGTTACTTTTTAATATATATATATATATATATATATGAGTTAATTAAGTTCTATGGAGACCACTTTTTTTGTGGAGACCTGGAGACCACATACCTTCTGCAATCTAAATTTGGCAAAATAGATCATATTTTGTAATCAAAAATTTGCAAAATGTATTGTTTTGCAAAGTATATTCTATGAAAATCACTATTTCATTGAAAATCTTGAAAATCATGTAAGTTCTGCAAACTAAACATGAATGTTCTGCAAACCGAACATGTTTTGCAGAACAATATATTTTGCTATGTTTTAGTTGTAAAACATATATAATTTTAAAGATTTTAAATGAAAATAGTTATTTTCATAGAACATAATTTATAAAATATTATATTTTGTCAAATTTAGATTGCAGAACGTATGTGGTCTCCAGGTCTCCACAGAAAAGGTGGTCTCCATAGAACTTAACTATATATATATATATATATATATATATATATATATATATATATATATATATATATATATATATATATATATAGGTAAGTGATCAAATGAGACCCTATGTTAAAATGAGAACTAAGACTAAATCTCAGTCACTCAATTTTAAAACTACTTTTAATCTGGACCACAAATAAACACACGTATCTTTAAATTAGAATAATTATTTCTCTCTCCTCACACCACTCATCCACCCACTTCCCGATCTATCCATCTCTCTCTCTCTCTCTACCACTCTCCCTCCAGCAAAGCAACCTCAACAGCGTTGTTCACGGTACGCGTCTTCCATTATCTTTAACTTCAATCTATATTTACAACCTATACTTACATCACACACACCGCCTCTACACACGTAGTCACACGGAACGAATCAAGCTTTTAGTCGGTGATTACAATTACAAATTGTGTGTAATTGTGAAAACAAACAAAACTCAAACCCTAGCTTTTACTTATAGTTATTAAGTGTTTATGCTTATTTGTTGCGTTATAAATTGTTTATAGTGCAAGGATTAATGTGTTAATTGTATTTGTGATTGCGATTAGTGAGCGTCATCTCTCCTGCTTGAAACAGTTTAGTTGAAACTTATGAGTGAAGAGTTCAAGACGTCACCGTATAGGCGATATAAGAATGATGTGGAGACTGGTACTAGAATACGACGATGATGAAGAAGAAGAGGACAGTGTAGACGACGATGATATGGATGACGATGATGATGAAGATGAAAGCGAAGAAGATGACAAGGAGAAGCAAGCCGCACACAATCTCTTAAATTAGTGATTTACATTCTGAATTTTTGGTGATTTGCGTTGAAAATTAGTGATTTGTGTTGAAATTTTTGATGATTTGTATTAAATTTTTGGTGATTCTGTAGTTATGATGGCAGTATACTGGTGGTGGTTTATAATTTAGTATACTGGTGGTGGTATACATGGTATAAGCAGCGCTTTTTGGTGATTTGTTTTAAAATTGTTAATGTTTGTTTCAAAAAAATTTAGTGATTTTGATTGAAATTCGGTGATTTGTGTTGAATTTTATGTTGATTCTAGCTTAAATTTGGTGATTTTGATATGGTGGTGATTGTGATATGGTGGTGATTTTACATGAGACATAAATAGTGAAAACGACAATTAACGTGGTGGTGCTAGGTGCATCAGATGGGATGATGATGTTGATTTTGCTAATATAATGGTGTAGTGGAGATGGTGGTTGTGGAGTAGGAGAAATGATGGCGGTAGTGGTAAAACAAATGAAAGGGACAGTGGATGTATGTATATGAATGGTGATATTTTTTTTAGTGATTCGGTGATTTGGACTCAGTTCTCATTATAAGAGGGGTCTCACTAGAGTAGCCCTCTATATATATATATATAGAGGGCTACTCCAATGAGAACCCTGCTATAATGAGAACTGAGAACCCGGTGGCATTTTTGTAATAAACTTAAAGTTTCGGGGCAGTCAAAGTTACAACGTACAAATTAAAAAAAGGAATTCATATATCATTCTTTTATTTCCATGTTCCACTACCATGACGAGACTCAACCGGTCAGCCCTTCGCTTCCTCTTTCGCTGTTACTCACGATTCCCATGACCACCACCACCCATCTCCCCACCACATCTCCGGGTAATCACCAAAATTCGTCTCAAATCACCGAAATTATGAACGTAAATCACTAAAGAATTTAAATGATAATAAAAAAAGAAACAAATCAGAGCATCTCTCTCATGAGTCTATCCTTAATCAACATCATAAATCTCCACCACCCATTCTCCGTTCATCATCATCGATTTAAAACACTTTCACAACATCTACAACCACCACCTCCTTCCTCATAATCATCACTATCATCTACATACACTACAAGAAAAACTGAAACAGACAACACTTATCAGACAACGGTCGGCAGTAAAAGCATTGTTTGAAATTTTCACACAACGGTTTTTTTTTTTTTGCAAAATCTGTCTGTTGTCTGAAAGAACTTCCACAACGGTTTCTAAAACCATTGTCTATTAGAAGGAGTAAAGCAGAGGCTTTACACAACGGAATTATTAAACCGTTGTCTGAAGAAAGGTCAGACAAGTGTTTCATAAACCGTTGTTAAAAATAGACAAGTGTTTTTTTTGTTACTTAAATGGATGTCACACAACAGTTTGAATAAACACTTGTCTGATTCTAACAACGGTTTACAAAACCATTGTCTGAAGAAACTTCAGACAATGGTTTTGTAAACCGTTGTTAGAATCAGACAAGTGTTTTACTTGTATGTGGACTATACTTAATTCACACAACAGTTTCTGCATACCGTTGTCCAATTGAAATCTTAGGGGGGGACAATTATTTTGGAGGAGTTAATGAGGGGGGACAAAGATTCGGACAATTATTATAAAAAATTTTATAAAAAAAACACACAACGGTTTTACAACTTAAAAACTGTTGTGTGACTTTCTTTTTTTTTGAATTTCTCGTTCGTGACAAACTTTAATTGTGAACTTTGTTTGAATAATAAAGTTTATGTTTAATTGACACACTTAATTATAGGATAATATTCTTAATTAAGCCGGATATCATAGTTTGTAGTTCTCTTATCATATTAAGACTTTCGTATTATCCTCGTTATTATACTTAACAACATATAAAATGTACATATTTTTCTTTGTCGGACCAAGGACACCACACAATTTACTAAATATACAAGTCGGGAATGGCGTACAGTCTCGCTTATACATGACTTACATAATTTCGTGTGTAAACTAACATAACCCCTAAGTCGTAACCCCTAAATCGTAACCCCTAAACCACAAAACCCTAAGCACAATCTATTATTATAAGTATTATTTTATAAAATTTTCAATCAATAACATGTTCGGTATCTTCAAAGAAGTGTAAAAAATAAGTTAGGCAAAGGTATTAACAAATTTTTTATAAAAAAACACACAACGGTTTTTTTAAGAATAAACCTTTGTTGTACTTTACTTTCCACGACGGTTTTTTTGTAGAAACCGTTGTGTGATTACCACAACGGTTTTTTATTTATAAACTGTTGTCTGAATGATTTTACTACAACGGTTTTACAACTTAAAAACAGTTGTGTGACTTTTTTTTTTTTTTTTTTGAATTTCCCGTTCGTGACAAACTTTAATTGTGAACTTTGTTTGAATAATAAAGTTTATGTTTAATTGACACACTTAATTATAGGATAATATTCTTAATTAAGCCGGATATCATAGTTTGTAGTTCTCTTATCATATTAAGACTTTCGTATTATCCTCGTTATTATACTTAACAACATATAAAATGTACATATTTTTCTTTGTCGGACCAAGGACACCACACAATTTACTAAACAGACAACAGTCGGGAATGGCGTACAGTCTCGCTTATACATGACTTACATAATTTCGTGTGTAAACTAACATAACCCCTAAGTCGTAACCCTAAACCACAAAACCCTAAGCACAATGTATTATTATAAGTATTATTTTATAAAATTTTCAATCAATAACATGTTCGGTATCTTCAAAGAAGTGTAAAAAATAAGTTAGGCAAAGGTATTAACAAAATTTTTATAAAAAAAACACACAACGGTTTTTTTAAGAATAAACCTTTGTTGTACTTTACTTTCCACGACGTTTTTTTTGTAGAAACCGTTGTGTGATTACCACAACGGTATTTTATTTATAAACTGTTGTCTGAATGATTTTACTACAACGGTTTTACAACTTAAAAACAGTTGTGTGACTTTTTCTTTTTTTTTTGAATTTCTCGTTCGTGACAAACTTTAATTGTGAACTTTGTTTGAATAATAAAGTTTATGTTTAATTGACACACTTAATTATAGGATAATATTCTTAATTAAGCCGGATATCATAGTTTGTAGTTCTCTTATCATATTAAGACTTTCGTATTATCCTCGTTATTATACTTAACAACATATAAAATGTACATATAAAACCCTAAACACAATCTATTATTATACGTATTAACTCGAGTTACTAAACTTTGAAGTCGGGAAATCGAATATTAACTCGAATGAAAATCAAATGTGTATTAATATTCATAATATATGTTAACATATTATAATAATTTGATTAAAATATTTATAATTTAATATAATATATTTTTTTCTAATAATTAATTTGTAACTAATATATTTAATAAATATTCATAATTTATCACAAATACTTCAAATCTTATGATAATCTGTATCTATCAATTTTTTTAATATTATCTTATTTAATATTAATCATATTTAAAATCATAACTTTTATACCAAAATTGATAAAAATTAAAAAAATTACTTTTAATCAAATTTTTACGACCGTTAGATGAAAAGAGATCTAAATCCAACCGTTAATTCACTCTCGGGTTGGATAGATCTCGGTCACTCCCTCATTTCCCAAAACACAATTCACTTTCTTCCCCCCCCAAATTTCCCCCCAATTCACTCTCGTCTCCATCGCCGGTGATTTCGATTCTCCGACTCCGTCTACGTCTCCGTCTCCGTCATCGGTACACACCTCTCTCTCACACTCTCTCTCTCACTCTCTCTCTCTCTCACTATCTCTCTCACTCTCTCTCTTGCTCTCTCTATTGCCCTCTCCCTCACCCCCTCTCTCTCTATTGCCCTCTCTCTGACCCCTCTCTCTCTCTATTGCCCTCTCTCTGACCCCTCTCTCTCTCTCTCCTGCTCTCTCTCTTTCATGTCTCTCTCTCTATTGCTCTCTCTCTCTCTGTCTCTGTCTCTCTCTCTCACTCTCTCTCTTGCTCTCTCTCTCTATTGCCCCCTCTCTCACCCCCCTCTCTCTCTGTCTCTCTCTCACCCCTCTCTCTTTTACTCTGCATGCACTTGGTTTATTGTTTATGAATGATTTTTGTGCATTAGGGTTTTTGTGTTGTTTTGTTTGGTTTATTCTTGTGCTTTGTGAAGTAATATATATATTGTGTTGTTTCGTTTGGCTTAATATTTTTTGAAGTAATTTTAATTTAGGTACATTAGGGCTGAAATGTGTGTAATATTTTGTGTTTTGACCTTTAATTCAAGAAACAGGGACATTGGGTGCTAATTCCTAAATTTAATTATATGCTCAAATCTCAGTTAATGATCTAATTCCTAAATTTGGACTGTTTGTGATTGTGATTTTAGATCTGATGTGCATCATAATTTTTACAAGGTTTCTTACATCTCACATATGTGTGATCTGTGGCATCCTTAATACTAGTAGTAACCTTATCTTGTTTGCTATATCCTAATATTATTTATGTGGTGTGTAGATTAATATGGCGCCTTTGAAGAAGACACGATCTGCTCCAAATAAAACCGCGTCTTGCCTTATGAAGGCTTTAAAGAGGAATAGTAGCCTGGACACTGGTGCGGTAAATAAGGAGGTAAAGAAGAAGGCTACTTCTACTACGGAGATGCAGTCTTATATCGGGGTTCTTGCGAGATCTAAGGCCCCGATTTGGTATGATTCTTGGAAAAAAGTTCCGGCTGAAAGAAAAAAAAAGATTTGGGATTGTGTTCAGGTAAAATAAATACCATCTCACTGTATGTATTTTTTATTCTTGAATCTTGACTAATTGATTTATGTTTGTACTAGATGGCATTTGATGTACCATCAACAGCGAGGAAGGTGGTGCTTAATTCTGCGTGCCAAAAATGGAGGGAGTTTAAGAGCCGTTTATCTACCCATTATGTCCTGGCATATCGTGATCAGCCCGAGTTGCTAGAAAGTCCTCCAGCTGACTACTCATTCATTGAGAAGCCGCACTGGGACATGTTTGTTGCCAACCGTTTATCTAATGAGTTCCTTGTAAGATTTTCAATTTGTTTAGCGTGATTACATAAAACCAAATATATTTAGTGGTACATCTTTGTTGATAACTTCTTTTGTGTTTTTATGAAGGAGGTACATGCCGAGCAGAAAAGGCGAAGGGGTATGTATGAGTACGATCACTACTTGTCTCGGAAGGGTTATGCCAACCTGGAACAGGAGTTGGTTAGTGATCTTTATACATTATATTATTTTTCCCATGACATGTTTGATTATGTTTTGATATTTAATTCCCTTATCTGTTCATACATGTAGTCTGGTGGTGATCCTGAATTTGAAATAGATCGATCCGATACTTGGGTTCTTGCCCGGAAGGATAGAGACGGGAATTTCAAGTCAAATGATGTTGCTACTATTGCTGCGAATATTGTATGTTATTCATTTCTATTGTGGTTCAATTTCCTTGTGAGCATAATATATGCATTGTTAGTTAACTTAATATATGTTTTATTCCTTTTTTAGGCTGAGATGAAGAAGAGAGTCAGTGCTGGGGAAGTGACACTAGAAGGCACTGAGGATGTCTTGACCAAGGTGCTCGGTAACCCTGAGCACCGAGGACGAGTACGTGGCCAGGGATGCCATGTTAAGAAGTCTGTGTATTTTGATCTTCCAAAACAGAAAAGGAAAGGCAAGTCGATTGAGGAAAAGATCCAAGAGGGAATTCAGAAGTACATGGCAGAGGAAAAAGACAAGATTATTAAAGAGCGCGATGCATTTTGGGCTGCAGAAATGGAAAAGATGAATGCCGCTTTACATGCAAAAAATGTTGTGTTTGATGGGAGCCCGAATATTGGATCACAACAGGCAAGTTGTTCCAAGGGGGGGGCAAGTTAATGATTTGGATATTGAAGGTGTAAAGAAGAAACTTGAACTCGTGGGTGATCAAGTTACTGCTGATAAAAAGAAAGATGTTGGTGAGGAGAAAGTCATTGATGAGGTTCAAGATGTGGTGGAAGAGCTGAATAAGCTGGAAGAGATCAAGATTGATTTGGAAGATAAGATTGATGTTCAAGAAAATGTCCATGATGAAGAGGAGTTTGATGGGGGGAAAAATGCTGAGGCTGTTGAAGTTGTTGACAATGATGAGGGTGATTATCATTGGGAGTTGACAATAGCTGGCTCGAGAAATGTTGTTGCTTATGCAACAGTTGATATGGAAAGCAATGTTGTTCATGGCAAGCCACTTGGAAAGAAGAATGCACGAGTCTCGATTACTCGTGTAATGAATGGAGATGCACCGATTCCTTATCCAATCAATGTTGAAATCTTGACTGTGCAACAAGCTGTCGGAACGTACATTGCATGGCCGAAAAGCAATATTTTGAAAGTGAAGACAAATACTGCTCCAGTGAAAGGAAATCTGAAGGTTAACTACTTAACTTGAATATAACCTTTTCAATTATTTTTTCTTGGCTTTAAATATTAGAAGTCTTTAGAAGTAAAGACTAAGTACTTACTTTCAGTTTACATTCCTTTGGATATTCTGTTCTTTCATTCTAGTATGCATAATTGCATTCCTAATTTTTTTCAGGGAGGGAAGAAACTTACTGAAAAGAAGTTTAAAAAGGTGGCTGAATGTGTCTCAAAACCAGAGTTGGTCGCTAAGATGGGTCCTGAATTCCACCAGTCACTAAAGCATTTGTGGCTCTGGGCAAGTGACACATTAAAGGATGGTCGTACGTTGGCTTTTAAATTACATGAAGATGATTTTGGATCAGGTAAGAAGAATGTTATGTTCTTATCCGACGTGCATGCTCTGTGCTTTGGAGGAGAAATATCAGGATCAACGATTTGCTATTTCATCAAGTAAGTATTATTAAGTTGTGTTAAAATTTTCAATAATTAGGATCTTACCTTATACTTGCGAATTTATCCAGTTTTCTGACTTGTAAACTCAAATATTAATTTTTGGAAAAATAGACAACTTCAAAGTTATATCGTAAAAGGGCCTAATTCTTTACTTTTTTATGTACAGTTTACTGCATATTTATTTGAGGAAGCACAAGATGACCGACATGATATCGTTTGTTGATCCTGCTGTCACTGGCTCTAAAAATTGTGGTACAGCAGGGGAGAGGTCGCATAATCTTGCTGAACGGTTCAAGACTGCCAAACCAGGCCAGCTCTTTCTTTTGCCATATAATAATATGTGAGTAATTGTATTTCTAATTTAATTTTCACCGTCTATGTTATTAATATCAAAATGGGCATCTCAGTCGTAACAAATATTATTTTTTGGACTTGTATTACTTTCAAATATGCATTTCTTCACTACCAAAGAAAAATAATTTTATTACATGTTTAAGTGCTAATAATTGACTTATAATATTATACCTAATTTACAATATATATGTTTCTGACGGGGTCATTATAGGAACCATTGGGCGCTCACCGCTGTTAATCCCGAGTCACAATTAGTCTACCACATGGACCCATTGAAGCGTCGAATTGCAGGCGAAGAATGGACAGAAGTGGTTGACAAGTGAGTGTGATAGTATTATTTCGTTCTTTATATTAATGAGAAATGTCGTAATGCGAATTTATATTTTTTTTGTAGTGCCATTAATCTTTACAAGGATGCTGGGAAGAAGATTGCGAAGAAGAAGATCATATGGGAGAATCTTGCGGTATAATTATTTCTTGGCAGCCTGTTATTCTTATATTAGTTTCTCGGATATATGTATGGATATATATCTGTAATTGTTGCTTCATATATGAGTTAATATTTATATAAATATTTTTCAGGGTGTTCCTCTCCAATCCGGGACCAAGGACTGTGGTCTGTTTATTATGCGATATATGAAGGAAATATGTCTTGATAAGGAGCTCAAATTTGTTTCAAAGGTATAAATTTTTTAATTTTGTCATCTTTTGTGTTCTTTTCTATGTTGAAATCTGGTGATAATATAGTTTAATCTTTCAGTGGCTACGGAGGGGCAACTTATCCTATGGAGTCGATGATCTCAATGAAATCAGGATCGAGTGGGCGAAGTACTTCATGAAGCACGAGACTTCTTAGGTTCTTTGCACATTTAGTAACCACGCACCGCAAATTTTCTGATGCACATGTATTTTTGGGAGTTGCGCAGTATATATAACGACTAACTGATATGCTATGGACATGTAATGGCGTAACTATTTTACTTAAGTGAAGGTTTCAGTCTCTACTTTTGGGGTATGTGCATCCGAAAATCTGATGTTGTTGAACATATTTAACTTAATTAGTTCGTGAATTTTACTTGGTTGGATGTGTTGGTTGTAATGGTTTATTGAACACGATGGAATGGAATGGCTGTTTGTTTTGGTTTTAGTTTGGCTTCTTTATATTGCCAGTTTGGTTTCTTTATATTGCCAGTTTGGTTTTTTAATTTTGTTATATAAAACCATTGTCTCTTGTTATTTTAGGTAATTGGACTATAATGAAAACTGTTGTCAAGCATTGTACTAGGCAATGTGTTGAATTTTCTATGAAACCATTGTCTATTAAGCTAGGTAACAACTTCTTGTTAAAAAAAACCGTTGTCCAAATACATTACTTCAATACAAGCATATGAAACCATTGTGGTAAAGACATCAGACAACAGATACTTAATTTCAAACCACTGTCCATAGAGATTTCTTACAAGCAATATACTAATAAAAACCGTTGTTGTTTTAAAAATAATTCAACGTATTTTATGCTAAACCATTGTCGTAAACACTTCAGACAACAGTTTTTTGTCCAATACCGTTGTCTATCAAAATCATCAGAAACAAGTGTTTTAGAAACAAAAACTGTTGTGGTTCTGCTAATGTTCAAACATGTTTATCTTTTTAAACCATTGCCTAACAGCTTTCAGACAACAGGTATTTAAAGAAAACAATTGTGCAAGTCAAGAATATACAACAGTTTTTAGAAAGGAAACCATTGTGTTAAACTATTAAGACAATGGGGTTGTTCTACTAAAACCGTCGTAAATATTTAGATCACACAACACTCTTTTGGAAAATAAAGCCTTGTCTGAAAATTAAAATAACAACATTTTCTAGTTAATAAACAATTGTTGATTTATTTGTCAGACAATGGTTTCTACAACAACCGTTGTTGTTCACGCGTTTCAGACAACGTTTTCTAAGACCAAAACCGTTGTCTGTAGGGACGTCCGTTGTCTGAGCTGCGTAACAGACGGCATCTCAATAGACAACGGTTTTCTAGGGCATCAGACAACGGGCAAAAAGCCTTGTCTGATTCAATTATTCTTGTAGTGATAATCAAGTCACTTATCTACAATAAAATGATGTCATTTTCAGTAAACACATTGAAACCACTTTAAAAATCATTAAATTCAACACAAATCACTGAAATTAAATTACAACCCACTGATATCGCCATCATCTACAAATTCAATAAGTTTAACGGTAAATCACTGAAAATTTGAACGCAAATCACCAAATGTTGAATGTAAATCACCAAAACTTTTAAATCAAAAATAGAAATGAAAATACTGAGATACATACATTTTTTTTGTAAACAAAAATGTCCATATGCATCATAATACATCATCATCAGCTTCTTGCTCTAACCAATCAACATCAATTTTGAGTACGATTGAATGACGATGTTAGATCGGAACTCAAATTTCAGATCAAAGATGGATGTGATTGTTATTGACTGTGGAGGAGAAGGAGATGTCGCCGAAGATGGAGAAGAGAGGTGAAAGAGATGTGAGAATTTTAGATCCGAGAAAATGAGCAAGAGATGTGAAAATATACATTTGCCCAGAGGTTTGGTGGCCAGAAGTTTTGGTGTTCAGAGATAGATACGTGTTGGCAGTGAAGAGGTGAGAAATATAAAGAGATATGCAGTTTGGATGATATATAATTGAACGACTGTGATTTAATATAATTATATTAATTGTGGGGTTGAGATTGATTCTCAGTTCTCACTCTAATTTAGGTTCTCATTTGATCATCTTCCTATATATATATATATATAGAGTTGCACTCTAGGAAGAACACCTTATATAAAGAACAATAAAGAACACCATCATAAATACTTTTTTTTCATAAAAATTGATTTTTTTAAATTAGAATCATAAAATTAAACAATTAAGCCTAACATATCGAATTTAACGTAGAATCTCATCTAAATTTAAAAATTAAACATTACATATAATCAAGTATAGAATCCAGTACAAAATCTTGTATATATATTTATCACAATGAAATTACATGTAATCATGTTTTATTTGATTCTAATTTTTTGTTAGATTCTATTTTTATTCGTAATAAACCTTTTTTGGTGAGAAAATTAGAATCAACATGCAATTTATGTAAGATTCGATGGTGTTCTTTATTGTTCTTTTAAGAGTGTTCTTTATGGAGCAATGGCCTATATATATATGTATATATATATATATATATATATATATATATATATATAAAAGAAAACAATCAGCAATATATTTACTTATATGTATAGCTGTTTGTTTAAAAACTGCAGAAAACAAAATGCGCTAAGTTTGGATTAAATCTAACAAGCTCCCCCTTAATCCAAACTTACTTAACCAGATCCTTAACTCCTAACAGTTGCCGCATCTTTTCAAACTTATTAATTAGTTCTTTGTCTATTGTCTATATGTTGTTTTCATTGTGGACTTTTCCCTGCTCTAAATAGTAGTTTGCATGGTCAAACATAAAGAAATTTCTTTAATTACAAAATTTTATAAATTCTGTTACTTAAGTTTATAAATAATTTTACCTTTCTGACATAAAGATGCATTAAAAAACTATTTATGATTCAAGGCCTATTTATACTCTTTACAGTTATCTTCATTAATGTTATAAGACATAAATAAGAAAAGTCATATACAGTAGAACCTCAGTACAATAATATGCTTGGGATGAGAAAAATATATTATTATAAGGAGTTTATTCTTAAATAGAGGTAATTTTTAAATTAATTATATAGTATCGGGATCATAAATTTTTATTATTATAACGACATTATTCTTGTATAGAGTATTTTTATGGAGATGTTCTACTGTATTTAGGAACTCTCTTCAAATGGGTTATAAAAATTTGACAAATTAATTATTTATATTCATTTAGAGTGATAGTCAATATTCTCGACCATAAAAATATATTTTGAAACTCACATAAATTTACTCGGGATTTATGTAATCTAAGGTATAATAATGTGTATTTTAGGACATGGCTCCGACAACCTAGAAGATGTACTCAATTAGAAAATTTAAAGTATACTATTAATAACTATTGAAATTTTACTAAGTTATGTCTAATTTAAGATTCTATGCAGAGTTTATATGAGAACTTCATAGAGTATAGAGAACATGTGAGCCTAAATTTAATAAATTTCTTCGATTTACGTAGGATTTTTAAAAATATACAAAATACACCGCTAAGTTTAATGAAATTAATGAATTTATAAAATCTTCCGAACACAATAAAATTTTGGATGACATTGTATTGTAGTACATTGTTAATAATTTATATTATATACTCCCTCTGTCTCCCTCAATTCTTTACATTGAGGGGACGACACAAAGGTTAAGAAAAAGTATAAATTAATAGGGAAAAAATAAGAAAAATGAGTAAAGTGGTGGAACCAATCAAATATTTAATGTATAAAGTGGGTATAAAGTAGGTATAGTGAACAAAAGTAGTGAATGTGATTGGATTTTATATTATAAAATGTTACTATTTTTGGTATGTAAATAAATAAGAGGAACGCACCAAAAAGGAAAGTGTAAAAAATGAGAGGGACAGAAAGAAGGAGTATAATTCAAGGACGTAATTGTGTTAACAATGTATTAGATAGTTTTACTGTAATAATTTCCTAAGTTAGGCTAATTATTTATTATTATGTTGTTGTTGGTTATATAAGTTTCTCTTATTTTATAATCAAGAACAAGTTCATTATAATAAAATATTGATTTTCTATCTTCTCTTTACATATTTTATCATGGTACCAAAAGTTATGTTTCGAACTCGAAGCATGATGCATGTTGAAAGACATATGTATAAGCCTATTTGTAAACATCAAGCATACAACTCATCTTAAACAAGTTTGTAATAAATAAATAATAATTCAAGTGTCACAGAAATCTCAGAAGGTTATATCAGTGAAAAGAATGAGCATTAAAGTCATCCTACAGACTTGAAGTAATTCTACATTGAAAGAAGTTCATTTATTTGATCAAGCCTCATTCAAGGAAGTGGATTTATTATATTGACAGAGATTTCAGAAGTGTGACAGCAAAGTGTGCAGATTACAATGCTTTGATAAACGAAAAAGAAAAAAGGACCACAACTTAAAGTTCAGAAATGAAGAACCGTTATTGAAGTTAATCACTGATTAACGAGACAGTACATCGAGTGTCAACACCATACAATGGAAGCTCCTCATTAATTCAAGTGGTTCA
This sequence comes from Heracleum sosnowskyi, assembly GCA_030848705.1. Classification (NCBI taxonomy): domain Eukaryota; kingdom Viridiplantae; phylum Streptophyta; class Magnoliopsida; order Apiales; family Apiaceae; genus Heracleum; species Heracleum sosnowskyi. The sequence continues at coordinate 34,997 of JAUIZM010000084.1, forward strand.
AGAATTGTTTCTGCTATCAATGAAGAATATTAATTCTCTTTTAATTAATTATTAAATTAATAAATTTATTCAATAAATTAATTATAAGAATTAATTAAATTAAAATTAGAATAGAACTGCAATGACTATGAAAAATGAACTGCAATGACTATCAAGGATAGTCATCCCGATAGTCATCCCAGTTCAAATGGATAGTCATTGCAAATTTATTGAAATATTCTGATAGTCCTTCCAGGCTAAAGTGATAGTCATTCCAGGCTAATTTTTGATAGCCATTCTAGAACAAAAAGAGGTGTACAGAATTGAAAGACATAAAAGATATATATGAGAGTGCATTCAAGACAGTATGAGCTAACACACAATATCACATTCAAAAGAAAAGCTACTTCCTTTACTTCTCTCAATTGCCGGAGAATTCTTTCTAATCACTGTATTAATTTCTTGAATTGATTGTAATATCCAAGCCACTAGAAATTAATTACTCGCACTACATTGACTATCTAGCAGATATTTATCCCTAGAATTTATCTTGAACTGTCATTTATCGTTCTATCTTTTTATTACAAAATTAGATAAGTTCATGTTAGGCCGAATACACAATATATAATCAATATATGTATGAGAATAACAATCAAGAACACTGTTTATGAACAATAAACTGAATTATATTAAATAACTCTTCTCTCAGTGATGTAAAATATCACAGAGAGTTGCTAGGTTACAAGAATAATGTATTCAGTATTAGCATCCCTTTTAGGGTTAACCTATCTGTGTTTATATAATACACAGTTACATAATCAATCTCTAATTGATATTCCTATAAATCAGCTATACAATTTATATCAATTTAGGATTGCTTCTGTCTTCTGTCCCGTTTCTTTAGCTATCTCAATATATCTTGCTTCTTTCCATCTTCAAGATATATTGCTTCTAGAATCTTCAAGTATGCACCGACAGCTAAATAAACTCTCACCCCGTCAGACTTTAACAAACTCTGACTGGCTTCTAGTGTAAACTCTAATAAGTACCTGTTACTTAAACACTGATTAACAATCATCAGCAATTATATCTAACAGTTCATGTCGAATTTATTCTAAGTTTGTTTTTATTAGTTTGAAATTTAATCATTGAAATCAGTACAATATTTGTAACACCTTTCAAGTTTAATATAAGTTATATTTACTTGAATTTTGTTTCATTTTTATTCCGCAATTATTTGTTCTCGAAATTGTATTATCATAAGAAGAACAAATTCGATAAAACGATATAGTTTGTATTCAACCCGCCTTCTACAAACTTATCGGAACCTAACACATGTCACATGTTGCATGTTGGGTTAAAACGTGTGTTTTGGTATATTTTGTTTCTTTCGTCGTCTTCTTAAAATTGGCTTATTTTTTTCTTTGGTTTTGCCTTCGATTCAATTGTTCCGGTTTGATTTCATTTTCAGTTATGTCCTTTAATGGGATTGACTCTTTGGTAAGATTATTTTTTCCCTCATATTTTCTTTCCTTCGTATTGGCTGGATTGTTCAGGGGTAAAAAATGATTTTGGTTGGGTTTTTTCGGTTGATTTCGTTTTGTTTTGGTTGACTCACAAAAACAATCTTCATTTCTCTCTTTTTGATGGTATTGGTTCGTTAGTAAAAAAAAATCTTTTCGTATTCTACGCTTACTCCTTTTTCTTTCTCGCGCTCTATGATCAGAGTAGCCCTAGAAAAATTCATGTATCTTCTTCTTTCATACGCTATAATGGGAGTAACCATAGGTACATCTTTATTCCTTCTTGTACGCTATGATGCGAGTAGTGTTGAGTTTTATTGTATACGCGGAAACATGAATAACAATTTATTATGCATAAAACTCGTAAACCGCATACGATTCATGGATAAAATTAACGAATCGATTACTAACCTTTAAAAGCGATCCATGGATGATGTAGGAAGGCTCACAGTCAATCACAATATTTTTCTTCCCTTTATTCCAGGCCAAGTTCAGGGCAAATAAGAGTGCATGCATTTCTAGTGCATATGGTACACTCCCACCAGTAACTTGACAACATCCATGAACCCAATGGCCTTCACTGTCTCAAATGATGACAACAAGACCACAACCATAAAGTTCATGTGTAAACAAGCCCTTGACATTAACTTTTAGTTTACTTCCACGAGGTCTGCTCCATCCTACCATTTTCTGAAGTGTTTGGTCAGCTGTGTGTCAAGTGTTTGTCAAGTGTCAACTTATATAGACTATGGGAGTACGTGGGATATGAGTGGGTGGGTTCGTGATATATCATAGTAACTGAAATAAATTGACTATTATAATTCCTAGATGTTTTCAATTCAAAGGACTACATTCAAATATTTACATAAAAATTATCATAAATTGACTATTACAATTCCTAGATGCTTTGAATTCAAACAACTACATTCAAATATTTACATAATACTCATCATAAATTGTTCTAAATTCAAACACGCTTGTATACTCGGACTATTCTAATTAAATTCAAATAGGCTTGTATACTCGAAATACACAGAAACATATACATAACTACACAATTTAGAAATTATCACACCCATACAAGTTCAAAGCAAGTTTACCTCAAAATTGTATATTCATTAATTCACCCAAATCGAGATTACACTGAAAATCCCCAAGTTTCATTTACTATCTCCCATGGACTGAACGAGGAAGTGAAGAAGCGAGAATTAACAAAAGATGTGAATCTCCCCCAAATAATTAGAATTTCCCTCTCCTCTGTTCACGGGCGGGAAAATTTGATGAAAAGAAAGTGTTTCCCCCTTCTTAATTTCCCCCTCTTCTTACTATAATCAGTCACGTTCCGTTCGTATATATTTATTTTTAAACGATCAAATCTTACGGAATTATTTTAAATAATATTTTTTCGATAATTGAACTGTACACATTATAATGTCTATTGGCTTAGTGATGTAAAAAAAAATAGAATTTTTAAAATTAATCTTGTACAAAATTTTAATATAAATATCGTAGAAGTACATCTCATTTTAAAGATTATCGTTCCGAACATATCCTCTTATTTAAACAAAATATTTTTTCTATAATCGAACCGTACACATTAGTTGTAATGTCTATTGGTTTAGTGATGTCAAAAAACAAAATTAGAATTTTTAAAATCAATCTCGTACAAAATTTTAATAAAAATATCCTAGAAGTACATCTCATTTTAAGGATTATCGTTCCGAACATATCCACTTATTAAAAAAATATAATTTTTAACATAATCAATGTAACACCCCCATCTATGTCTAAATGAGGGGCTACTTATTAAACCATAAACCTGCAAACAGAGCACTAAAATAATCTCTAAATAATAATTAAATAGTCTAATAATCTCCAAGATAATATTAAACCTCCAAAACAGTTCAAAACAATAAATACGAAAACCAAAATCTCTAAAATGATATTCAAGTCTAAATAACGATAGAAGTCTGCAAATCCTAATCAATGATATAAAGGGGTGACTCTCCATCACACAGTCCTAGATCCCCCTAAGCACCTGCCAGAAAAAGAATACGACATGAGCCAATTGCCCAGTACGGATTTGGAATACAGTTTATAAAACAGAAAACATATATTCATATTTGACAGTTTATAATAAATCATTTATTTAAAAATAATTATGGCTGAAGCAACGAGGGGTTAGGATATTTCATACCGAGATCAGAACAGAACAGATACAAATACACACATCATAGGGTACCTAATGTGTGCAACAAACCGGATAACGTGTACGGCATATACAACGTCACCGTCAAATCAAATCACAAATCACAAACTCTGGGTGCACCCACGTATCCTAAAACAAATATCAAAATGCGCAAAAGCTCGCCTCTTGAGCTGTCAGAACAGAAGGATACACCATGACCAATCACACTGCCATGGAAGTGTCATGTCACTGGTGCCGCAATGACATGGCTGTAGTACCCCTACAGCTGGTTAACTCGGTATACCCTATATCACTAAGGGTTCAAATATAATATTTCGCAAAACATTTTAAAATCTCACAGAACAGATATTCTCAATATTTTTAGCAGATATAAAATATACGCAATGTCAGAAAATCACAGAAACAGATATTTCAATATTTCAAAACAGATTTAAAAATATTTTTCAGAGTCATAATAAATTTTCAGAATCAAAAAGATTAAAAACCAAACGAATAGATTTGACGTCAAAGGAATTTAATTTAAATATTTCTAAGAGGAGTAACGCTGAATAAAAGAGGAGAGAATCCGTACCTCGATATCGCAACCTCAGACACTAACAAAATCCTCAATTGTTCTGCTAAATTACCGGCCCCGATCTAATAACAAAATTATAAAATATTTATGTACAAATTATCGTTGTAACTCACTAACCATCAAAGTAAATACTTGTTATTATATTAACCTTTATTATTATAATTAAATGCATATTATGGTTAGTATCAGTTAGCCATTTAACCATTCAAACACGGTTGCATGTTAGCATGCATTATTAATAACTTACATTATATACGAAAACTAATCGACAATGACATAGTCGAGTATAAATAATTATTATATAGTAATCATTAAATAAATTACTTGTCAAAATGAGTTTTATATAATTTATGGATACTCAAATATTAATGATCTAGGAACATAATTTCCTAGTTCAAGGTTTCAATACAAAACATTTAAAACCACCTGATAGTAGAATCTTGAAATATAATAATTTAATATAAAATATATGACATTATATTAGTCACAATTCATCATCCAAAATAAAAACGAGTCTAGAAAATTAACAATATTAAAGCAACAGTGAGTTTCTATTTATTACAAAACTTCACGGCCTTTAAACATATATACATAGCAATAAATCAATGTTGTAATTAGTTTAAAAAAACAATTAAAATAAAAATAAAAAATAAAAATAAACATATTAATATATGTATTCTGATGATGACCATAAAGTATGATACAAGAGTACATCATAATTCAATTAATACTGAAGAATCAATATACATGACCCGAGTATTTTATATTATTGATTCTAGTACTACTAAGAAAACATAATACACAATTGAATGAGTATTGAATTTATGAGTGCAGTAAGGGAGAGTACAATAAAGAATAGACTTGAAATTCACACACACGTATTTATAGTCGCATGCAATTTACCTGTTCTACTCTGAAAGCTTCAAAACCCAATACTTAATCAGCCAATTAAACTACCGCCTCTGTTTTTCTCTGTCTCGGTTCTCCAATAGCAAATTAGGGTTTTGTTTATAGCTTCGGTGTATTTAGACTCTCTGATTATATATTAATCTAGATATTAGAATTCTAATAATTGGTTATATACGTGCTATTAATCACTTTTCTTCTTCTGTTTTAACAAATATATCCGGTCAATTATTATTATTATTATTATTATTATTATTATTATTATTATTATTATTATTATTATTATTATTATTATTATTATTATCTAAAATTCATGGATATTACATATATATCCCCTTAAAAAGGATTCCGTCCCCGGAATCAAACAAAACTAAAATTCGTATCTAAATCAAATATGGACGAATATATTTTTAATGGACATGTTCCTCTAATTCCTTTAATTACACTTTCACAAAACTTCGGTAAACCGAATAATTTTTTCCCTAGTTCTCACTTCAACTCCCTTCGTTGAAGTTAAGGAGACTTTGACTTCCCCCTCAAATTAACTTTTAAATTCATATAACAAAAATTGAAAAATGTCTAATAAACAAGAATGACAATTATAATCACTTAAAATTGAAATACAAAACATACATGCATTTCAGATAACTTTGATCTTGATTTTAATATATAATCAATTTCATTCGCTCCCTTTACTGTAGTACCAACATAGATAAGAGTTTTTTTTTCAATACATATTTATTTCGATACCAGACTGACATTGTGTATGAATACAGCTAGCAAAACAATTTCATATAAGCCATGTCTCTAAGATAAATTATCAAATTTTTAATTCTTTGCTACTATTAAGCCAGAAATACATGTTGACAAGTACACATTAAATTGAACATCCTAATTAATATACAAATAGCGAAAACACATACATATAAATTTGCTTATTTGATAGTCTCATTTTTTTTAAAGTCTTAAGCCCATACCTTTTTTTTTCGTGTACATCTCCGCATTAATCACTGCATATTGTATTAAATAGGGATTTAACATATTATTTTAATATGATTAATGGCACAATATAATTAGCACAATAACACCAACATATATAACATGACGCTTTGTAACAAATATAAAATAAATGAATAATTACTCCAATTAGGCCGCAACCTCCGGCACTCATGTAAATAGATAGCAAAACTAAGAATAAAGGCTAAATAAATAAATCGATTCAATTTATATGTAATTAATTAATAAATTATGTTTTAACCTAGTGTCTGGTACAACCATGTGTACACGTAAGTCAGAATCCATTTATTATTGGTCAACTAGTAATCATGTTTTGAATAAAAAAAAAAGTAAATATAAATTCACTACTGTTGAGTAGCCTCTAATACATAAATTTAGGCCAGCCTTCACACTAACTATAAACAATTATGGAATTATTTAAATTAATGTCTTCAATATTAGAAATTATATAAGGTTACATTTCAAATAATTTACAAAATGATCTCATGCTACAAATATACCAATTGAATTAAATTAGCCACAATCCATTCTCGCCTACATCCAAACTAATCCGAGCACATTCCACACATCAATTATATCAATTCCATTTAGATACTCTATAAAATATAATATAGCTTGACTTACCGTAAAAAGACCAAGCATGCATAACCTAATAATAGACAACAAACTGCAAAATAATTGAGCGGGTCAATTAAGCATAACACATAATTACAAATTATAACTTTGTTTGTTACCCGACTAATATTGTGGAACTTCTATGGTCTTCGTGTTCTTTCTTCTCTCTCCCTCGCATAGCTCGATTTTTTTTTGCCTCATGGTTGTCTCATAGTGTCGCTAAATACAAAATACAACTCCTAATTCTACGATTCACTAATGATAATATATACATTTTTATAAAAACCCTATTTTACTTATGCTAATTATTAATATTAACAACCTAACCTAAGGGCCTATAGATGTTCATCAGACATGTGTAAAATTAGCTGACCCAGCCAAAACAAAATATATGCAGAATATATATATTCAAACGAAAATACAAATTTAATTATCATATATTGTAAATAAAATATAAAATAATACTTAACTCAACATTAAACCATCCATAGGTGTATATAATTCAAAACCACCTAAGGTATAGTAAACAAAGATGATGGGACCTTACATTCTCCCTGACTTATAAAAATATTGTTTTCCAAATTATACATGTAATGATATACCAATAACTCAAACAAACAGACTCATTGATTATTTAAATTGTTTACAGAAACTGAAATCCTTTAATAGCAATTTGTCGACTACGATTGTTTTACCATGCATAAGTTGTTTAAAAAAAATAAGTAAAATGAAGAATCAAAACATATTTCATTGTTTTTTTTTTGTCATCAAAATATCACGTGTAAATTACATGGATGACAACATGCACAAGTGTCTAACATGAAACAACTATATAGAAAACATGCAAAGTAGTAGTATCAAACAAAATTATATCCTCAAACACAAAGTTGAATATTAAATAACATGCATAAAACAGATACTATAACAAATAATTTATCCATCCAAATCTCTTTGAACTTGTTAAATTATAACACTTCAACATTTTTTTTTTAGATACATAAAATTAAAACATTAAAGAAAACAATTATCCAATTATACAACAAGAAAGAGATTCAATTGTCAAGTCACATTAGTTAGGCTAAGTTATTTGTCTTTGCTAATAATTCTTGAAACTAGAAAAATAAAAATAAAAATATACATAAATTAAAATTAAAAAGACATTTTTTTTTAAAACTTAATCGAGATACAAAATCATTGTCGTTAGATAGCGTATTAACTACTATACAAATAATTTCAAATACCTTGAAATTTGTCACCAAATTATAATTTGTTTTTTAAAAGTACACATCATTTATATTCCTTTACAGAATTATTAATTTCAGGCGTCCCCAAAATTAATAATATCATTTCATTTAATTATTTATTTTGAGCGTCCCCAAAATAAAATAATTAAATTACAAAATTTTAGAACATGAGTGCTTCACATATAATTTGCTTAAATTCGAGAAGAAAAATAATAATTCTACTAACAAAATTCCAAATAAAATTAAGGTAATCAGTATAGAAACATGTAGATATCCTATAATCTTACAAATCAACTAATAAAACAAATATGAGTTTAGTATAATTACAAATAAAAAAAATTATTAAAGCAGTAAGATATATTCCAGAAGACTTGAAATTTACTTAATTTGAATAAGCAAACAAAGGTGCATAATCGATCTTTTGTATTATATACCTCAAAATGTAAGAATGACCCATAGCCACGAAAAAAGTAAAAAATGTTATTCAAAATTTAAAATTATATGCAAAAATAAATAAGAAGATCAAGTTACTACCCAAGGAATAATTTATTATTATATATATAACAAAATACATCAACATAATATTTCAAATTTAAAATCTGAATGCTTAAAGCTCAACCAAACAAACTGAACCCACAACTCACAGGTTCAGCCTAGAGGCGGTCTATAAAATCTATAAAATCACAATTTAAACACATATCATCTTATCCTTGTGTAATTATATTTAGATATAACACAATATTATCTAAACCATTTCTTTCTTTTGAAACTTGGAACATTTTTAAGACTCGTATGAGTTAAGACTCTCATTAAATAGATTATTATATATTCAAAGATCATTTTCTTTCCTTAAAAGTCAATTGTTACACGAATTATACTCAACCAAACGACAAGTAAGACAGTTGATGAATAATGCATCATCATCAAAATCAACATAATCTTACAATTATCTAACACTCTCGATATTAAAAAAAATATAATGACATTCACGTTTGGGTCTCTAAAGATGTACGGTGACTCACAACAAACACAAAACTCAAAGGTACTGAACTAATAAAAGCGATATGATAGACCAAGTCGAACCATAATCAAATAACCGAAAATCGGGTCAAATCCCGAGCATTTTCCGAAAATCGGGTCAAGTCCCGATTCCGAGCCCGAATAAGCCGAAGCCTACTGACCGAAACGCAGCCAACTTGGGTAACAACAAGTCCACCACAGACCCCCAAAATATCATGATTTTATTGGTGCTAATTAGTAGTAGTACTTTGCCTTATAAACTGAACAGAAATCCCGAATCTCCTCGATGTGGGACTGGGGTGTTACAAACTCCCCCACTTAAACTCTTGACGTCCTCGTCAAGCCTGAACGGATAGCCCATAGGTTCCAAGATCGTTCCTCTCTAGCCATTGTGGGATAATACCGGCTGGCTTCGTGTCCCCACCTCCAGACCTCTGTCCATTGTGGGATAATACCACCAGCCTTCGTGTCCCCACCTCCGGCAACTTGCCTCGACAAGCTTTCGAGAGTCGGCTCTGATACCATATGTGACAGCCCGGGTCAAATCCCGAGCATTTTCCGAAAATCGGGTCAAGTCCCGATTCCGAGCCCGAATAAGCCGAAGCCTACTGACCCAAACGCAGCCAACTTGGGTAACAACAAGTCCACCACAGACCCCCAAAATATCATGATTTTATTGGTGCTAATTAGTAGTAGTACTTTGCCTTATAAACTGAACAGAAATCCCGAATCTCCTCGATGTGGGACTGGGGTGTTACAATCAAGCCGTGCACATTAATTATAATGTCTATTGGTTTAGTGATGTCAAGAAACAAATTAGAATTTTTAAAATCAATCTCGTACAAAATTTTAATATAAATGTCCTTTAAATACATCTCATTTTAAGGATTATCGTTCCGAACGGATCCTCTCATTTAAAAAATATATTTTTCTATAATCGAACCGTACACATTAATTGTTATGTCTAATGGTTTAGTGATGTCAAAAAAATAAAATTAGAATTTTTCAAATGAATCTCGTACAAAATTTTAATATAAATATGCTAGAATGACAGAAAACAAAAATAACCTCTACCGCTTGGAAATAAGATATTCTCGCGATCAAGATGTATTCGTTGATTTCGACACAGTGTACATATGTCATCTATCATATAATTTTTATAATGGAATTATGAATACTATCTAGTACTACTAACTTTCTCGTATATTGTTAGAATCTATGATTGATAATGTTGTAGAATTACGATTAAGTGACATGTTACGATTAAAGTATTATAAGACGAAACACTACATATAATGGAAAGAAGACCGATATTGATACTTGATAAGAGATATATCAACTTTTCACATTTCCACTATTTTTAAAGTGACGTGTAGACAGAAGAAAAAATAAATGTCAACGGTGTGCTCGAATTTGTGTAAAAAAAATAATGTACAACAGTTTCTCTAAATATATGTTGTCTTACTCCTTTAGTACACGTCTTTTTAAGAAAAACTCTTTTGTGATAGAAAGACACTTTAGAAGTTTGTAAAATGAGGTTTAAAAACAACAGTTTCTAGTAAACAATGTTGTGTAAGTTGTATTATGACAATGGGTTCTGAAGTAATCCATTGTCATTCACTTTTAGAAAAAATAACCTCTGCCATGTATCATATAATTATCATACGAAATTGATAATTAATCAAGCCAAGGCAAATTAATCAGAAGAGATAATACAAAATTGAAAACTTAGCATTGAATTCATAATTAGATCATTACACACCAAATAGCATTACCAAACTTGCTACTACAAAAACATAACCAAGTTCATCACATGCATAATTAAACATATTCACAAATATCAAAAGTACATACATCCAACATCTGATCTAATAAATTAAAGCAAAAACAAGCTTCTACTTATAACAGATTATATATCGTCATCTCCTTGATCGGTCCTCCTGTATATTGCTGTCCTCCGCTTCATCTGTTGTGCTATTTAGTGAACAAAACCCTGAAATACCCCGAGGTTGCCCGCCTGTATACTCTGCATCGGCCTGGCTAGCGGCCGTGCTGGAGCTTTCCTCAGAGATAACTAGTAGAGGATCAGCAGAGCATTCCATGTCATCAAATTCCCTCTCAAATTCTATTTTATGAGGACAATAACTTTCTTCATGGTGCTCTGTACTACAATAGAGAGAGCAGAAATCTCTACCAGTATCCAGGTAATCAACGGTAATTCTTGCATGTGTGAAGGTGTCATTGTTCCCAGGCACCACAACCAGAAAGTATTTTGGTCTAGAGTGTGTAACACTCATTTGAACACATATATGTGCATAACCTGATGTCTCATTTTTTTCAACAGACACCTTCCAGGTAGAGCCAACATCTTTGCGCAAAATTGTACCCAGTGCCCCCACAATATAAGTAAGGCCTTCCACATTCCAATATAGCCTGGGAATGTTAGAAACCTTTACCCATATATTACAAGTACCAAGGGTGTGTTCGACCGAAGGGTACTTGTTGATCAGGGGTCCAAAAACAAAAATGCTCCCATCTAATTTTACAGGCCCTAGTGATATGACTTTGTTCCTTATTTCCTCGTTATCAAATTTGAAGAAAAAGAAACCCGAATCATCATAATCTATAAAATTAAAACCCCAAGAACGGAACCTAGATAACATGAAGTTCTCTACTTTATCCAGATTAGAGCGGGTGTTTAATGCCTTTTGTACAAAATATCCTAAACAACTATTTTTCCAGACATTTTCAGCATTTACAAAGAATGCCAAAGGCGGGTGTATAATAGTGGAGCCATTATAAGAAGAACAGTCATAAGTATTGTGAATTCTAGTGTCATCTTGATTAATAGAAGCATAAAAAATAGAGCATTTGTAGAAGTACGACGGAGTTGTACCTTTTAATTGCAAATCAGAGAGAAACTTTTCCCCAGACTCCGCTTTTTTCTGTGCATGCATCACTCTTTCGGATGCAGTCGGAGTAATCCACACTTGAACTTCTTCAAGTGGGACTGGTTGCATCGGATGATCGATGTCCAGAGAAGCAACTGGTTGGGCCTTAAGATCATGACCCTTAAGAATCCATATATCCTTCATTTTCCCCTTCGCTTTTTGCTTGTTGATCGAAAATGATGATTGTGAAATCCCACACTTTCGAACGACGGATTTGGACGACGAAACCATCTTGGTAAATGTGCAAACACCGATTTTTGAGAAATGGAAGAAAAAGTAGAAAACGAAGTAGTACTAGTCGTTGAAAGAACAATGCATGGGTATTACATGAAGAAGTTGAATAGACACTCACAGATGTGTGTAACTGTACCTCTTGTGTGAACCGATCAATGTTTTTTGAAAAAATATTATTAAATAATTATTTTTTATTTATATAAAACACTTTGTACATATTTATTTTAAACAAGTAATAATTTTAGTGATGTGAAAAAAATGTTTTTAAAACATTTTGTACATATTCATTTTTTATCTATTAATTTTTAGTGATGTGAAAATAATGTTTTAAAACATTTTTAAAAGTTATTCGTACAGTTGCATAATGGAGAATTGGTTTAAACAAAAAAAAATACATAAACACTACTCAACCTATCAAATTACAAACAAATTTTGGGACCGAGACTTTTACTCATTTATCGAGATTATTCATTTATCTGTGTTAAAATACACTGTCTCTATCATGTTAGGACCGAAAATATTATTCACTTTTATGAGATTTTTCATTTATCAAATATTTATTTCTAGAGGTTCTATTTATTGGAAAATCGAGGATTTATCGGAATGATAGATCGGATCAAAAATCAGATAAATTTTATTATTTTAAATATATTTAATATATTAGCCTTGTTTATAATAAAATATATCATTAAAATATAATTCGTAGTGATAAATCGGATTTTAAAAATCGAACTGGTCAAATATTTTTAAACGATAAATTGGGAATTTATCGGTGATTATTGGAAAATTGAACATTTTTTAGAACAATGGTTTTAGTACTATATATATCTTGATGTAGGTATGGTTGCATGTTTGAGAAATATTTTTTAAAAAATTCAAAACTCCCAAACTAGCATTTAAATATCACTAAAATAGCCTAACATTAAAAATATTACTATAAAACTCCCAAAATAAATTTTTTAAAAAGAGAATAAATTCTAAAATTAACAAAACCCCAAATTCCCCCTTTCATCCCCCTCCCTTTTCACTGCCCGCCAAATGCCAAAATTTGAGCTTCCCCGCATCCATTCCCCCCATCCCCTTTGTTTTTGACATATCACAAAACAAACACATCACACACAAATCACTTCTCTCTCTCTCTCTTGTCTCTTCTTGTAATTATGAGTTCATCCATCTCATTAGTCTAACTGGTTGTGCCTAAAGATTGTTACAAGTGTAAACATGTGGTATTTATTAGTACTAGAGTATAAAAACCTCATGGACACTTGTGCTCGTGGGAAACTGGCCAAGATGTATATATCTTGGTCACTAAATGATCCAGGAAGGAGATTTTATACTTGCAGCCAAAAGAGGGGGTAACATTGTTAATATGTTAGTGTTCAAACATTGATGTTTAAGCCTTAATTTTATTTCATTTTTGAAAATGCAGGACATTAGATGTGACTTTTTTAAGTGGTATGATGCTGAGATTGAAGGTCGACATGGGTATGTTATCACTCGTTTGAACAATATGCAGATTTACTTGGAAGAAAAAATCAAGTTACTTGAAGAAAAAATAGTGTTGCTCGAAGGAGAAATTGACCAGAAAAAAAGAAAAAGAGAGAACTTGGTGAATAGGCCAAATTGGTGCATTTTTACATAATGTACTTGCTAAATTGTTAGATTGTTACATTATGTGGCTGATATTGTTGCATATGTTTATGTTGTTACAATTTTTCTCATAAAATATGACTCATTTTGCTATTGGTAACTTCTTTGACAATGGTAGTCCACAACTTAGTTGGTTGTGAATTACCTGTTGGTAACTTAGTTAAACTAGACATATTATTATTATTGTTGAGACTAGAACATAAATTTTGGTATCGTGCTCCTGCAGAAGAATCTGTTACAGAGCAAGTGAAAAGTGTTTTCTGCTGATATTTTTCTTTACTCTCTACTTTGTTTGATTCTTGTGGCTTATATTTGTACTTAATCCTTCTGCTGCAGGATCATTTTCCAAGGAATAAGTTGCAGCTCACACTTAAATACATAGGTCAGTACGTAATTTCATATTTAATCTGTACTTGTGATTATAGGTTATAGTAGATTCAGTGAGAGACAAATGGTATCTTCTGATCTTATATATATGTTGCAACTTATCTGTAAGCCAAAGATAGTGTCTTAATTGGATATATTATTGTGCAACGAATAAATGAACAGAGGAACCACGCCATGATTACTAATAGGATGTGGGCAAGGCTTAATTCTTTCTTCAACTAATCAGACCAGCTTCTTATACATAATTGCAATTGCCAAAGCTAAAGAAGAGGAACATCCGCCTACAAAGTTGTTGTATGGAGATCATGTATAACGATGAGAAGACAAGTAATGAGGATCAATACTGAAAACTGAAGATTTGGCTACCATATACTATATATTACCATGTAAAAATGAGTTGCCTTGCGATAAGTTTGAGCACATCAAGTTTTTTCTGTTATGTAATATTGTCAGTTTGGTAATAATTGAAGGCATGTTCTTGGTTGTTTGCTACAACCTTGTTCATATTATGTCAACGTAATAAAGCAATGCCAATTAAAAGAAACCATTTTAGAATCCTATCACAAAACAATATGTTTTTCAAAACCATTGCGTTAATTACTAGTTTACAATGACTTTTCTTTCAGAAACCCTTGTTTGTGGTGCACACCCAATAAATGAAACCATTGTACAATCAGTCACACAACAGTCTGATTTACTTGTTTGTATTCCATTCCAACACAGGTTCAAAAACCGTTATTTGATAATTTTAACAAAGGCCTCTCTCCATTGTGTGACAATGATTCAGACAATTGTTCCGGAAACTGTTATGAAGTTAAATTTGCACAACCGATGATAATCCTTGTTTGTATGCCAATCTAACAAAGGTTTGGAAACCGTTATCCGAATATTTTAACAAAGGCCATTCCCCGTTGTGTGACAATGGTTGCGACAATTGTTCCGGAAATAGTTGTGAAGTTCAATTTGCACAACAAATGGTAACCCTTGTTTGTATTACAATCCAACAAAGGTTCGTAAACCGTTATTTGAATGATTTATGAAAGGCCAGTTTCCGTTGTGGGACTAAGTTTGAGACAACTGTCAGTGAAACCATTGGGAAGCCCAATTTGCACAATGGGTGACAGCCGTTGTATGACGGAACTGTTAGTGCTTGTGCCCTAGAGACAATACTATAATGTTCTTAGGGAAGACATTTTGATTACTAATAAATATGTTCTATGTATTTTCTTTCAATTATTTATTATGTCTTTATTAACTGCGATATAAATGTTAGAATAATAAATGTCCTTGGAATATAAGCATGAATTCTATATCTCTAAGTATGTGACTTAGAAATGAGATTATATGAGTAGTGTTTATAATCCTAAAAAATCCCTAGTCGAGTATTATTATTTGAGGATAATAATAATGCATTAAGACTAGTGTGTTTATTGACTGATGACCACATCTCATTGGTCATAAGTATGGTGATACTAAAGTCAAAGACATAAGTGCATGTTAGCAAGACATGGTACTGGATAGACCCACCGTGTGAATTCTTCATGGTAAGTGTTATCAAGTGTCATAAGAAATTCTCACAATGATAATGATGTAATGATCCTTAGACTTGAAATCATTATATTTCTATATGAGAATTAATATACTTTGATTTTACTCAAAGTTACCTTTGACCGGGTAATGATAAAGGTGGACATTGGGTATATTATGAATCATATGAGAAATATGAATGATAGATATAGGATTTAACCCTCCTATTTTAGGAGTGATATTATTGGCCTCTTGATTGAGTGAGACTATGAAATGCATGGCCATGCTCAAATTGTGATTTGTTTAATAGTTTACTCATCGATCAAGTAAACCGGGATTAAATGTTGAAGAGAATGACATAAACCATGCCTCGAGTTTAATCTATAATATAAGGTTAAAAGGATTATATTACATGGAACATTATTCATTAAAGGTTTAATTGGATCACCAATTATTATTATTACTTGGGTAGCAATGACGTATTACTAGATGCCG
Source organism: Heracleum sosnowskyi (assembly GCA_030848705.1). Taxonomy (NCBI): domain Eukaryota; kingdom Viridiplantae; phylum Streptophyta; class Magnoliopsida; order Apiales; family Apiaceae; genus Heracleum; species Heracleum sosnowskyi. Next base: position 51,328 of record JAUIZM010000084.1, read on the forward strand.
CTCATTGTTTATAATTTTATTATGAGATATTAAAATTATTGCCAACGTAATAATAACCTAAAGGGTCACACACAAAGAACGTTTTAAACGGAGCATTAATTAAATTTCAAATTTAATTGAATTATTATTATATTGAATTATTGGATTAATTAAGTAAGACTTGATTAATTATATAATAATTCGAATATGATAAATAATACTACTAATAATCAGATTGGGGTTTGGAAGCCCAATCAGATTAGGTATAGGCCCAGAATTCTCTCAATATAAATACATAAGGATGTATTATTTTAGGTTTTAAATATTCAGAATTTTTTTAGAAAAAAAAAAAACCCTAGCCGCTCTATATTAAGGAGAGGCTAGAGAGAGAGAGAGATATTTGAGGCTGCTTCTTGGCTAGTACCAAACTCCGGTGATCGTTGGACGATCGGGCGTTCGTGTGGACTAATTAGAGACGTATATCGCTAGGCGGGATACGTGGTGATCATATCAAAGGACCTCCATTAGTCAGCCGTTCATAAAGCTTCAAAAGGTAAACGATTCTATTCACGAATTAAATATCGTTTTTCGCATGGATCCTGCGGAGGGTTTCTGTTTTTTTATTATTTTACGCATTTTTCCGTTGCGTTTTCATGCCCGAAACCCTTCAATGGCATCAGAGCTACTTGCGAAAAGTGTTTAATTCGTTTATATGTTTACTGTTTTGATGATAAAAGCATTTTGCGACTACCATGATTGATGCGTTGTTTTTATGAAAACATGAATATTGTATTGATGTATATACATAAATTGTATAATAATGATGATTGAGATGATCATATAATCTGTATGTATACTGATATATACATGATATATTTTTGTTGTTATGACAATCGTATTCAATACGATTTCTGATTGACTGCGCAAATTTGGTGAAATTTGCATACTGTCCCAGAATTTCGCCGCAAATGCCTTTTCGGAAAGGGAAACGGGCGTCTGAACAATACTGACTATGTCACTCGTTTGTCTGTAAGGCGTTTGACGTCGGTTACTATCTGTAAACAGCGATTTATTGTTTTCATAATTCTGATTTTAATTTTATGATTTACACTTTATTTGATTTTGTGATTGGATCATGAAAAATATGATATGGTGTGATATGTTGATGCAATATGAGATGTTATTAATTGTTATATGAGCATGGTGTATGGTTATGGCCTTAAAACCCATAGGTTAGAGGTTTTGATTATGGTTTTGGTTTTTAAATACGGCTTGCATGTCGTTCATTCTTGTAATGATAAATCTCGAATGTAACTCGAGTTCCACGTGTATGTTCTTTAGTATAGATACTTTCATATTATGTAATGTAATTGAAGATATGGAGACATAAAGATATGAAGACTTGGAGGCAATCAAAGGAGTCATTACAAGGAAGCATGAAGACATGTATTATTATGTTGTATTTGATACCACCATAGTTTGACCATGATTTTTCTTTTAGCTTGGAAAAATCGCATAGGATTTGGCCATAACCAAGCACGTTTACTTTACGCACTTTACATATATGTATGCGTAGCAAAAATGATGCATGTTTTAATTAGATTAAAAGTGTATGTATTAGATACATCACCCATGCCATGTCTGCTAAACAAGATAAAATCTGTAACGATTCAAGATTTTAAAATTGAACAAAACGAACATGAGATTCCTGTGTTTATGAAACACGGAAATAAGTATGAATTTTCGATTTTTTGATATGGGGCGATTTTGACAAAAATACAAGCAGCGCTTGTAAGAAAGGCGGGTTTTAAGTGAGACCACTGTGACTCCTCCGTTGGACCGGAAATCAAACCATTGATGAATTTTGAATTGAAGTACTTAGTTCAAGGAAAAATTGGGAATCTCTTGATGATAGGATCATGGTCGTTTTAATAATAAAATCCCTAAATTTAAAATATTAAGTCACTTAGATGTCTTCCAATGAGCAACACTCGTCAAGACCAAGATCGAGAAAGAGTGGGTTCGCCAAAGCGAAGCACTCCTGTTACCTAGTATATGTCAATTACAGAAGGGGGGTTGAATGTAATTGTATGAAATAATCGAACAGACAAAGATAAAAACAATCAATATCAGCTTTTATTAATCTTTATAAAAACTGATACAAACTCTCTCAAGAAACTATGAGTTCTTAAGAGCTGCTAGGTTTACAAAGATACTTGTGTTAAAGATATTACTCTCGTAAAACCTATCCTGTGTTTATATACACACACAGATACACATTCTGTTACACAAGATAATCTTCATTTAATTAGATTGATCTTCTTGTCGCTTATCTTCTGTAACATCTTCTATGAGGTATATCTTCTGCATATCAATCCTTTCCTGAAATTGCGGAATAGTATCAATTACCAACAGCCGACTTATCCTGCCACTGATGATGACATCATCAGACGTTATCTCCGGATGCTCTAAGTACTGATGTTATCCGATCCTGATGCACTCATTAAATCTTCATATCCCAACAATCTCCCCCAATTTATATTTTCTGAAATAAAGCATAAATTCTCTGGATTTAATGATGCCAAAACTTCAATCAAATACTCGTAGGATTAATATAAGGATTTCGCTTAAGATATCCTTCATAATCAGACACTCCAATAAACCCCATGTTCTTCTGAAGAAATTGCTTCATCAACTCATCTTCTTTCTCCAATAACAGATCAATCATTCTTCTTCTCAGCTTCCTCAGACTTACATCATCTTTGTTTGTCTGATAAACTGCTGCTCTCAGATCCTCAATAGAACTTTTCAGCATTCTTTCATCCAGATAAATAAGTTTAACTCTCTCACTATCAGGACAGAAAGATAAATACTCTTCACCCAATGTCTTTTCAATGAATGCACTTCCTTTCTTCATTTCCACCTCTTGTCCATCCATGTCAATGTATCTAGGAGCATATCCAGTATTTTTCTGATTTAACCCCATCAGATGCAAATTGATACTGGATTGAATCTTCCTTCTCCATTTTATACATAACTCATCTTTAGGAACAAACATATACTGTACATACCTCAATTCTTCTAAGTTCTTCATTGAGACATCCAGTTCCGTCAGTACAAACGTTGATCCATCCTTAAGAAAATACACTAACTTTTCTTTAGGCAGATTTCCATCATGAACATCATACACCATTTGAACAGAGATAAGTTTGTCAAGATGCCTTTGAGTAACTTTATCACTCAAATTTTCTGTTAGACATGCTTGATCAAATGATGCTACCTGAGGAACTATTTCTGCGGCAGGATGACCAATTCCTCCATATGTTCCTGTCCGTCTGCATTCATTCTTCTTCTTCGCAACTTCTTCATAAGATTTCTTGAACTGTTTACAACATTATCCTTCTTTCTCAGATATTCTTCCAACACAATTCCTGATTTTGTGAAGCTTCATTGTTGCAAAGACTTGAAATAGTCTTTTTCTGCATGCTTAGCTGCTTCCACATTTAATGATGTTCTTACAAGAAATATCTGTCTATCATTCCTTGAATCTTCTCTTCTTCTCCTTCTTTGAACTAAAGGAAGATCATCATCCTTTTCTTCTTCTTGATGTGAAATTCCAACACTTTGTTCAGCAATCATCACTTGAGATGGACCTTCAAGAACTTTCTTTCCTTTTCCCTTAGCAGAAACAACAGATAATTCAGATGACATATCTGCACCAGTATTTGATCCTTCTTTGATCACAATACCTTTTTGAGATTTTGAAGGTGATTTGATAGTACTTCCTCTTCCTCTACCATGACCTCTACCTCTAGACCTGTTTCCCTTCCTTTCACTTCCAACAGTTCCTTTCTGTGAATTTAGCATTTCATACTCTATCCTCTGAGCTTCCACCATTTCTTAGACTTTGATTAGACACAGTGATTTGTGTCCTTACAGCAACACCAGACGATACCTGTTTCTGACTAGAACCTCCATCAGGAGCATCATCTTTTCTTAGAATACCCAACTCCGGAGAGCATTTGGTTGACACTACTTTCTCCCCCTTTTGGCATCAGTACTAGCATCAGGAACCAAAATAGAGATAAGTAAATCGAACTTAGCATCCATAGATTCAGCCTTTTTCTCCAGAGTCGCAATTCGATGTTCAAGAGAAACATGATCCCGATGAACAGAGGAAAAGTCTCTTGAAGTGCGAGCAACAGATTGAGTATTCGCAGCCACAACATCAGCAATACTCTTTGCAGTCGAAGTCCTGACATCTTTAATCTCTTCAAAGATAGCCTTAAGCATGATAGAAGTACCTTTAAGATGAGCTTGAAGATCCGGACTTTGAATTTCTTTAAATGCAGTGGCCAAATGATCATGAGCCCCAGTAATACCAACAAAAGATGAAGGATCAGTCCAAGAATGATCCCACTGAGCTCGTCTGTGACTAGTCAGAATGTCTGTGGGCGAATCATCAGCACCAGACTTATCAGAGCTGGAATGAGAACTATGAGACTGATCCTGAGAAGCTGCAAGAGTATTGGATGTACCTGCATCAAAATCAGTAACCCCTAGATCTCTCTTTTCTTTTTCAGTGATCTCATCACCGCTCACCAGCACAATATCTGAACTTTTGAGAGTCAGATTTTCCTTACTCAAATGCATAGCATTTTCACTCATTTCTACCTCTCCTTTTGCCAGTACAGGAGACTGCCACTCAACAATTCTGTTTTTCTCTAGTTCTTTTCTCTCATTCTCACGAAAAAGGCTCAGAGCACTAAGAAACGAAGAAATAAGAGATGGCAGAGAAGAGTAGAGTGCAGTCATACTGACAGGGGATCCCTCAGTCACGGGTCTGTCAGTGGTCATCCTGGCACCAGGAGAATAAACAACCATAGCAGAGTCAGGGTTAGTGACAGTACCTGAGTCCTCAGTGTCCAAGGGACGAGAGGATAATGGTTGAACCATGAGAGCCTGACTGTCAGTAAACTGGCATGCTTCCATACTTTGAATGAAAGGTTCTTGTGGAGCCTGGACACCCTGGACTGCTTCAGTAAAGTGTACTGAAGGTTCTTGTGTATCCTGTCCGTGATATTGATCTTCAAAAACAGAAGATGGAATATCCCTTATAAAATTGCCCTGACCAGTTTCAGGCAGGAACTGTTCCTCGTCGTCATCCACCCTTTGAGCAGATGGTTCTTGTGTGACTTGATCTATATGGACTGCTAGTTCACTTTGAGAACCAGGTTCTTGTGTATCCAGATCAATAGTTGGAGTTCCTGAGGGTTTTGCCTTAACATTCCTTTTCTTGGTTCTCGCAAAACAAATCTTCCTTCTCCGACCAGCCGACTCAGCTATTTCTTTTCTGGCTTCAGTTTCCAGTCTTTTGATACGATCATAAGACATGTCAACCTTTTGTGCCTGTGGAGATACAGTAAGACTGGAATCAGAAACAACCACATTATCAAGAGAGGGTTGCACATCAGAGGCAGTAGCATCAGTAACAGGTACTGCATTGTCATCAAGTCCGATATCAGAAGAGAAGATACTGTCCGGAGCAACACTGACAGGAGCATCAGTAGCAGAACTGTTATGAAAAGAGTTGTGGAGAGCATCAACAACATCAAAATGAGAGTAGAGAGTTGACTTTCTTAATCTCTGTCTTTTGGAAGATGATGATGGAACAGGTGCCACAGCCTCAGGAGATATCTTGAATATCGATGATAGTGGAACATCATCATCATCAGTATCAGTATCAGTATCAACAACAGTTGTATGCTTTCTTCGTGAGGCTAAAATTTTGGATGATATACCAACTGGTTGATTTCCTTGTTTCTCCAGAGAATCAGTGTGGGGATGTAACAAGGTCCTTGATCCGGACGACTGAGAATGTCGCACTGATTTGGCTAACCTTGTGTGTCTTACAACTGATTGCTGTTGAGAGCCATCAGAGGTGGGATTTGAGTGTATATGAATCTGTTTAGGTTTTGTACCTGGGTTAGATCCAGAGGGGGTAGCATCATCAGACCTCTGAATCAGAGTACGAGGATCTAATCCATAAACAGTAGGCAATCTCTGTCGTAGAAGTTGCCTGACCTGTTCAGGATATACGACATCACCCTGAAACATTTGTTTTCCCTTTAACAAGTACTCCTGAAAGGATCTAGGAGTATTCTGAGACACAGGCAACAAGCACTCATCTTGAAAAGCAACATTAGGGCTTAAGTATGTAAAAATCAAATGCAGGAAATGACCAAAGTAGATAGTTTCCCGATTCTCAGTTATTCTACTTCCTATGGAATCAATTAGCATACTAGCTATATTAAAATCAGATCCATAGATTAGAGAGTACCCAATGTTTTGAGTTGCTTGAGTGAGAGCATCAAAGTTTGAGCTCTTGTTCATAAAACACTTACCTATGGAATCAAAGAAGAAATTCCATTCTTGGCGAAGCTTCGTTCTGACCAATCTACCCATTCTGGTCATATCACCATTGTAGCCAATTTTGGTAAAAAACTCCCTAAGCACCGCCTCCGAAAAGAAAGGAGTAAAGGATGTAGGGCTACCCAGGTGCAAGGCTCTTTGAACAGTAGTGGGAGTAACCTCATAGAGATCATTCCTGTAAGAGAAGGTAAGACCAGGCTGAGTATTAGAGGTACCTGGAGTGTAGGTTGCAGTACTCCAAATCTGCATCACTGCCTGTGTAGAAATTGCCTTGGGTTCCGTTAGAGCAAACCCAATTGAGCTAGAAGCCAAAAAATCCTGAATTAGATGAAATTCAGATGGGGCTTTTGTCTTGTCCAGAATAGCAGAGTAATTGTTGGTGACAAAAAGAACTCCATTATGAGTCAGATTCTTGTTTGTAGGAGATGGGAAGTGAGTTGCTGCCATTGTTGAGATAAAACAAATACAGAGAGAATAGTATGGATATTCAACAATGATAATAAAGTGGAAAAGAAACAAATCTTTTGAGTATAACTAGCAACACAATTTCTCCGAAAAACCATACTAATGATGACTATTGGACAGATATCGTGTAAAAATGGGCATTCACGATTTCCAAGGACGCGTGATGAGAGGGCTATACACACCGGTTGTATATACCAGCGCGTAAGGAGCACTGTTAGATCAGAATTCAATGATTGTCAAGAGCTAGACTCAACTGATCAGGATTACTGACGTCATCAGTATTGCATGGTCATCAGTATTTGACTAAGCGTCAGTATCTTGTTTATCATCAGGATTCCTATTCAGACTATGATCAGGTTTGATCATCAGGACTTGAAGCTGATCAGGATTCCTACTTCGAGTTATATATGGAGTCTAGTTAAACATGGAAGTTTATTTCTGTTGGTTCCTGGTTTGTAGAATGCAGCTATCGATTAAAGATATGTTTCTATCTTTATTATTGATTAGGACTTATCTTGTTATTGATAGAGAAGCTGTGTGTAGTATATAAACACAATCTTGGTTTCGATTTATAGAGAGAACATAATCGAATAGAAGCTCTTGAGAACATAGAATTTCTTGAGAGAGTTTTTGTAAGCTAGCAGCTCTTAAGAACATCAGAATTTATTGAGAGAGTTTGTAACAGTTTTATATCAGAGTTAATAAAGCTGTTATTGTTATTATTATTGATCTTTCATATTTGTGTTATATAAAGTCGAGAATCTTATACAATTGTATTCAACCCCCTTCTACAATTGTTATTTACTGGGCAACAATTGGTATCAGAGCAAACTGGTTTATTTTTAAATCAGAGACGATCTAAGATGTCGACAGCCAAATATGAAAGCATGAAGATTCCCATCTTGAAGATATCAGAATATCCTACATGGAGGGTAAAGATGCTGATGTACCTGGAGGCTATGGATCTTGACAACTTGGACAGGATTCGTGATGGACCATATATACCAACAAAGTTCGTTGAAAGAACAGATGTTGTACCTGAACATTATGTGGTCAAAGCTAAATCTGAATGGACTCCAGAAGAAAGAGCTCATGTACTCAGAGAACCAAAGATAAAGAATATCTTGCACAACAGTCTTGATGCTGTCATGTCAAACAGGGTGATTGCATGCAAGTCTTCGAAGGAAATCTGGGATACTTTGGAAACTCAGTGCCAGGGATCTACATCTGTCAAGAAGAACAGAAGGGCTCTTTTGATTCAAGAATATGAACAATTCGATGCAAGACCTGAAGAGAGCCTGACTGATCTATATGATAGATTTCTGACACTATTGAATAGCTTATCCTTAGTTGACAAAGTATATGAACCTGAAGATTCAAACACCAAGTTTCTAAGAGCTTTACCTGAAGAATGGGATACTCAGACCTCAATCATTAGACATCAGTATGATCTGAACATTGTGTCTCTTGATGAGATCTATGGGATGCTAAGAACTCATGATCTTGAAGTTCAACAGAGAAAGAACAAGAAAAGCAGCAAGGCAAAGTCAATTGCTTTGAAGGTAGAAGCCAAATCAAAAGGAAAAGCTATGGAGGTTTCTAGAAGGAAAACTAGAGTAGCTGAATCAGATCCTGAAGACTCTTCATCAGATACTGATGGCAATCCTGATGCCAATAATGATGATGAATCTTCTGATTCAGACATGGAGGAGATGGTTGCTATGATTGTCAGAAACTTCAGAAGGATGAAGTTCAGGAAGAATAGAAGACAAGGCAACTTTCAGAAAAAGACCTTCAATGCAGACAAAGACAAGTATATCAAAAAGGACAGCAAGGGTAGAAACTTTGACAAGTCAAAGGTTAGATGCTACAAGTGTAATGGTATGGGTCACTTTGCTTCTGAATGCAACAAGACAAAGGCACTCATCACATCAAGCAAGGATTGGATGGACTCTTCCTCAGAATCTGAAACTGAGGTAGTCAACTATGCACTAATGGCCAATGCTGATGTAACTGCTGCTCCTGATGATAAGGTAATAAATACTATCTTTGATTTTGATACTGATAATGCTTCTGAGTTAAGACGTTTTCTAAAGTCATTACATATTAGCTTTAGAAGTCAAACTGCTGAGAATACTAGAATCTTATCTGAGATGTCTGACCTTAGAAGAAGGAATGAGATATTAGAAGCTGAATTTTCTCGTATGCAAGAAGTACAAAAAGAATGTGATAATGTTAAGCACATGCACTTAGAGATAACATCTAAATGTACTTCCCTTGAAAAAGAACTTGAATATGCTAATGAGAAAATCAGAACCTGGACAGACTCTGGTAGGAAATTTCATGAGATTAATACCTCTAAAAATTGGAAAGAGTGTCTAGGTTATAAGTCAGATGATGATAAGAAATTGAAAGAGAAAATTGTCATTGATGAGACAGTCAGTCCAAAGACCTATAGACATGTTATAGACTCAACCAAATCTAAGATTACCCCTGTTAATTTTGTTTTTGGTAAGGATTCCAATTCTACTTTTGAAAAGGGATCTACTTCTACACAAGGAATTAAAATCATAAAGTCTAAACTTGTCATGAAGAATCTAGGTCTATTGTCTCAGAAACAGCTTAAGGATAAAATCTGTGAGGTTACAGATAAGAAAAAGGAAGCTACTATTAAGAGAAACAGGAATGGTAAAATTGGGATCAATAAAGAAAATGATTATAAGTATATCCCAAATGCACCTAGGAAGAGCTGTTTTAACTGTGGAAACTCTAATCATCTTGCCATTGATTGTAAGAAGAGTAAGAAGAAAATCGTTGAAATTCCTATGTCTGATATTAGGAATAGATCAGTATTTTATAAACCACAGGATTCCTGTTTTCATTGTGGTAGTCTATGGCATTCTATCTATACCTGTAAAGAGTATCATGATTTGTACTATAACTTTTATGATCCATTGCCTAAATTTAAAAGTAGTACAAAGTCTGATAGAACTGAAAATGTCATAGTAAAGCCTGCTTTTGTTAATACTGATGCTGACAAAGCAAATCCTGATGGAGTAAATCCTGTCAGGACTGCTAAAGTCAGAAAGTCTTCTGATGCTAAAATTAATAAATTGCATGAGAAAGGAACCCAACATGTATGGGTTCCTAAGTTTTCTAACTAGTGTGTTTTTATTCTGATGCAGGGTAAAAAGAAAAATGTGTTAGTCATGGATAGTGGATGTTCTATGCACATGACTGGAAACAAAGCCCTGTTATCAGAATATGAGGAAAAAGCTGGCCCAACTGTGTCTTATGGAGATGGCAACTTTGGACAAACCTTGGGATATGGCAATATAATCATTGGAAATGTCATCATTGAAAAAGTAGCTCTAGTGAAAGGACTAAAACACAACTTGTTAAGTATTAGTCAAATCACTGACAGAGGTTATCATGTTAATTTCTATTCCACACATTGTGAAGTAGTCAGTAAAGCAACAGGAAAGATAGCACTAACTGGCTACAGGCATGGTAACATATATGAAGCCAACATTCTCTCAAATACTGATGGCTCCCCTACATGTCTCATCAGTAAAGCTTCAGCAGATGAAAGTTGGAATTGGCACAAGAAGCTTTCTCATCTCAACTTCAGCAACATCAATGAGTTGGTTAAGAAAGAATTAGTAAGAGGATTACCTAATGTATTATACACACCTGATGGACTCTGTGATGCATGTCAAAAAGGAAAACAAAGAAGGACATCATTCCAGAGTAAATCAGAATCCTCTATTGAAGAACCATATCACATGCTACATCTTGATCTGTTTGGTCCAGTCAACATCATGTCCATCAGTAAGAAAAGGTACACTCTTGTAATTGTTGATGAATATTCTAGATTCACCTGGGTGTATTTTCTGCACAGAAAAGATGAAACTTCTGAAGTTCTGTTGGATCATGTGAGAATGATTGAGACAACCACAAAGTACAAAGTCAAGATTCTGAGAAGTGATAATGGTACTGAATTTAAGAATTCAAAGATGGAAGAGTTCTGCAAATACAAAGGAATCATTCAACAATTCTCTGCTCCTGGCACACCTCAGCAAAATGGAGTAGTAGAAAGGAAGAATAGAACTCTTCTTGAAGCTGGCAGAACTATGTTGGAAGAAGCTAAATTACCTACATATTTCTGGGCAGAAGCAGTCAACACAACATGCTATACACAAAATCTCACATTGATAAACAGACATGGTGTTACTCCTTATCAATCCCTTAAGGAGAAGAAGCCAAGTTTTAAGCATTTGCATGTGTTTGGCTGTAAATGTTTTGTTCTCAGAACTCATCCTGAACAGCTAGGGAAATTTGAAACGAAGGCTGATGAAGGAATATTCATAGGCTATCCTGCATCAAGAGCCTTCAGAGTTTTTAATTTGAGGACAAGAACTGTCATGGAGTCAATACATGTATCTTTTGATGACAAGAAGATAACTGGAATCATTGAAGACTCACATGATAGATTACTATTTGAAAATGAAGCTTCCAAGGAACCTGAAGAAAGTGAATCAGAAGCTGTCCATTCATCCAGTACTGATGGGTCACCAAATCCTGATGACACACCAGATACTGATGGAAGTAATACTGATGATGCAAACAATAGTAATACAACTAGTAGTGCTGATGTTGGGGGGGAGCAACAGCATTCGACTACAAGTTCAGAGTTAACTCAATCATCAGGACAGAATTCTTCAGATACTGATTCAAGTGATGATCCTGACAACACATCAGGAAGACATAGCAATAATTCAGGAAGAGCTTCATCTCAAGCAAATTCTTTCAATCAAGATAACACCAATCCAGGGGGAGCATCTACTTCAAGAAACAATTTGACACCAGCAAGGAAATGGACTAAAGATCATACTCCTGATTTGATAATTGGAGATCCTGATGCAGGTGTTCAAACAAGAAGTGCAACTCAGAATGAATGTTTATACAATAACTTTCTGTCCAAGGAGGAGCCTAGGAAAGTTGAAGATGCACTTAAAGATGTTGATTGGGTTACTGCAATGCAAGAAGAACTGAATGAATTTGAAAGGAATGAAGTCTGGAAACTGGTACCAAGACCAAAGAATAGATCAATAGTTGGTACAAAGTGGATTTTCAAGAACAAGACTGATTCTGATGGAGTCATTATTAGAAACTAAGCAAGACTAGTTGCAAAGGGGTATTCCCAACAAGAGGGAATTGATTATGATGAAACTTTTGCTCATGTTGCAAGACTAGAAGCCATCAGGATATTTCTTGCTTATGCAGCACATAAGAAATTCAAGGTTTTCCAGATGGATGTTAAAAGTGCTTTCTTAAATGGTGAACTGGAGGAAGAAGTTTATGTTGAACAACCTCCTGGTTTCATTGATCCTAAATATCCAGATCATGTCTACAGACTGGATAAGGCACTTTATAGACTAAAGCAAGCTCCAAAAGCATGGTATGAAACCTTAGCTCAATTCTTACTGGAAAGTGGATTCAAAAGAGGTGCAATTGACAAAACCTTATTTTATTTGAATCATGGTAAGGATTTGCTGTTAGTTCAGATTTATGTTGATGATATCATTTTTGGGTCAACAAACAATAAGCTATGTGAAAAGTTTTCTAAGCTTATGCAGTCAAGATATCAAATGAGCATGATGGGAGAAATGAGTTACTTTCTTGGTCTTCAAGTTAAACAGACTGATTTGGGGATTTTTATCAATCAGTCTAAATACACAAGGAATTTATTGACTAGGTTTAACATGCAAGACAGTACTTCTGCTTCAACTCCCATAGCTACAGCTACCAAACTTGATCCTGATCAAGGTGCTGAGGTAGATGTAACTCATTACAGAGGTATGATTGGCTCTTTATTGTATCTCACTGTAAGTAGACCAGATATCATGTTTGCAACCTGTCTGTGTGCAAGATTCCAAGCAAAACCAAGAGAACCTCATCTGATTACAGTCAAAAGAATTTTCAGATATCTCAAAGGCAGTCCTATACTTGGCCTTTGGTATGTAAGGGAATCAGATTTTGGATTGTGTGGTTATTCAGATGCTGATTTTGCAGGATGCAAAATAGACAGGAAAAGTACTTCAGGAAGTTGTCAGTTTTTGGGTGGAAGACTAGTTTCATGGTTCAGTAAAAAGCAAAAATCTATTTCCACTTCAACTGCAGAAGCTGAGTACATTGCTGCAGGAAGCTGTTGTGCTCAGATAATGTGGATGAGAAATCAGTTGTTAGATTATGGCATGTCATACTCAAAAATCCCTATTTATTGTGATAACCAGAGTGCTATTGCAATGACATGAAATCCAGTTCAGCATTCTCTTACTAAACACATCAGTATCAGATATCACTTTATAAGAGAACAGGTTCTGGAAGGAACAATTGAACTTCATTTTGTTCCCACTGATCAACAACTAGCTGATATATTCACCAAGCCACTGCCTGAAGCTACTTTTAATAAATTGGTGAATGAACTTGGAATGATGAACTTTGAGAATTTCTGAGGAAGGTTACAGAGAAGAAATCCTGATAACTGTCAAATCCTGATAGTTATTCAGAAAGGTATGTATCCTTGATCAAATCCTGATAGGACTAAATCCTGACAGGAAGTCAACTGGTCAAATCCTGATGCTCAGATATTGAAGCTGGTATGCAAACCAGAGGCTCTATGCTAATTTGTCATCAACACTCCTGGTAAACTCTGGACAATTAGATTATTACTTAGTCTTTGATTAAGTTTTCAGTCTTAATTATCAATTTCAATTTCATTATTATCAGAGTTTATTATTTATCATTTCTATATCAATATGAGTGTTACTAACAAATTTTGCAGGCAACAGTTGAGAAAATAGATAATTTTCATTAATTCTTGAATATCAATTACAAATGAAAATTGGAAATTACATATTTGTTTTCCTAGTCTATTTTCTACTCAGGAACACGTGCCCTACAAATTAGCATGAATGCTCCTGAGCAGCTTCACAGTCCATCAGAACTGGAAGGTCTCTTGTTCCATCCTTAAGAGACAAGGAGGGGAGCAGATGCACTTGAAGGCGGATCATCATCGTGATCACCGGGATGCTTCCTTGCCTCCACCGTGCATGAAGCACTTGCATCAAGCACTTTCTTTCTTCTCCTCTCTCGCTCTTCAACGAGATCCTCATCCTCTTCATCATCCGAATCGTCTTCATCCTCTTCATTGACAACGATGAGATTTTCAAGCGGATTCCAATCAGGATTTTCCTGATGGAAGTTATGAAGAAGCACATCAGCCATTGCATTCACAAAAGCATGATGCTCCTTTGGATCAGGAATAGGCTGAGGTCCCTCTTGCTCTGCAATCTCTGCTAGAGCCTCATCCATTTGTTGCCAAATTATATCAAGTTCTTCATCAGGTATGTTGTTTTGATTGTTGGCAGCCATTGCAAGAATGAAGAAGGTGACAGGTTTTCTATGGAAAAGGGTTTTTGTGTTTGTTGGAAAATGATTATTATGCTTAACAGTTCTCTTTTATAGAGAATGTGTATTAAGAATGCAGGTCATTTTTACAATCTCGAGGAGACGGTTCAGTTTTCCATAAATATTTTTGCCTCGCTTGCTGGTAAGCGTGTTTTTAATGATATCTACGCCATTAATTTGGTTATTTTAAAAAAAAAAATCGTTATTCAGGGTTGTTAAAATAAATTTTGTTTTCTTAAATAAAATTTTATTTTAATCTTATTGAATATATTTTTCAATCCTGATATGACAAATGATTTTTAAGGCAAATGGTTTCATAGGAAATGCTTTTATTCCTGATGAGGTTAGGTTTTTCTTACATCAGAAAATGCCTACTTGTTATGGACTTCTTTCTAATGCTATGGGGAAAGGCCCAACCCACCTTGTTCCTGCCACAAGCATGCAACCTAAACAGTCTAAACAGTTAACAACCACCTCTACTGTCTCACAAAAGACTTTAGTTGTAAAATCAAAGAAATCAGCTAGAACTGATGTGTCTGGATGGCAATCAGGTTCAAAGGATTTTTCCTCTACACCACTCACTAAAACGAAGAAACAAGGGGGTGTACAAGGGGTCCTGGTCAAGAAAGCTGATAAGGTTGTTAAGAATGTTCCTGTGAAAAGGAAGTTAAGGTTGATTGATGAAAGTGATTCAGAGGATGACTTACCTATATCCTCTGTGATGAATATGAACAAGGAAGTTGCTGATACTGCTACTAAAGCTGTGGTACCATCATCAAAACCACAAAAGACAAGGAAATTATCAAAAAGCAGGTATCATATTCCTTTGACAGTGCAAATGAAGGATACTGATATTCAGACATCAATTCCTGATGAGTCATCTACTCCTGATGCTCTAGCAAATCCTGATGTTAGTATTCCTGATGCAACAACAAAAGTGGTCTCTATATCAGACTCTCCAACCTCTCTATCTCAGTTTAGAGAAATTTCTTGGGAGAAGGTTTCTAAAACTGCTTCCTTGGTTGGACTTACATCTCAGTCAAAGAAAAAGAGGAATGCAGAAGAGTTAGTCTATCAGAGACAAAAGAAACTGAAAGGATCAAGCCCACAAGAACCTGAATTTTAGAATGATTCAGCAGCTACTGTTGATCCTGCCACACAAGAACCACTCAATCAATGTTTGGGTGAAGGCTTAGCTAGTGGAATGGTCACACAAGAACCATTTTCTCAAAGGGAGAATGAAGACATCAACATTCCAGCTACACAAGAACCATCTTCTCAAAGTGAAGATGCAGGCAAAGCTACAGCTTCTATTGAAAGATTGGTCGAAAACATTGTCAATGAGGGAAGCACACAAGAACCTTTATCTCAAAGTGTTGAAGCAGCTTCTGAACCTCAAGCTACACAAGAACCATTGGTAGAAAACACTGATGCAAGCATTTCAAATCCTGACGATGTTCATCCTGACGATAGTGGTGCTCCTGATACTGAACCTATTTTAATACAGCCACTTCGTTCAAGACCAATGGATCATCCTATCTCAGAATCACAGGATAAACTGAAAGGTATTGCAATTCCTGATCCTGATATATCTCATGGTTCTGATGATGATAATTCTGATGATGATAGTGATGATGATGATGAGAATCAACAAGAGAAGGACCAGATTGCTACATCACTCAAGATTAGTCTTGGATCTAATTTTGGTTCATCGAGTACATTTATGGCTGGCAATGCTTATACTGGAAAAGATCAGAGACAAGATTTTTCTATTCCTTCTTTTGATCCTGCTAAGGCATTTAGACAGAATGAATGGGATAACTCATGGTACAGATCCGCAGACTCTGTAAGTTATTCTTCTGCTTTGGAACATGCTTATAATGCAGTGAAGTCTATAGAGAATCAAGACTTGAAGAATCATCTGAAGGCTACAACTCTGATATCCAAGAGCCTGAAAAGTGAGATTGATTCTATTAAGGATTCAACTGATAAAGTGAGGACTGATATTTTTAATAATTTTACAAAGGTGCCTACTGCTTTACATCTAAAGGTAGTAGAATCCCAAGTGAAATCTGTTGTTTCAGAACAAACCTCCATCAATCAAAGAATTGATTCTCTGGATTCTAAGGTAACTGAAATTCAAACCTCTCTTTCCTTAATTTTGCAATTATTGTCACATCCTGATGTCAAAAAGGGGGAGAAGGTTATTCAGACAAAATGTACACCTGATCTAGTATTAAGGAATAATGATGATGATACTGGAGATGATGGTGGTGACAATGTGAAACAAGGAGAAACCTCTGATACTACGGTTTTGAAGTCTACAATTCAAACTTCTCAAAGTCAAACTACGCAGTCAACTCATGTTTCTGATTCTGGAGTTAAGACAGTAAGAACATTGATGCAGTCTCAAATCCTGACGGAAGAACAAATCTTGACACCTGGTCATGGACACACTCTTGCTACAATTCCTGAAGGTAATGAAGATGTGATTATTGATAATCCTGAAGATGCATCAAATTTATTCCAGAAGTTTTCTACAAAAGACGGTAGAATTGTTACTCTTTATCAAACTGATAAAAGAGTTCAACAATTATTTGCCAGAAAAGCACTCTCTACAGCAAGTGAAGAATATCCAGATCTCTCACATGAAGAATTTTTGAGATTACAAAGAGAGACAATGGAAAGCTATACTGCCCCTGCTAGAGGTAGAGGAGGCAAAGGTAGGAGAGGTGCTAGAAGAAGTAGAAGAGGTTCTTCAACTCAAACAGTACCTAGACAGACAAGGTCTAGAGGGTTAAGAATTGAAGAAATTCCTGAACCTATTCAAACTCTAGTAGTTCCTGACAGATCTACTTTTGGTGATGATGGAATTGTTGAAGAAGAACCTGAATTGAGAAGAAAGTCAAGTAAATCAACTCTCAGCAATACAAATCAAATTGAAGATTCTAATCCTGACATCATTCAAGATCCTGATGAATCTGAAATTCTGCAAGAAGTTGATTTGATAATCTTATCTACTGTTGTTGATTGTCACAACAAAGAAGTAGATGAAGAAGAAGAAGCCAGAAGAAGAGATATTACAAAAAGAACAAATGAAGATTTCAATCTCTATCTACAAAGGCTTAAAATTTCAAATGAAAGACAATGGAGAAATTCAAGCAGACAAGAATCTTTACTGGAAAGAAGCTATGCCTTTGAAAAGGAAAAGGATAAGAAGTGGAAACATATTAGCACATTAAGTTGTGATACACCTATCAATTTTCAGTCTGGTGGAATTATTACAAGCGCTTCAAGTGTTGTTGATTTATCTGAGATGGTTAGATCAAAAGCACTCTGGTTAAATATGTTTTCAAATCTGAAGCAATTGTCAAGTAATTCAAGAGGAGGTATTGGACACAGAGATGGTGAATATCTGAATATGTCATATGTTGATCCTTACTCCTTGACAGAAATTGGAGGTACTTTAACTTCTGAAAACCTGAACAATTTACTAGCTGTTGATATAGTTATAGATTGTCATGATGGTTTTGACAAGAAAGAAAAGCTTCTGTACTTCATGAAAGATGGTAGTGTGAAGATCCTATCTATTCAAGATCTGCTGATGAAAACTACAAAGGAACTGAAATATGTTCACTATCTGTTAAGATTGAAGAACAAAGTGTGCAAAGTATGGAGTGACATGATTTTGTCAACTATAAGAAGAAGACTGGATGGAAACAGTAATTTCAATGGTAATTATATTCCCATGTACTTAAATCAAAGAGGTCAGGATGTGGAAATGCAAAGGGGTACTGCTGTTAAAGAAGTAAATTTTGGCATGACTCATCTTACTCTCAATCCTGATGGGAAGGAAATTGCTTATCTTATGCTAGAAGAGCACAGTCTACGAAGAAACTCCATATTGAATCTCAGAGCAGCTATTTATCAGATTAACGAGGAAGATGAAGAACTCAGAAATCTAAAGGAAAGACTGATTCAAATTCTTGAAGAAAAAGAAGAAAGTTTATTATCTAATTTCTTGAAGATGAATCTGTTCTATCAAAGAGTTTAAACAGAGAAGTTGTTTCTGAAGATACTTGTACATTTTGATACATGTTTTTGACATCATTGAATCTTTAGAATCTATACTTTATTTCACAAAGTATGAGATTGGGGGAGATTGTTAGATCAAAATTCAACGATTGTCAGGAGCTAGACTCAACTGTTCAGGATTACTGACGTCATCAGTATTGCATGGTCATCAGTATTTGACTAAGCGTCAGTATCTTGTTTATCATCAGGATTCCTATTCAGACTATGATCAGGTTTGATCATCAGGACTTGAAGCTGATCAGGATTCCTACTTCGAGTTATATATGGAGTCTAGTTAAACATGGAAGTTTATTTCTGTTGGTTCCTGGTTTGTAGAATGCAGCTATCGATTAAAGATATGTTTCTATCTTTGTTATTGATTAGGACTTATCTTGTTATTGATAGAGAAGCTGTGTGTAGTATATAAACACAGTCTTGGTTTCGATTTATAGAGAGAACATAATCGAATAGAAGCTCTTGAGAACATAGAATTTCTTGAGAGAGTTTTTGTAAGC
Source organism: Heracleum sosnowskyi (assembly GCA_030848705.1). Lineage (NCBI taxonomy): Eukaryota > Viridiplantae > Streptophyta > Magnoliopsida > Apiales > Apiaceae > Heracleum > Heracleum sosnowskyi. The sequence continues at coordinate 70,266 of JAUIZM010000084.1, forward strand.
TAGCAGCTCTTAAGAACATCAGAATTTATTGAGAGAGTTTGTAACAGTTTTATATCAGAGTTAATAAAGCTGTTATTGTTATTATTATTGATCTTTCATATTTGTGTTATATAAAGTCGAGAATCTTATACAATTGTATTCAACCCCCTTCTACAATTGTTATTTACTGGGCAACAATTGGTATCAGAGCAAACTGGTTTATTTTTAAATCAGAGACGATCTAAGATGTCGACAGCCAAATATGAAAGCATGAAGATTCCCATCTTGAAGATATCAGAATATCCTACCTGGCGTCACTTAATGCACTCAAAATATCCGCTAATTAGCTATGTTAGATAATAAAAATCAATAATAGAATTATCGATTTGAATATTTCAAAAAGAATAATAATAAAGTACGAAGGAGCTCAACAGTCAGAAGAATAATGACTGTCTTGGAACTCCGCACTTTACTATCCCCATAGCTTCGAGCCAAGCAATACCTTTCAGTTGCCCTGTTATATGCTATAAAAGCTGGATCATTGTCACATAGGCAATACACATATTCTCAAGAAAAAGAAAAAATAATACCATACATCAAATGGCAGGAACCTTTGAATTCATGGATGTGGAAGCATTCTTGAATATGAACTGGAATCAACAAGCAAACTATATTATTGATGAGTTTCTTGTTTTATCATTTCTGAATGATGAAGGTCTCATTGCTGATGATGAAATTGCTGAAGGTCCTATCTCCAATCCCTATATTCACATCATCCGTCCTGGGCCATATGATGTGCCCATCCTTGCAGATGATTTAGCTGCAGAGATCTGTATGATGCTCTTTCAACAGAGCTACTTGACGGGTTCTGAGGAGGAACTCTTCTTGGAATCCTGCAAGCTGCAAGCAGGAAAGAGAAAGCGAGAGGATGATGATGATGATTCAACATCAGGAGGTTGTCAAGCCCGTGAGATTCCAGATGGTATTATGACCAGATGAACGGACAAATAGTTGTCATCAGAGGCAAGAGAACACAATAGCTTCTGGCTCTAGCTCTTCTGCCTCTGATGTAGCATTCAAATACTTGTCCTGGTTAAATAGGGCATCTCTTTGTAAACATAGTGAGTAGAGTTCAACAGAAAGATTAGCTAGACAAATGTATGAGATTGTATGAATGTAAAGATAATTTGAATCAATTAATGAAAAAGATCCATTGTTTTTCTTTACATATCACTATAATTGTCTTGATGAATGCATAAACATGAATGAAATATCATAACTACAGTCATCAACATCTCATAGTAATTGAAAAGTGAAAGAAATGATATCACTTTAAACAACAAACCAACCTACGCATCAGTGCCACTTGTCACCATCAGTGCTTAGCACAATTACTCCTCATCAGTACTGGTATCAGTATCAACCATCAGTAGCAACAATCAGTATCAAATATCAGGAGTTACTCGCTTGTAATCATTCCAAGTTCATTCACGAGTCTTGTAAAGACTGCCTCTGCCAAAGGCTTTGTGAATATATCAGCCAGTTGTTGATCTGTGGGAACGAAATGAAGTTCAATTGTTCCTTCCATTACATGTTCACGAATAAAGTGATACCTGATACTGATATGTTTTGTAAGCGAGTGTTGGACTGGATTTCCTGTCATTGCAATAGAACTTTGATTATCACAATAAATAGGAATTTTAGAAAAGTGCAAACCGTAATCCAGCAGTTGATTTTTCATCCATAAAATCTGAGCACAGCAGCTTCCCGCAGCTATGTATTCAGCTTCTGCAGTCGAAGTAGAAATTGACTTCTGCTTCTTGCTGAACCATGAAACCAGTCGACCACCTAAAAATTGACAGCTACCAGAAGTTCTCTTTCTGTCAATCTTACAGCCAGCAAAATCAGCATCAGAGTATCCTATCAGTGTGAAGTCTGATGCTCTGGGATACCATAAACCAAGACTTGGTGTTCCTTTTAGGTATCGAAATATCCTCTTTACAGCTATCAGATGCGGTTCTCGTGGTTGGGACTGAAATCTTGCACAGAGACAAGTTGCAAACATAATGTCTGGTCTACTGGCAGTGAGATAGAGGAGAGAACCAATCATTCCTCTATAGCTTGTGATATCCACTTCAATTCCCTCCTTAGAGTCAAGCTTAGTGGCAGTAGCCATGGGAGTACTAGCAGGAGTACTGTCTTGCATGTTGAATTTCTTGAGCAAATTTCTGGTGTACTTGGATTGATTGACAAAAATCCCTTCATCAGTTTGCTTTACTTGCAACCCCATAAAATAGCTCATTTCTCCCATCATACTCATCTGATATCTGGACTGCATTAACTTAGCAAATTTCTGACACATTGTAGCAATAGTAGATCCAAAAATTATGTCATCAACATAAATTTGAACTAAGAGCAAGTCTTTGCCTTTTTGAATGTAGAACAAGGTTTTATCAATGGTGCCTCGTGTGAATCCACTATCAAGAAGAAACTGAGTAAGTGTTTCATACCAGGCCCGTGGAGCTTGCTTGAGTCCATACAGAGCTTTATCCAGTCTATACACATGATCTGGATATTTAGGATCAACAAAGCCTGGAGGTTGTTCAACGTAAACTTCTTCCTCCAATTCTCCATTTAAGAAGGCACTCTTAACATCCATCTGAAAGACCTTGAATTTCATATGAGCAGCATATGCAAGGAATATTCTGATGGCCTCCAATCTGGCAACTGGAGCAAATGTTTCATCATAATCAATGCCTTCTTGCTGAGAGTACCCTTTTGCTACAAGTCTGGCCTTGTTTCTTGTAATTACTCCATCAGAATCAGTTTTGTTTCTGAACACCCATTTAGTTCCCACAATAGATCTGTTTTTGGGTTGTGGAACAAGTTGCCAGACTTCATTTCTTTTAAATTCATTTAGTTCTTCTTGCATCGCAGTTACCCAATCAGCATCTTTCAAGGCATCTTCAATTTTCTTTGGTTCTTCCTGTGAGAGAAAATTGTGAAATAGACACTCATTCTGAGTTGCATTTCTTGTTTGAACACCAGCATCAGGATCTCCAATAATGAGATCAGGAGGATGCGCTTGTGTCCATCTTCTTGCTGACGGTAACAAAGTTCTTGAACTTGATGCTCCCCCTTCATCAATGTCTTCCTCAAAAGAACTTCCTTGAGTTGTATGCGAAGCTCCCCCTGTATCTGTGTCTTGAAAAGATCCACTGGAATTGGAATTACTCTGATGGCTTTCACTTGATGTACGGTCAGTACTGGCATCAGTGCTGTTATCAGTACGTCCATCAGTATCTGTAGAAGAGTTCTTTTCAAGAGGTTCATTATTTTTAGCATTATCAGTAGTATTTGTGATATCAGTATGCTCCCCCTCAACGTCATCACTACTGATTTCAGCTTCTAGTTCATCTCCAAAAATCAATTCCTCATTAGTGTCTTCAGTAATCCCAGTGATTCTCCTGTCATCAAACGATACATTTACTGAGACATTCACAATCCTAGTTCTCAGATTGTATACCTTGAAAGCTTTTGTTGTATCAGGATATCCAATGAAAATTCCTTCATCTGCTTTTGCTTCAAATTTTACAAGCTGTTCTGGGTGAGATCGTAAAATGAAGCATTTGCACCCAAACACATGCAAGTGTTTCAAGCTTGGTTTCTTTCCCTTAATCATCTGATATGGAGTCTTGCCATGTCTTGTGATCAGAGTACAGTTCTGAGTATAGCATGTAGTGTTAACAGCTTCTGCCCAGAAGTAAGTTGGGAGCTTTGCTTCTGCCAGCAATGTTCTTCCTGCTTCAATTAGAGTTCTATTTTTCCTTTCGACTACTCCGTTTTGTTGAGGAGTACCAGGAGCAGAGAATTGCTGCACAATTCCTTTTGATTTGCAGAAGTCTTCCATTGTTGAGTTTTTAAACTCAGTTCCATTATCACTTCGAAGAACTTTGACTTTGTTACTTGATTCATTTTCCAGTAACTTGACATGTTCTATCAGAATCTCTGGTGTTTCACTCTTTTTATGTAGAAAGTATACCCATGTGAATCTTGTATACTCATCAACAATTACTAGAGTGTATCTTTTCTTGTTGATAGACATCACATTCACGGGACCAAATAGATCCAGATGTAGCAGGTGATAAGCCGTGTCTATTGAGTGTTCTGATTTACTTTTGAAGCTGATTCTCTTTTGCTTTGACTTTTGACAGGAGTCACAGAGTCCATTAGGGGAGTACATTGCTTTTGGGAGACCTCTCACTAAGTCTTTTCTTACTAACTCATTGATGTTGTTGAAATTCAAATGAGAAAGCTTCTTATGCTAGTTCCAACTTTCATCTACTGATGCCTTTGACAAAAGACACGTCATTTTCCCATCAGTAGCAGAGTCTAAGTTGGCTTCATATATGTTACCACGTCTATAACCCGTAAGAATCACTTTTCCATCTTTCTTACTTGTTATTTCACAGTGAGAATCATAAAAATTGACATGGTAACCTCTGTCTGTAATTTGACTGATGCTTAAGAGATTATTCTTCAGTCCTTCTACCAAAGCTACATTCTGAATGATGACATTTCCAATCACAATATTGCCATATCCTAAGGTGTGTCCTATGTTGCCATCTCCATAGGAAACCTTTGGGCCAGCTTTCTTTTCAAAATCTGACAGCAGGGACTTATTTCCAGTCATATGTCCTGAACATCCACTATCCAGAACCAAAACATTTTTCCTGTTGCCCTGCAATCAATATTTCAATCAGTTAGAATTTTTAAGAACCCACACTTGTTGGGTCCTGTTTTTCAATTCCTTGTTAAGATTTGCAGCGGATTTTGTTCTTAAATCATGTTCAACTGAATTATCTTCACTTGAACTTGATTTAACAGAGTCTTTCTTAACATACACATTCCTAGTTAACAAACTCAATTTCTCACGAAAATTTGTACCTTTATTAAATTTAGGCCAGGGAACATAATTGTCATGGTACAAATTGTGATAACTAGTACATGTGTAAACTGAATGCCATTTGCTACCACAGTGAGAACAAGGATTCTGTGGTTTATAATTAACATTTCTACTCCTAACATCAGAAATAGAAATTTCAACTCTCCTCTTTTTATTCTTCCTGCAATCAATGGCAAGATGATTAGTATTTCCACAGGTATGACATGTCTTTCTTGGAGCATTAGGAATATATTTATAATTGTTCGACTTGTCTATACCTAATTTTCCATTCCTATGCCTTTTAGGAATCTTCTCATTTTTCTTACCAGTCACTGCATTGATTTTTTTCTTTAACTTACCAGAGGAGAGATGTCCTAAGTTCTTTTCTTTTGTGATTCTTTTCTGAACAGTCTCAGTGCATATTTTAACATCAATTTTACCAGAGGTTTTAGTGTTGACATTAGAACAAAGAGTATCAGTAGATTCAATTTCTGTATTTGAGTTAATTTCTGTATCAGAAACAATTTATATTTCTTTCTCAGAGATTAATTCAATATTAGAACTTGATCCTTTTTCAAAGATAGAGTTGACTTTCATATCACTAGCAGGAACAAACCTTACGTGAGTGGACAAATTTATGTTTTCATCTTCTTTTGCCTTATTCTTTTTATATCCAAGACACTCTTTCCAGTTTCTATCATTTATAAGTAAATGAGTCTGTTTACCAGAATGAGTCCACACTCTTATTTGTTCTCGTTCTTTCCTTAACTCTACTTCTAGGGATTCTATCTTTAACATCTGTTCTATTTCTATCCCTTTAAGTTTCTCACACAAGTTTTGAGTATTATTTTAGAATGACTAGCTTAGTCTCTAAGTACTCATTTCTTTCCTTTATATCAGCTGACTCCTTTAAAATCCTGATGTTTTCCTTAGATTGATTATTATAACTAATATGCAAGTTTCTAAGGAAGGACTTTAATTCACACATGTTATCAGTATCAAAAGCATAGGCAGTTTTAGGTACCTTTTCAGATGCTTCTTCAATTTCAGCCATTAATGCATAGTTTGTTTCTTCTTCTTCTTCTTCAGAATCAGAAGACTCCATCCATCCTTTGCTCGACGTGACAAGCGCCTTTCCAGTTGATTTTCCAACTTTGGGTTTCTTGCATTTAGTTGCATAGTGACCCATCTTGTCACAATTGAAACATTTAATCTTAGAGAGATCAATTTTTTTCTGTTTACTTTTCTTGTCAGAATATTGATCTCCTTTTGACTTTCTTCCATCCTTTCTAAATTTGCCCTGCTTCATTCTTCTGAAACCTTTCACCATCATGGCCATCATCTGCACCAATTCTTTGTCAGAATCATCATCTGATTCCTCATCCGTACTTTCATCAGTATCAGCATCAGTGTCTGATTTTATTACCACATGAGCTTTAGCCTTCATTTTTCCTTGGTGCACACGTCTTTCTTTTGATTCCACTTTCAAAGCCACAGATTTAGGCTTTGATCTTGTACCTTCCTTTTTCTTGACCTCCAGATCATATGTCTTCAACATTCAATATATTTCATCAAGTGTCATCAAGTTCATCCTATAAGTGTGCCTTATAAGATTCTGTTGAGTTATCCATTCCATGGGTAAGGATCTTAAAAACTTGACGTTTGAGTCTTCAACGTCATATACCTTTCCCACCAACGACAATTCATTCAGCAAGGTAAGAAATCTATCATAAATTTCTGTAATGTCCTCATCATGATTTGCCTCAAATTGCTCATATTCTTGAATGAGAATGCCCCTTCTATTTTTCTTGATTTCTTCAGTTCCTTGGCATTGAACTTCCAAGGCATCCCATATTTCTTTAGCAGTATTACATGCAATAACTCTGTTAGATAAAACAGTATCTAAACTATTATGTAAGATATTTCTAACCTTTGCGTCTTTAATCATTTCAACTTTATCCTCAGGAGTCCAATCACCCTTTTTCTTTGGTACTAGTCCCGCAGGAGTTGTCTCAGTTGCTGCGACTGGTTCAGTTGGGATAAACGGTCCATTGCTTATCCTGTCTATGTAATCAGGATCTGAAGCTTCAAGATACATAAGCATTTTCACCTTCCATGTTGAAAATTCTGATTTCTTCAACATCGGAATTTTCATGGTTTCATATATGTTCCCCGACATTTCGATCGTTTCTGATTTGATAAATTATCAGTCTGCTCTGATACCAATTGTTACCCAGTATATGTAAATTACAGAAGGGGGGTTGTTAGATATAATTGCTGACGTTTGTTCATCAGTGTTTAAGCAACAGGTGATCATCAGAGTTTACATTGAAGCCAGTCAGAGTTTGTTAAAGTCTGACGTGGTGATAGTTGAATTAGATGTCGGTGCTGAATTGAATATTCTAGAAGCAATATATTCTGAAGATGGAAAGAAGCAGAATATATTGATACTGCTAAGGAGACGGAATAGAAGACTGAAGCAATCCTTAATTGATATGAATTGTATAGCTAATTTATAGGAATATCAATTAGAGATGGATTGTATGTAACTGTGTATTATATAAACACAGATAGGTTATCCCTAGAAGGAATGCGATTATTGAAAATATTATTCTTGTAACCTAGTAGCTCTTTGTGATTCATTAACATCATAAAGAGAGAAATTGTTAATATAATTATAGTTTGTTGATTTATAAACAGTGTTCTTGATTGTTATTCTCATACGTACTTGATTATATTGTGTATTCGGCCTAACAATTGGTATCAGGGCTTGGGCTGTTTAATATATACAGTTTGACGATTCAAACACAGTAATAATCATGTCTGAAGAAAATCAAGCTCCTCCCAAGGTTGAACAGGTTAAGCCTAATTCTGTGAGTCGGTATGAATCAATCAGGGTTCCAATTCTCAGGCCAGTGGAGTATCCAATTTGGAAGGTGAAGATGACCATGTTTCTGGAGGCTACAGATCCAGAATATCTTGACAGTATTTATGATGGTCCTCATATGCCGACTAAATTGTCTCCTGTTGTTGATGGTCAAGAACAAAAGACTGTTCCAAAGGAAAAGAAAGATATGACTCCTGAGGACATCTCATCAATTGCAAAAGATGCAAAGGTTAGACATCTTCTCCACAGTGCTTTAGATAATGTTATGTCTAACAGAGTAATTGGTTGCAAAACTGCAAAAGAAATCTGGGATGCTTTGGAAGTCAGGTGTCAAGGAACCACTGCTATAAAGAAGAACAGGAAAACAATACTCACTCAGGAGTATGAGCACTTTGATTCAAGAGCCAATGAAACCTTGACTGAGACATATGACAGATTCTGTAAACTGCTGAATGATTTATCTCTAGTTGATAAAGAATATGATCTTGAAGAATCAAATCTCAAATTTCTCTTATCTTTACCTGAAAGATGGGATTTGAAGACAACAACTATAAGAGATAATTACGAACTTGCTGAAACTGAACTTGATGAGATTTATGGGTTACTGAAAACTCATGAATTGGAAATAGAACAAAGAAACAGAAGATCAAGCAAGAAGACAAAATCTGTTGCTCTCAAAGTTGAGGAGAAGCCCATCAAGAAGGAATCATCAAGGAAGAGAGCCAAGGGAAAGGCTTTAGTCATAAAATCTGAAAGTGAGTCATCAAACTCTGATGATGACTCAAACTCTAATGAAGCTTCTGACTCTGAGGATGATGAAGAACAGATGATGCAAATGGCTGCATTGATGGTGAAGACCTTCAAGAAGATGGGATTCAAGAACTTTAAGAAAGGAAAGAGATTCTCAAGGAAAGGTTTTAGAAAGTCTGATGGAAGGGAGACCAAGTCTGGCAAGAAGGATAAATCTGAAATCCAGTGCTACAAGTGTAAGGAGATGGGTCACTATGCTCCAGAGTGCAAGAAAGGCAAATCTGAGAAAGCACTCATCTCTAAAGGCAAAGACTGGGCAGATACTTCAGACTCTGATGATGGAGTAAATTATGCTCTTATGGCAATTGTCAAAGATGAGACTGAATCATCTGAAAATAAGGTACCCCTAACTACTTATGCTTATGATACTGATAATATATCTGAATTAAGAGTATATCTAAAAAGCGTACATGTTAGTTATAGGGATCAGACTTTAGAGAATGAGAGAATTAAATCTGAGAATCTTAGTCTTAAAGATAGAAACAAGTTTCTTGAAGGAGAACTTGAAAATATGAAGCAGATTCAAAAAGAAAGAGATGATGCTGTTTATGTGGAACAGGAGTTGCTTAAAAGATATAGGAAACTAGAATCTGATCTAGAAAAAGAAAGAAAAATAATCAAGACTTGGACAGACTCTGGAAGAGACACTCATCAAGTGTTCCAGACAGATTCTGTAGGTTTAGGCTATTGTGAGAATGATGAACTAAGGTTTAAAGACAAGGTTAAGGTTAAACCACAACTTAAACCTGTGAAATTTGTTCCAGAGTCCACTAAGTTAAAATCTGTTGTAGTAAGAGAAGCTGATATGGAATCAGATGAAACCTGTGAAAGACAGGAAAATATTATAACAGAAAATCTAATGGAAGTAGAAGTTGTTTGAAAACCAATAAAAGTCTGTGAAAAACAGGTTAATGTTGGTTTAATGACAGGAAAACAGTTCAATCATAAGCTAAAAGAGGTAAAGTCTTCCATGAAACCAAAAGGGTCCAAGAAGAATAGGAATGGAAAGATAGGCATAAATAAAAGAAATAATCATTTGCCTACTGCTGCTGCTCCAAGGAAAACATGTTATAACTGTGGTAGTTCTAACCATCTTGCTAGATTTTGCAATTAGAACAAAGATATTAATTCTTTACCTTCTAAATCAGGAGTAAAGAATGATTATGTAAGGGTTAAACCACAGACTTTATGCACACATTATGGGAGCACTTGGCATTCTATTTATACTTGTAAGAGTTATCATGCTATTTATCACAACTATTATGAGCCAAAACCCAACTTGAAGTGGGTTAGGGCAAACTCTGCAAGTGTAAAGTCTGACAATGTTAGTTTAAACTCTGTTGATAGTGATTCCGCTGCAAAAGCTAACACTGTTAAGAAAGACAAAGGATCCAAGCAAGTCTGGGTCCTTAAAACTAACTCTGAGTAATTGGTTGTGATTGCAGGGCATAAGAGAGAGCACCCTTATCTTGGACAGTGGATGCTCAGGACACATGACTGAAAATAAAGCCCTGCTATCAGATTTTGAGGAGAAAGCTGGCCCAAAGGTATCCTATAGAGATGGCAACATAGGACTTACTCTGGGATATGGCAATATAAATCTTGGAAGTGTCATCATAACTAATGTAGCTCTAGTCTCAGGACTCAAGCATAATCTGCTATCTGTGAGTCAAATCTGTGATAGAGGAAACCATGTAGATTTTCATACTGAATACTGTGAAGTTATCAGTAAATCTACTGGAAAAGTTGTTCTAGTTGGACACAGGCACAACAACATTTATGAAGCAAGTTTGGTAACAAACTCTGATGGAAAAACAGTGTGTCTGACTGCAAGAATGTCAAATGAAGAGAGTTGGAACTGGCATAAGAAGCTCTCTCATCTCAATTTGAACAACATTAATGAGCTAATAAGAAAGGATCTTGTAAGGGGACTTCCCAAGTCAATACTTAGCTTAGATGGCCTATGTGATTCTTGTCAAAAGGCCAAGCAAAGGAAGTCATCTTTCAAGAGCAAGTCTGAATCTTCAGTAGTAGAACCTTATCATCTTCTACATGTTGATCTCTTTGGACCAGTGAATGTGATGTCTATGGGCAGAAAGAAATATGCTTTAGTAATTGTTGATGAATATACTAGATATACATGGGTGTATTTCTTATCAAAGAAGGATGAAACTGCTCAAACTCTGTTGGATCATGTAAATCTACTGGACAAAGGATCACAGCACAAAGTCAAAATTATAAGGAGTGATAATGGAACTGAATTCAGAAACTCAATCGTAGAAGCTTTCTGCAAGGATAGAGGAGTGAAACAAGAATTTTCTGCACCTGGAACTGCACAGCAAAATGGTGTAGTTGAAAGAAAGAACAGAACTTTAATTGAAGCAGCCAGAACTATGCTTGACGAAGCAAAATTGCCAACTTATTTCTGGGCAGAAGCTGTTCAAACTGCTTGTTTTACTCAAAATGCTACACTGATCAACAAGCATGGGAAAACACCATATGAGATGGTGAAAAATAAGAAGCCAAATTTGAAATATTTTCATATATTTGGATGCAAATGCTTTGTGTTGAAGACTCATCCTGAACAGTTGACTAAGTTCGAGTTAAAAGCTGATGAAGGAATCTTTGTTGGCTATCCAGTGTCAACAAAAGCATTCAGATTTTACAATCTGAGAACTAAAGTGATCATGGAGTCTATACATGTGTCATTTGATGACAAGAAAATAACTGGACTTGATGACTTAGATGAATATGATCAACTGCGCTTTGAAAATGAAGGTTTATTTTCTGGTGATGTAAACTCTGATGAAGCAGTACCGACAAACTCTGATGAAGCGGTTCTGACAAACTCTGACGAAGCATACTCTGAACCTCTACTGGTAAATAATGGAGAAACTGGAAATTCTCAAATTGAACAAAATAGAGAACCAGTTGAGGGGGAGCGTGAAGAAGCTCAACAAGACACAGCAAGTGAGTCAGTTGAGGAAACTGATTCAAACTCTGACAGTTTAAACTCTGAGCCATCCAATTCAGGGAGAGCCTCAGATGCTGCAGAAAGTCAACATATGAATCAGGAGAGCATGGATCAAGGGGGAGGATTCAATAATGATGCAAGAAACCACTTACCAACAGCAAGAAAGTGGACACAGGCACACACACCTGATCTCATAATTGGAGATCCTGATGCTAGTGTGAGAACTAGAAGTGCAACACATAATGAGTGTCTGTATCATGCTTTCTTGTCTCAAACAGAACCAAAGAAAGTGGAAGAAGCTCTTCAAGATGCAAACTGGATAACAGCAATGCAAGAAGAGTTAAATGAATTTGAAAGAAATGAAGTCTGGACGCTTGTACCTAGACCAAAGAATAGATCAATTGTAGGTACAAAGTGGGTTTTCAGAAACAAGACTGACAGTGAAGGTGTGATTACAAGAAACAAGGCTAGACTTGTGGCTAAAGGTTACTCACAACAGGAAGGAATTGATTATGATGAAACCTTTGCTCCAGTTGCAAGATTGGAGGCCATAAGAATTTTTCTGGCCTATGCTGCACACAAGAAGTTTAAAGTCTTTCAGATGGATGTGAAAAGTGCTTTTCTCAATGGAAAGCTTGAAGAAGAAGTGTTTGTTGAACAACCACCAGGATTTGTAGATTCCAAACATCCAAATTATGTCTACAGGCTTGACAAGGCATTGTATGGACTAAAGCAAGCACCAAGAGCATGGTATGAAACTCTTGCTCAATTTCTTTTAGAAAGTGGGTTCACAAGAGGTACAATTGATAAAACTTTGTTTTATTTTAATACTGGTGATGATTTGCTTTTAGTTCAAATTTATGTAGATGATATTATTTTTGGATCTACTAATGACAAACTTTGTAAGAAGTTTGCAAAGCTTATGCAGTCCAGGTATCAAATGAGCATGATGGGAGAGCTTAGTTATTTTCTAGGCTTACAGGTCAAGCAAACAGATGATGGGATTTTTATCAATCAAGCAAAGTATACCAGAAATCTTCTAAAGAAATTTGGTATGCTTGATAGTTCATCTGCTACAACTCCCATGGCTACAACAACAAAGCTAGACAAAGACACAGGTGCTACAGTGGATATGACAACCTATAGAGGCATGATAGGGTCTCTTCTGTATCTCACAGCAAGTAGACCTGATATCATGTATGCCACATGTCTTTGTGCAAGATTTCAAGCAGATCCCAGAGAGCCTCATCTAACAGCTGTAAAAAGGATCTTCAAATATCTCAAAGGAACCATAACCTTGGGTTTGTGGTATCCTAGAGAATCAGAGTTTAAGCTAATTGGTTACTCTGATGCAGATTTTACAGGCTGTAAGATAGACAGAAAAAGTACAAGTGGAAGCTGTCAATTCTTAGGTGACAGATTGGTTTCTTGGTATAGCAAGAAACATAAATCAATTTCTACATCCACTGCAGAAGCAGAGTATATAGCTGCTGGTAGCTGTTGTGCACAGATTCTGTGGATGAAGAATCAGTTGCTGGATTATGGGTTAAGGTACTCTAAAATACCTATTTACTGTGATAATCAAAGTGCTATTGCTATGACAGGTAACCCAGTACAACATTCCATGACCAAGCACATCAGCATAAGGTATCATTTTATCAGGGAACATGTGGAAGAAGGAGATATTGAGCTTCATTTTGTGTCTACAGACCAACAACTTGCAGATATCTTCACCAAACCTTTAAGTGAAGCTACTTTTACAAGATTGGTAAATGAACTTGGAATGATCTCTGGTTTTGACTAGAGATACGGGTTAGACTCAAAAACTATACATGTTTGATTTTTATGCTCATGATTCCTTGCATGTATTAACTGTTATGAGTACCAGTGCCATAAACTCTGAAAGTAAACTCTGATGCTAAACTCTGTTAGTCATAAAAGTGTTGGTCATACTCTGATAGTTATAGTCTAATGCTATACTCTGATTGTAATTTTGTCTGAAAAATATGGACCAATGAAGAAATTTGTATGAAGCATAATTCTCAGTAAGTAATTATGAATCCTTAAGAGTTGTATAGATTCTGATCTCAAATGTGCAGGAAGTTAACACAGCATGATACTGTCTCTGTATTTATAGCATCTCTTAGTTTATTCATCCTATACACTGAGTCTGTATTAGCTGTTTGCATTTTCTCTCATAAATTAATTGCATTAACTGATGAAAAGTCTAAACTCTGATTATTAATTGTAAATAATTCACCCTCAAATCAAAAGATGCCAAAAAGGGCACAAATTCCTTTGAGATCATGTTGTGCCTAGGAAAATCCAGGAACTTATTGTATGAAATAAGGGCTAAAATCTTTGATTTTTGGTGACTAGTGCCAACCACTGATTACTGGAAAAATTAATAAAAAAAAAAAAAAATATACAATATATATATATATATATATATAAAGGGGGTGAAGAATAAAAGATATATCCAAATGAAAGGATATCAAAATATAGAGTTTAGATATAAAGATCAGATTTTATGTTTTACATGAGAGTTTAGGCAACCAGTTTTTACTGCTTATGTTTGTGGATTTTATGCACTTTGAGATGATCTAAATATTGATTTCGGTAAACTCTGCTATAGCACACACATTTATTCACACCTGTACAGTTTGAGAAAAGAGTTTATTGACAAAGAAGGACAAATGGTAAACACTGATGTATTGTATGAAATACGCCGAGATAACTTTGTTTTAATCTCTGATGGTTAAAATAATTTCTTTGTTTCAGACAATTTATAATTTTGAGATTAGACATTTGTTTTGAAATTCGAAAGAGCAGGAGTACAAACGGTTCATATTTGTATTAAACAGAGGAGAGAGAGGTTGAGTGTTTTGAACAGTGTGAAAAGCGGTAATTATGGCTATTTTTACTGCGCGTGTGTATTGGAAGTTGTTACATACAGCTGTCAACGTATACATGTTTGACATCTGTCCCACTCACACATTTTTCAAAGACGCCTTCTGTGTGTAGTAATGATTAAAACGATTCAGTTTTAATTTTCATAAGTCATTATTTAAACTTACTACACATAAACGGTTCATTCTTTTACACACTTCATTTTCTTTACTCACAAACACTGTCTCAAACACTTTCACTGCATACATTCTACACTTTTCTCTGTCTTATTTCTTGCTTTCTTCTAAACATCTCTAATGGCTACTACAATGTTTACTGCTTCTGGGTTAGAATTTGTCCCAAACAACTATGCTGCTCCTTTGGCAAATGAGAACGCACCGGAGGCGTTTCATTTGATTCAGGATTTCTTGTCAAACTCTGATGTTGGAACTGCTCTCACCGCACCTTTGAAGCTGTCTGCATCTCAAATAAGGACTTTTTGGCAGACAGGCACTTATGATAATGGAGGAGAGTCTGGATCTCCGTCCATAATTTTTGAATTTCAAGGAGAAGAGTTTGTAGTTACTCCAACTACTGTTCGTGATGCTTTGGGTCTTGAGGATTTCAATGCTTTCACAATCTCCGTTGGCAATTTTGAGTTGGTTAGAATGATGAGAGAAATTGGCTACTCTGGACCACTAACAAAGCTTGGTCAATTGAAGCGACCGCTCTTGAGAAAGGAATGGAGTTTCTTTTTCGACTGCATAACAAGGGCGTTTGGGAAGAAGTGCACGAATTGGGATGCAATTCCCACTGATAGTCTGCAAATCGGGTATTCTCTTCTTTATGGAGGTAATTTTGATGTTGCTAGGCTAGTTTTAACTAATATTGGTGAGAAAATGCTAGAGAATAGGAATGTTGTTTATTTCTCTAGATTTTGTCAATTGCTATTCAACTTTTGCTGTCCTGATGTTGAGATCTTAGAGGATGATGTCATTCTCTCGTTTAAATTGCATAAACGCATATTCTCTGATCTCACTAATAAAGATAACAAGAAAGGAGATGTTGGTGTTTTGATGTTGCCTGATTCTGTGCAACAATTCCTGATCAATTCACAACAACAACAACTAGCAAACGCTGAAGCTGGACCTTCTGTGTCTCAATCACAGAGGTCAAAGAAGTCAAAGGTAAGAGCTGTTAAGTCTGATAGAGTGAATCCATTCACTGCTGAAGCTGGGGTATCAAATACTGATGATATGCCTCAGAAGAAAAGGTTAAAGAAAAGAAGGGCCAACAGGGCAAAGTCTGATGCTGCTAATGAGGAGAGTGAAACTGATGATGAAACTCTTCATCAGAGAAAAAGGAGATTAATAGCAGCACATCTCTTTGGTGCAGAGAATATTTCTTCAACAGTTGCTGAAAATCTTGAAGTTGAGTTACAGGAGAATGAAGCTGTCAATATGGACAGAGTTTCTATGGAGAATGTAGCTCCTGAAGTTGTTCTTCAAGAGGAGATTTTTGAGAGAGAAGCTCCTACATCAAAGGCTGATGATGTAGTTGAGGAAGCTGTTGATCATTCTGACAGCAGAGTTTTTGATAATGAAGTTGGGCCAATGGATTTCTTTGTTGATGAAGATATTCAAGATGCACATCCTAGTATCAGTATTTGTGATACTGAGGATGTGGCAGCTGATCAAGCCACCTTAGTGATTGAAGACTCTGTGGGTTCTCACACAGAGGTTCTTTCGGTAAACAATGCTAATTCTGAACAAGGTGAGGAAGTTGATCAGAGTTTGAAGGATGTAGCAGAGAATTTACAAGAGGCTGCTGACAAGCTAATCTCTGACGATATTATTCTTGAAGCTCTACAACAATCTGTTGTTGAGGTTGTAACAAACGAAACAGAGTTAATGCAAACTGCAAACTCTGAGATTCAAGAACCTGTTGCAGAGAAAGTTATTGATGAAGCTGCTGAGAATGTTCCTGCAGAGAATACAGCAGAGAATGATAATGATGATGATACTCCTGCTCATTCACAAGATGAGTTATCTGATATTCGAGTAAACTCTGATGAAGAAAGAGAGGTCAATCGAGCCACTGCTGAGCACTTTCAGGAAATGTACTATAACAGATGGGCTGCTGCAGATTGTATCTTTTCAGCACAGAGGGCTGCTGATTTTCTTGGTGATTCTGTGAAGACAATTTCAAATCCTGGTATTCTTACTAGTCTAAAGGCCACTGTGATTCAAATTAAATCTCTCCATAACAGATTTGATGAGTCTCATAAGGAGGTCACTGCTTTGAGGAATGAAGTTAGTATGAGAGATCTTACTCTGAAGAATGATAGATCCTACTACAATTCTATGTTCAAGAAGCAAGCTAAGGACTCTGATGAAATTCAGAAGAGGCTTGGGAAAGTTGAGGACAACCAGACTGCTATGTCTGCCCAACTGACTTCAATTTCTACTACAATTGAGTTGTTGACATCAGTACTACTTTCTGATGATGTCAAAAAGGGGGAGAGTGTACCAAGTGACAAATGCAAAGACACTCAAACTCTGAGACGGAGGGATGATGGTAATGATGGTGGAAGCAAGGGAGATGGAAAGAGTTTAAGATTAAATTCTGATAGAAGACCACCAAGATCAAACTCTGATAGAAGATCAAACTCTGGTAAGGGAAATGTAAACTCTGCCAGTGGTTCAAAACTCAAAAGTTTGATAATCTCTGATAAGCCTACCACAGATGAGGAAATTGCTACTAAAATGTTTTTAGAATAGCATGGTGGTGAGGTAACAGTTGAGGATTATGATGCTGAATTAAGAATGATAAATGAAGAGCACAAGAAGAAAATGGAAGCTGGTACTTATATAAAGAAAGGTAAAGCTCCAAGGAGAAAAGAGATAGGAATATCTATTAAAGATAATGTAAACTCTGATCAAAGTTTGCAATACTCAAGGAAACATACTATTTCAAGAAATGACAAAGGAAAAGGTAAACTGGTAGAAGAAGAACAGTTACCAAAGAAGATTTATTCAACCTCTGACATTGCTCAAGTTGAATCAAGGATAAATAAATCAACCTCTAACGTTGCTCATGTTGATATTGCTACTAAAGTTGTGACAACCTCTGACAAGGCTCAAGTTGTACAAACTCAACTCAAAGGTTTCTTAAGACCTGTACTTCCTGAAACTCTGACATTAGAACCTGTGGATTTTTCTCAAACCAGGACAGTACACGGAAAACAATCTTATGACAAGTCTGGTTTAGGTTCACACAGAGAGAAGAGGATAAATAACAGTCCAATGGATCAAACATCACTGGCAGAACCTGGTGTTGGGGTTACTCAAGAGAGCCTTGACAAGCTAGAGTCTGTTCAGTTAATTCATCATAAGGGACTTAGGAAGGACTTTCTGTTATACTTCATGGCTGATGGCAGAGTATACAGAATAGGTGAAAATGATATACATTTGAAAATGGCTGAAGAGTTAGAATATGTATTATATCTACTCAAAGTCAGAAATCAAAGGACTCAAAATGCCGCTGAAGTTTTGAGAGGAAGGATGATGAGAGCAAAGGTTCTCAGTGGTGCTAAAATTACAAGTGCTTACATTCCTAAGTACAAAGATGCTCATGGAAATCTTGTTGAGATGAGAAGAAATAGTGCAAAGCTCTCTACAGCTCTTGGAATAAAGGTGTTGGAATTCAATTTGGAATCTGACAAAGCCTTTATAATAAGGCTGGGCAATGATATGAGAAGAAACAGCATATATTCTCTGAGGGCTGCCATATATCAAACTGATGAAAGTGATCCAGAATTGAAGGAGCTGAAAGAGATTATGATTGATGAGCTAGAGAGAGCTGAAAGAAGATTGCTTACAGACTATATCAGGACAGTGCCTGATATTCAAGAAATCAAATAAAGTCTGACTGTAAGTTTTTAAAGTTTTCTATTCTAAGTTAAAGTTAAACTCTGACATATTTTAAACACTGCATTTGTTATACGTTTTGACATCATCAATTATCTGTTTAACTTGTACATTTTTATTATGCACAAGTTGGGGGAGATTGTTAGATATAATTGCTGACGTTTGTTCATCAATGTTTAAGCAACAGGTGATCATCAGAGTTTACATTGAAGCCAGTCAGAGTTTGTTAAAGTCTGACGTGGTGATAGTTGAATTAGCTGTCGGTGCTGAATTGAATATTCTAGAAGCAATATATTCTGCAGATGGAAAGAAGCAGAATATATTGATACAGCTAAGGAGACGGAATAGAAGACTGAAGCAATCCTTAATTGATATGAATTGTATAGCTAATTTATAGGAATATCAATTAGAGATGGATTGTATGTAGCTGTGTATTATATAAACACAGATAGGTTATCCCTAGAAGGAATGCGATTATTGAAAATATTATTCTTGTAACCTAGTAGCTCTTTGTGATTCATTAACATCATAAAGAGAGAAACTGTTAATATAATTACAGTTTGTTGATTTATAAACAGTGTTCTTGATTATTATTTTCATACGTACTTGATTATATTGTGTATTCGGACTAACAGGGGTTGAATGTAATTGTATGAAATAATCGAACAGACAAAGATAAAAACAATCAATATCAGCTTTTATTAATCTTTATAAAAACTGATACAAACTCTCTCAAGAAACTATGAGTTCTTAAGAGCGGCTAGGTTTACAAAGATACTCGTGTTAAAGATATTACTCTCGTAAAACCTATCCTATGTTTATATACACACACAGCTACACATTCTGTTACACAAGATAATCTTCATTTAATTAGATTGATCTTCTTGTCGCTTATCTTCTGTAACAGCTTCTATGAGGTATATCTTCTGCATATCAATCATTTCCTGAAATTGCGGAATAGTATCAATTACCAACAACCGACTTATCCTGCCACTGATGATGACATCATCAGACGTCATCTCCTGATGCTCTAAGTACTGATGCTATCCGATCCTGATGCACTCATTAAATCTTCATATCCCAACAACTCCAATCTATCATGGTAAGGCGCGATGAAGTAAATGTGATACTTAACTGTTAGACCATTGGGTTAGACTTAACTATGTTACCACAATAGGATTGTGAACTTATAGGCATGGAGTTTGGTATGATTTATTGGATAAAAGTGGACAAATGTTGTTCTACCAGACTTTCCAAGAGTTATATATGATATAATTGACAAGAGTTGTCTACCTAAATAAATCATGTTTTGGGAGTAAAGCCAAAGCTGACCTTAAGCATGACGAAATATGGATCTTGGCTCACTAGAAGGATTTAGAGTAATGCACTACGCCATAGATGGCCTTTTACAACATCTGGGTATGGGTGTTACCTTCTTGCATGTTACCTTATCTATGAAATTTTGGACCTATTACAACATCATAGTTTTGGTGTTACCATATCCATAAACCCATGTTACTCTAGCTGTAAAAAGGTGTTGTAACTGAGTAACACCGTGAGGGCGTTACCTTAGAGTATTAATTTTGAATTTTTTATTTAAAATTAACAATTCAATAATTATTTCACTTTAAAAGTAATTAATTTTTAAAAAATCATTGAATAATAAAAGTAATATTCTGTGAAATAATTGAATTATTTATATTTGATAAAATGTTTTTTATCAATTTATATTAGAAAAGGTTTAAAAAAAGAATTAGAAATAATTAGTTTAGAGTATAGTATTAATGAACAAATTAAATTAAATTTCATCTATAATTAATGATTTAATAATTGTTTAACTCTAAAAATAATTACTTTTAATAAAATCATTGAAGTCATCATTATAAAAAGTAATATTTCATCAAACAATTGAATTATTTATATTTCATAAATATATAAATATTTTCAATAAATTTATAATAAAAGGTTTTAAAATAAAGTACTATTCAGAAATTGTTAAATTTTAATTTAAATCACAACAAATTTTATTAGAAAAGAAATAGTTTGTTAAAAGTGAGAACTATGACAAATATTTAAAATAATAAATTTCATAATTATGATTTATATTAACAATATAAAATGAATTTGTTATAGTTTTTGAAAAAATAAAACTAGAAAAGTACATAGAATTCTATTGATATGAGGTGAGCGGCAAACAAAAACATATAGCGGCAAAACTAAAATTTAGAATTAGGGTAAATCACAAGTTGGGGAAATAATTGGGGGCAAATACACTCCTCTTACTTCTTTCAGTTCTCTCGTCTCTCTCACTGATTATGGTTCAAATTGGATTCAAGGATTCAATTAGTGTTCGAGCTTGTTTTATAGGAACTTGGTTTAATCAATTAGGGTTTGAGTTGGGTTAATCAAGCTTGGTTGAAAGATTCAATTAGGGTTAATAGAAGCGGGCTTTGTGTTCGATGCGGTTTGATATCAATTTGAGGTATAAATCTCTCCTTATATGCTTAGATTTGTGTTGTATATAATTGTCTCTCCCATTCTCTCTGTATATTTCCATCTCTCTCTCCCTCTCTCCCTCTCTCTATCTCGCTCAGGTGTCTCTGTATATCTATATATCTTTCTATATATATCTCCCGCTTTCTCTGTCTCTCACCCCTGTCTTAGTTTTCTAATCCATTTGAATTTAGCTGTTTCAAGTACCTTTGTGTAAATTTGAAATAAAAGGTTTATAATCGTAAATTGGAAATAATTTATCGATGTAGCTGTTAATCCATTTTGCAATTTATGTAATTTTGTAATTTTCTAGTTGTAATTGTAACAGGCTGTTATAATTTATGTTATTTCGCAATTTATCTAATGCTTTTGTTAATTTATGTATATGTGCTTCTTCGTATTTTGTAATCTCTGATTTGTTTGTGTGTTTTAGATTGTCTCTGGGGTAAATAGATGCCATGAAACTTTTTGATCTTTATACCTTCTGCTAATAAAGTTAATTCTACAGTATGCAATTTTCTGCTATGGTTTTTTTTCGGTACTTTGCTTTTTCTTTTTCTTTTTACAGTCTACAATTTTTTGCTCTATCTTTGTTGGAATCACCATTTTTCAATTTTCTGTTGAAGTGCGTGATCTCGACTCTGACTTATCCAAGAAATGTTCTCACAAGTGTATCTTTTAAATTTTGCTATCATTCATTCGGTTGTATTTGTTAAACATCATTCTTGTCATTTTTTCATTCTTAATACCTTAATTTCTTTCCCTTTTTTTACTTTATGTTAGCAACATGTTAAAGTAGTCACTAATATGTGTTTTCTCACTACAAGAAAAACTGAAACAGACAACACTTATCAGACAACGGTCGGCAGTAAAAGCATTGTTTGAAATTTTCACACAACGGTTTTTTTTTTTGCAAAATCTGTCTGTTGTCTGAAAGAACTTCCACAACGGTTTCTAAAACCATTGTCTATTAGAAGGAGTAAAGCAGAGGCTTTACACAACGGAATTATAAAACCGTTGTCTGAAGAAAGGTCAGACAAGTGTTTCATAAACCGTTGTTAAAAACAGACAAGTGTTTTTCTTTTTTTGTTACTTAAATGGATGTCACACAACAGTTTGAATAAACACTTGTCTGATTCTAACAACGGTTTACAAAACCATTGTCTGAAGAAACTTCAGACAATGGTTTTGTAAACCGTTGTTAGAATCAGACAAGTGTTTTACTTGTATGTGGACTATACTTAATTCACACAACAGTTTCTGCATACCGTTGTCCAATTGAAATCTTAGGGGGGGACAATTATTTTGGAGGAGTTAATGAGGGGGGACAAAGATTCGGACAATTATTATAAAAAATTTTATAAAAAAAACACACAACGGTTTTACAACTTAAAAACAGTTGTGTGACTTTTTTTTTTTTTTTGAATTTCTCGTTCGTGACAAACTTTAATTGTGAACTTTGTTTGAATAATAAAGTTTATGTTTAATTGACACACTTAATTATAGGATAATATTCTTAATTAAGCCGGATATCATAGTTTGTAGTTCTCTTATCATATTAAGACTTTCGTATTATCCTCGTTATTATACTTAACAACGTATAAAATGTACATATTTTTCTTTGTCGGACCAAGGACACCACACAATTTACTAAACATACAAGTCGGGAATGTTGTACAGTCTCGCTTATACATGACTTACATAATTTCGTGTGTAAACTAACATAACCACCAAGTCGTAACCCCTAAATCGTAACCCCTAAACCACAAAACCCTAAGCACAATCTATTATTATAAGTATTATTTTATAAAATTTTCAATCAATAACATGTTCGGTATCTTCAAAGAAGTGTAAAAAATAAGTTAGGCAAAGGTATTAACAAAATTTTTATAAAAAAAACACACAACGGTTTTTTTAAGAATAAACCTTTGTTGTACATTACTTTCCACGACGGTTTTTTTTGTAGAAACCGTTGTGTGATTACCACAACGGTTTTTTATTTATAAACTGTTGTCTGAATGATTTTACTACAACGGTTTTACAACTTAAAAACAGTTGTGTGACTTTTTTTTTTTTTTTTGAATTTCTCGTTCGTGACAAACTTTAATTGTGAACTTTGTTTGAATAATAAAGTTTATGTTTAATTGACACACTTAATTATAGGATAATATTCTTAATTAAGCCGGATATCATAGTTTGTAGTTCTCTTATCATATTAAGACTTTCGTATTATCCTCGTTATTATACTTAACAACATATAAAATATACATATTTTTCTTTGTCGGACCAAGGACACCACACAATTTACTAAACATACAAGTCGGGAATGGCGTACAGTCTCGCTTATACATGCCTTACATAATTTCGTGTGTAAACTAACATAACCCCCAAGTCGTAACCCCTAAATCGTAACCCCTAAACCACAAAACCCTAAGCACAATCTATTATTATAAGTATTATTTTATAAAATTTTCAATCAATAACATGTTCGGTATCTTCAAAGAAGTGTAAAAAATAAGTTAGGCAAAGGTATTAACAAAATTTTTATAAAAAAAACACACAACGGTTTTTTTAAGAATAAACCTTTGTTGTACTTTACTTTCCACGACGGTTTTTTTGTAGAAACCGTTGTGTGATTACCACAACGGTTTTTTATTTATAAACTGTTGTCTGAATGATTTTACTACAACGGTTTTACAACTTAAAAACAGTTGTGTGATTTTTTTTTTTTTTTTGAATTTCTCGTTCGTGACAAACTTTAATTGTGAACTTTGTTTGAATAATAAAGTTTATGTTTAATTGACACACTTAATTATAGGATAATATTCTTAATTAAGCCGGATATCATAGTTTGTAGTTCTCTTATCATATTAAGACTTTCGTATTATCCTCGTTATTATACTTAACAACATATAAAATATACATATTTTTCTTTGTCGGACAAAGGACACCACACAATTTACTAAACATACAAGTCGGGAATGGCGTACAGTCTCGCTTATACATGACTTACATAATTTCGTGTGTAAACTAACATAACCCCCAAGTCGTAACCCCAAAATCGTAACCCCTAAACCACAAAACCCTAAGCACAATCTATTATTATAAGTATTATTTTATAAAATTTTCAATCAATAACATATTCGGTATCTTCAAAGAAGTGTAAAAAATAAGTTAGGCAAAGGTATTAACAAAATTTTTATAAAAAAAACACACAACGGTTTTTTTAAGAATAAACCTTTTTTGTACTTTACTTTCCACGACGGTTTTTTTGTAGAAACCGTTGTGTGATTACCACAACGGTTTTTTATTTATAAACTGTTGTCTGAATGATTTTACTACAACGGTTTTACAACTTAAAAACAGTTGTGTGATTTTTTTTTTTTTTTTTGAATTTCTCGTTCGTGACAAACTTTAATTGTGAACTTTGTTTGAATAATAAAGTTTATGTTTAATTGACACACTTAATTATAGGATAATATTCTTAATTAAGCCGGATATCATAGTTTGTAGTTCTCTTATCATATTAAGACTTTCGTATTATCCTCGTTATTATACTTAACAACATATAAAATATACATATTTTTCTTTGTCGGACAAAGGACACCACACAATTTACTAAACATACAAGTCGGGAATGGCGTACAGTCTCGCTTATACATGACTTACATAATTTCGTGTGTAAACTAACATAACCCCCAAGTCGTAACCCCAAAATCGTAACCCCTAAACCACAAAACCCTAAGCACAATCTATTATTATAAGTATTATTTTATAAAATTTTCAATCAATAACATATTCGGTATCTTCAAAGAAGTGTAAAAAATAAGTTAGGCAAAGGTATTAACAAAATTTTTATAAAAAAAACACACAACGGTTTTTTTAAGAATAAACCTTTTTTGTACTTTACTTTCCACGACGGTTTTTTTGTAGAAACCGTTGTGTGATTACCACAACGGTTTTTTATTTATAAACTGTTGTCTGAATGATTTTACTACAACGGTTTTACAACTTAAAAACAGTTGTGTGATTTTTTTTTTTTTTTTTGAATTTCTCGTTCGTGACAAACTTTAATTGTGAACTTTGTTTGAATAATAAAGTTTATGTTTAATTGACACACTTAATTATAGGATAATATTCTTAATTAAGCCGGATATCATAGTTTGTAGTTCTCTTATCATATTAAGACTTTCGTATTATCCTCGTTATTATACTTAACAACATATAAAATATACATATTTTTCTTTGTCGGACAAAGGACACCACACAATTTACTAAACATACAAGTCGGGAATGGCGTACAGTCTCGCTTATACATGACTTACATAATTTCGTGTGTAAACTAACATAACCCCCAAGTCGTAACCCCTAAATCGTAACCCCTAAACCACAAAACCCTAAGCACAATCTATTATTATAAGTATCATTTTATAAAATTTTCAATCAATAACATGTTCGGTATCTTCAAAGAAGTGTAAAAAATAAGTTAGGCAAAGGTATTAACAAAATTTTTATAAAAAAAACACACAACGGTTTTTTTAAGAATAAACCTTTGTTGTACTTTACTTTCCACGACGGTTTTTTTGTAGAAACCGTTGTGTGATTACCACAACGGTTTTTTATTTATAAACTGTTGTCTGAATGATTTTACTACAACGGTTTTACAACTTAAAAACAGTTGTGTGATTTTTTTTTTTTTTTTTTGAATTTCTCGTTCGTGACAAACTTTAATTGTGAACTTTGTTTGAATAATAAAGTTTATGTTTAATTGACACACTTAATTATAGGATAATATTCTTAATTAAGCCGGATATCATAGTTTGTAGTTCTCTTATCATATTAAGACTTTCGTATTATCCTCGTTATTATACTTAACAACATATAAAATATACATATTTTTCTTTGTCGGACAAAGGACACCACACAATTTACTAAACATACAAGTCGGGAATGGCGTACAGTCTCGCTTATACATGACTTACATAATTTCGTGTGTAAACTAACATAACCCCCAAGTCGTAACCCCTAAATCGTAACCCCTAAACCACAAAACCCTAAGCACAATCTATTATTATAAGTATCATTTTATAAAATTTTCAATCAATAACATGTTCGGTATCTTCAAAGAAGTGTAAAAAATAAGTTAGGCAAAGGTATTAACAAAATTTTTATAAAAAAAACACACAACGGTTTTTTTAAGAATAAACCTTTGTTGTACTTTACTTTCCACGACGGTTTTTTTGTAGAAACCGTTGTGTGATTACCACAACGGTTTTTTATTTATAAACTGTTGTCTGAATGATTTTACTACAACGGTTTTACAACTTAAAAATAGTTGTGTGACTTTTTTTTTTTTTTTTGAATTTCTCGTTCGTGACAAACTTTAATTGTGAACTTTGTTTGAATAATAAAGTTTATGTTTAATTGACACACTTAATTATAGGATAATATTCTTAATTAAGCCGGATATCATAGTTTGTAGTTCTCTTATCATATTAAGACTTTCGTATTATCCTCGTTATTATACTTAACAACATATAAAATATACATATTTTTCTTTGTCGGACCAAGGACACCACACAATTTACTAAACATACAAGTCGGGAATGACGTACAGTCTCGCTTATACATGACTTACATAATTTTAAATGATTCAATGAATATTTTCAATGAATATTTTTTTTAAATGATTTCTTCGACGATCCAACCGTACGGATGTTAATCAGTACCCATTCTAGTGTTGGGAAAAAATAATCAAAAAATAACAAGGCCCGGTTGTGCCGCATATTTTCAAAAACGTTGGAACACTACTACTTTTGGGAACGGGACATGTGTCAGATTCACTGAATATTTTTTTTAAATGATTTCTTCGACGATCCAACCGTACGGATGTTAATCAGTACTCATTCTAGTGTTGGGAAAAAATAATCAAAAAATAACAAGGCCCGGTTGTGCCGCATCTTTTCAAAAACGTTGGAACACTACTACTTTTGGGAACGGGACATGTGTCAGATTCACTGAATATTTTTTTTAAATGATTTCTTCGACGATCCAACCGTACGGATGTTAATAAGTACTCATTCTAGTGTTGGGAAAAAATAATTAAAAAATAACAAGGCCCGGTTGTGCCGCATCTTTTCAAAAACGTTGGAACACTACTACTTTTGGGAACGGGACATGTGTCAGATTCACTGAATATTTTTTTTACATGATTTCTTCGACGATCCAACCGTACGGATGTTAATCAGTAATCATTCTAGTGTTGGGAAAAAATAATCAAAAAATAACAAGGCCCGGTTGTGCCGCATCTTTTCAAAAACGTTAGAACACTACTACTTTTGGGAACGAGACATGTGTCAGATTCACTGAATATTTTTTTTAAATGATTTCTTCGACGATCCAACCGTACGGATGTTAATCAGTACTCATTCTAGTGTTGGGAAAAAATAATCAAAAAATAACAAGGCCCGGTTGTGCCGCATCTTTTCAAAAACATTATAAAATGTTTCCCCCTTAAACGAAAATTATTACGAGCACCATTTGCCCCCTTAATTAATTTCTCTCTCGCATTCAGTCTTCGATTCACTATTTTTTTAAATTATCAAAAATGATGCAGTAACATTCGAATTTTGAATTAATTTTTACTATTATAAATCATGTATAATATATTAATATTTTTTTAATTATATTATGTAATTGACTAATTACACATGATATTTATTTAATTTTAAATAATAAGAATTAAAAAAACATTACACCCGTCTGAAAAAAATAAAAGGCGGCAAGTTTCCCCCCAAACTAAATTATTGGAAGCAGACTTTTCCCCTTAAACGAGAAAACGAAAAAAACGCTCTCTCATACACTTATCCTCTCAGTCTCAATTTCACTCTCCCTCTCTCACTCAACTTTCAAGCGACGAATTATGAACGCCATAGATTCAAAAACTCAACTCTCATATTTCTTCTCTTCTTTTATCTATTCCCCTTTTTCATCTCTAATTTGAATCTAATTTGTTTTTGATTTTGCAGGTGGTTTTTGATTTTAGGGATTCCATCACTGGATTCCATCTCTCAACCGGATTAATTGGTAAATACTTCATAATTTTAACTACTTCATTGATTTTGCTATCTTCTTTACTTTTCTATTTTAATTTCAATTAGGGTTACGATTAGGGGTTTCAATTGAGGGTTTCAGTTAGGGTTTCGATTGGGGCTTTAAATTAGGGCTTTAATTTGGGGCTTTACATTTATATGCATAATTACCCTGTTCATATCGCCTTCGTCTCTGAATCAGATTGTCATATGTGTTTTTGGTCTTATTTATATGCAACTAGTGGGAAACAGCAGACAAGTAGCAGAAAAGACAATTTCCGTCTCAAGTGTGTGTGTTTTTTATTTGAGCCAAAGTCGATTTTGGTAGAAGTATAATATAGAATTTGAGCATGATGATTTTGGTAGAAGTGTAATAATAGACCTTCGACTCTTCTTTGTTATCTGTTAAAAACTCATCTATGCTACATTCCTGATTCAATCTCCCTGAGCGCTGATGATGATGATGTTGACGAAGTAATATCTCCGGTTTAGGAACTGTGTGAACCTCAAATATAAACAAGCAGCGCAGGTCACACCAACTTGTCAGTGAAAACAGAGAATTCATAATTTGTTTTTTGAAATTCTCTCTCTGCACTTGTTATGTTTCGGTCACTTCTGCCTTCAAGTTTCAAATTACTATGGGTTTACAGTGTGCATATACACCTCACTATGTCATTAAATCAAACTACCAGTACAAAATGAACACAGACAGTTGATGTTTGTTTTTTCAAGTTTATGATGTACAAGATGTAGTCATATTTTACGATATCAATTTGTATAGGTACTCAAAGTTTTTCCATATCCAGCGACTGTCACCGCAGCTCAGTTTACAGTTGGAACAGTCCTCGTTATTCTCATGTGGACATCCAATATTTACAAACGTCCTAAAATTACAGGCGCACAGGTATTTTCACACTCTGCAATTTGTTCTTTTGGTGTTTTGATATGACTTCTGGTCCTGACTCTGGCCATGCCATTTGCTTGTAGCTTATAGCAATTCTTCCTATGGCGGTGGTGCACACATTAGGCAATCTCTTCACTAATATGAGCCTAGGAAAAGTGTCTGTCTCATTTACTCATACAATCAAGGCTATGGAACCTTTTTTCTCTGTTGCCTTGTCAGCTATGTTTCTTGGAGAGGTAAGAATTTTCTGATAATTTTTCTGTAGTTATGGCATTGTTTATAATTTATGTAGCTTATTAAGGTGTGCTGTTTTCAAATGAATAATGGTTTTCTCTTCCTGGAATGTAGCTAACTCATAACGTGCTTTGAGTTTCAAGTACTCCTGCTGACTAGCTACCTCCTGCTAAACATACAGAGTAACACTTATCAATGGAAGATAGGGTGCGCAAATTTACTCAAGAGTGATAAATATGTTAAACATAAACAGTGCTTCCATCATGTTTTGAGGCAAATGATTTCCCATCGAAACATAACTCAAAGTACTAATCAATGACATAATTCTGAAAGCATTGCAAAGCGAATACAACGAACATATACAAAGTTCTAGATATCTATAAAGAATGGATTCAACACATCAAAATGTGGTGCTTTTTAAAAGTAAGTCACATTGTTTTAACCAGTAGTGATGTCAATCGTTAAGAATAAGATGCTTGTTAGCCAAAACTTGAAGTTGGCATTCTTCCCTTTCTTACGATTGATAGAAATGACAATGGATTAATGGAATCAGACTGTGTGTTGCACATTGACATTTAAAGTCCTAAGAAAGTCTCAGGAGGACATCTAGGTATTTCTATTGAAAAAAAAGACATGTACAGGTATATCTCTACTTGCTTCTTGCAAAAATGATCAGAGTCGAAAAGTGAAAATTGTATGGTATTATATTTCTTTATAATGTGTAAGATAGTAAGAAGGCATCCTCGTAAGGTAGCAGAGGACTTAAATAACACAGATGGTTATCACATTCTTTCTATTTATCAATGTTTATCACAAACTGATTTGGTTTGCAGAGACTCCTGAGTTACTATTCATGAAAGGTATATACAGTTAAAAAATTTAGAGTTATCTAGACCTATTTGTTTTTGGGATTCGCAACATATAAATGTGTTCAAAATTAACAGTAGCTTAACAGAAACAGAATCCAAATATGAAATAGATTGGTAAGTAAGTTTGCTGGGATAAAAATTACCAGAGCTTCCCTTGCAGATACATTTGTCTCTGGTGCGCCATAGTTATAGGTTTGTGATTATAAACAATACCCAAAGTTACAGGTTTGTGATTGATTGTTATGTTTTGTGTTAATTAAGGTGTGTTTTGTGATGCAATGTGTGTGTGTGATTGTGATTTGCTAAGTGCTTGACTGGACGACCTAAGACTGGAAAAGGGTAGGCAGGTTTTATGTTGGGTTGAGTTGGAGGCTATTGATACACTCCTGGTACGCTAATAACAGAGAATTAACCATATTACTATCACTTATTAATTCTTTTATTATCAGCCTTTTGAGATAGATCATTCATGTGCAGTTTTTTACTTGTTTCATGGTGTTGCAGGCTTTAAAAATCATCTAGACTGATGAGCCTTTGCTGCGTCCCTGTGGTGTTTCAGAGGTGCTGGCATGAGTGTATAAGAAGTGAAAAAGGTGGAGGTTTTTCGGAATATAAATGTTAGGTTTCGTCGAACTTGTGTAGAGAAATAGAGTATTCATTTTTGACACTGCATCATACCATCAGCTTTACTTGTACACTCTGACTTATTAGATTGAGAATTTCTAAGCATTGTAGATGTATTTTTTCCAGTGTAAGTACTAATAATAAAGTTATTAAGTCATGTTTGGGTTCATATTGAATTTGAAATCTGGGAAATTTTGTTTATTAAAGATTTTTTGTTGCACAAAAATCTAGCTTATTAGATTGTTTTTTGTCCAATACCGTTGTCTATCAAAATCAGAAACAAGTGTTTTAGAAACAAAAACTGTTGTGGTTCTGCTAATGTTCAAACATGTTTATCTTTTTAAACCATTGCCTAACAGCTTTCAGACAACAGGTATTTAAAGAAAACAATTGTGCAAGTCAAGAATAGACAACAGTTTTTAGAAAGGAAACCATTGTGTTAAACTATTAAGACAATGGGGTTGTTCTACTAAAACCGTCGTAAATATTTAGATCACACAACACTCTTTTGGAAAATAAAGTCTTGTCTGAAAATTAAAATAACAACATTTTCTAGTTAATAAACAATTGTTGATTTATTTGTCAGACAATGGTTTCTACAACAACCGTTGTTGTTCACGCGTTTCAGACAACGTTTTCTAAGACCAAAACCGTTGTCTGTAGGGAATCAGACAACGGACGCGTCCGTTGTCTGAGCTGCGTAACAGACGGCATCTCAATAGACAACGGTTTTCTAGGGCATCAGACAACGGGCAAAAAGCCTTGTCTGATTCAATTATTCTTGTAGTGTCTACCATTACATATATGGATGTTGTGTTAATTCTATTTATAGGGAAATGGAAGAGCATTTTGTGCTGGTGGGGATGTTGCAGCCGTGGTCCGTGACATAAGTAAAGGTAAGCTTTTCATTCTTGCAGCCCCTCCCACCCTTCGTACACTAGCTTTAGTATCTTCCTTGCAGCCCCTCCCACCCTTCAAACACTTGCATTCTTCGTAAAATGTTGATAGCTAAGACTGTTTTACAAATTGTAGTGGGATAATGGGGTTCCTTACTATATTTGTATAACATGATTTTCTTCAGAGTAGTAACTCTACATTCTGTTCAAATCCGTTCATGGGTTTGCATAAATTTGTCCAAGACAAAAATATGAAGGTGACATTAGATAGTTGCTAAACATTTCATTCAATTAGATAGTGTCTGTGTCTCCTATTTGCAGGTACTCATTAAAACAAGAGATCTTTATATATCATGGTCGTGTTTACCTTAATTAAACTATATTTGAGCCAACTTGAGATGGATTTTATAGCCATTCTCAACTTCGTGAATATATATGTACTGTAATTACGCGCAGCTATATATGGAGACTATACAGGACCTCCTTGATCCGTCTAATGATAACATCTCCATTATGGAAGATCCAAAAACAGGAGACATATCATTACCTGGGGCTACTCATGTAGAAATCAGAGATCAAGAGAGTTTTCTCGAACTACTAAGAGTAGGTGAAGCTCATCGTTTTGCAGCTAACACAAAGTTGAATACAGAATCTTCTCGCAGTCATGCTCTTCTGATGGTAATGTTTTCTGCCTTTTGGTGATCTCAATGATATAAAAAACAATATTGGTACGCAAATGTACGTTCTTGTACATGTAATGAGGTAATTGGCAACATGCTTTTTCATCTGGTCTTAAATTGTTCATTTTCATCTTAATTGTGCTGACTAGAAATTTATGTTGTTACTTGCTGTTATTGTGCGTGTGAGCACATACATAGAAATAAGATAACCACAAACTATTTTTATCCTGTTATTGTACTTTTTTTAAAAATAAACTTTTAATTTCACTCTGCTATCCTTTTGATATATTTTTATCAGAGATGAACTTTCATTTAGCTTTGTTATCAGATAGCACCTGCAGTAGTGCTGCCTAGAATGTTACATATTATTTACCTTGCATACTATTAGCCAGTCGTGGTTGCCAAACTGCATGTGTGGGTTATTGGTGCAAATGGTGAACTGCATGTGGATTGTGGGGTCCTTTTGATATTTTTTCTGAAAATTCGAAATGAACTTTCAGTTAGCTTTGGTATCCGATGGCACCTGAAGTAGTGGTGCTCAGGATTTTAACTGCCTTGTGTACCATTAGCCAGTATCCTGATGTTGCCTATGACTGTAGCAGTCTCCTATTTAGCAACAATAGTAGTTGCCCTATTCTACAAAAGTGTTCTAGTTACAAATTTTACAATTAGCAAAGGAGGATTATTTGAAAAATATCAATCTCTAAACTAATTAGTTTGTGGATTAGGTACGACAAGAAAAATTCCATAATGTTATTAAAATTAATGTAAATGTTACTCTAGTAATTAACCTAACAGCATTTATGTTTGTGTGGAACACTTTTCCTTCTTTAGAAATAGGACACTCTCCAAACAAACTGTAAGTAAAAAATTATAATAGCCTGCAGTTTGGGGAGAGCAGAACAGATTGCTGGAGCCTGCAATTTATAAGAGGATTATATTGTTGGCCTTTTTTACTTTCTTACGTGGGAAAAAAGAAATGAAAAATGTAACATCTCTGGACTTGTTGGTTATTAAAACCAGAAATCTAATATGCTTGCCTGATTCTGTATTATTCTTTCAGGGAGGAAGTCCACATATGCGGATGGAAAATAATCAAGTGCAAGCAGATAGAGGATTTGCTTGGAGCACTGGCCTAAGGGATGCAACAGGAACACAACTTTTACCTGGAACACCCCAGTATGGAGTTGGCCAGATTGGTCCTGGAAGTTAGGTACATCGTCCCCAATTGGTAATATATCAGTTGCTAATAGTAACTTGTTTACAATCTTCAAATAAACTACTTAGTTCTGTTTTCTTTATTTAGTTAAGATCTGTTTGACCTGGAGCAAATGAAATTTCAAATATTCTGTAATGGTGGCGCTAACCATTTAATTCTATTTGCATCTGAAAAGTTTGAGGGAACTTTTAATCCTGTGTTTGCATTTCAAACCCTGGCCTTAGATTTCTGATTTGTTTATATATGCAATAAGTTTTTCTTGTTTATTGAATCACAGTATGTTATTATTAATAGCATGCATTTATATATGCATTTGTTTATATATGCAGTAGTATGCTTGTAGATTACATGGCTGTTTATTGCTATAGTTAAAATCTTTACATGTCAGTTTATTTAATTGTAGCTCCACAGTCACTTGGTGATGGATGCATACGTGTCCATGGTGTACTCTATTTGAAATTTATTGCTAACAGCTGCAGAATACAATTGCAATATTTCAAAGCGCGTATACCATGGACACGTATGCATTCATGGATTCGAGTTTTTTCAAGATTGTTTGCAATGCTGTTGAAAAGAAAAATAGGCATACTTTGGAACTTGCAGGTTCGGGCATGTTTACTTGAATTTATTTATGTAATCATTAGTGTGGACTATTTGCATGTTTGTATACTGTCCTCACATAACTATCTCTTTATTTTGAAGGAAACGTTTAAGAAAAAACTCAATTCATCAGAAGGAGTTGATGGTATTGAGGAGCTAGTTTCTGGTGGCAAAAAATCCCATGGTCTGGGTTGGCTTATAGGCAGACATGGCTCGAGCCTCATCAAAACTTCTACTCAGGCTCCACCTCAAACAGATTCGTAAATGTAAATCAGAAGGTCCAGGACAACTTGGCCATTGTCCTAAAAAATCGACATAACATTACCTTCTGAACTGTTGTCACGGTTTTTCTATTGTGTTTGTTATGTCTTCTAATACACTTTAACGTTGTAATTACTTTTGTTCTTAACTTGGTGTTGGCGGATTTGATGAGATTATGTAGTTGGGTTTGTTATTGGAGACGTAGTTGGTTGTTTATGATGCGATTATGTAGTTGGATGATGTACTTGGTTTGTGTGAATTGGTTGTTTTTCTAATGGGAAATGCTATATTTAAACTTTACATTTTTATTTAGTTAAACTACAGGTGTTACCTTAGGAACTATACTGATGTTACTAAATGTTTTCATTGGCAACACCAAGCGTGTTGCAATAGGTGTTACAATAGGTGTTACCCTAGACTGAAACGTGCTGCTGCACATTTTGTGGGCCCCACATATGGGACCCACGTGTGGGACCCACACGTGGGGCCCACTGATTTCAAAAAATTCTAATATCTAAGGTAACATAGATTTGGTTTTGCAATAGAGTGGTTACTATGTTGCTGTAGGCTATCTTTGGTAACATAAAAGGCTATGTTAGCCTAGGGTAGGCGACATGTTGCCTTTGACGCCAAAGGCAACTGGGAGAGAAACTAACCCAGCCCTGATGTTACCTTAGCCCTTTTTGAGCCTGTAGCAACGTTATTTTGGGTCTAAGGTGACATAGTTCAGTAGTTACTGTAGGCCATCTATGGCGTAGTGATGCCTTCCGAATTAATAGTTAGGGCTATTGATTTGATAAAAATAGTGGGAGATATATATTGTGAATATATATGGATAATCACTTGAACATAATTTAATAAATCTTCAACTAACTTATTTTATGAATTTTAACATTGTAGATATCTAAATGGCAAACTCAAACAATTTCTCTGTGCGATCAGTCCTTGAGAAGGAAAAGCTGACAGGAACCAACTTCCTTGATTGGCAAAGGAATTTGAGGATTGTCCTCAGGCAGGAGCGAAAGCTTTATGTCCTTGATATTCCTCACCCTGGACCTCTTCCTGCTGAAGCAACCGAGGCTCAACAAAATGCTTATCAGAAGCATCTTGATGATTCTACGGATGTCTGTTGTTTGATTCTAGCGACTATGAGTCCTGAGCTTCAGAAACAACATGAGCGTATGGACGCTTATGACATGATAGGGCACCTCAAAAGGATGTTTGAGGGTCAAGCTCGTCAAGAGAGGTTTGATGTAAGCAAAGCATTGTATGCATGCAAACAGGGAGATCTCGTGACCCGGTTGGACCGCATTTTCTAAAGATGATAGGGTATTTGGAAACCCTTGAGAATTTGGTTACCCGGTTTTACCGGAACACCAAGCAGATTTGATCTTGCAGTCTTTGAACAGCAACTACACTCAATTTGTTATAAACTATATTATGAGTGAGATAGACAAAACACCTACCGAACTATTGGCATTATTGAGGACTGCTGAGACCAATATGTCAAAGGCTAACCCTGCTCCCATAATGATGGTGAATAAAGGGAATGCCAAAGGAAAGGGGAAATGGAAAGGCAAGAAGAAGATTGGATCTAAATCTCCTAAGCCGAAGCCTGCTTTCAAAAAGGCTTTGAAGCCTACTGGAGGTGTTGCAAAAGGTGCTGCAAAGGGTGATGTATGTCACTTTTGCAAGAAGCCGAGTCATTGGAAGCGAAATTGTCAAGCTTATTTGGAGGATCTGAACCTGAAGGGAATGAAGTCTGTGAAGATTTCTGATTCAGGTATGTTTGTTATAGAAGTCAATTTGTCTACTTCTACATCATGGGTATTGGATACTGGATGTGGTTCTCACATTTGTATAAATGTGCAGGAACTGCGAAGGAGTAGGACTTTGGCGAAAGGAGAAGTCGACCTACGCGTTGGCAATGGAGCAAAGGTTGCTGCTTTGGCTGTAGGGACTTATAATTTATCGTTGCCCACTGGGCTTATTTTAGAACTTGAAAACTGTTTTTACGTGCCTGCGATTTGCAGAAACATTATTTATGTTTCTTGTTTGGACAAGAAAGGTTTTTCCTTTACAATTCAGAACAATAGTTGTTCCTTTGGTTTGAATAATGTTACCTATGGGGTTGCACGTTTATTTAATGGTTTATATGTTCTTGATCTTGATATTCATGTCTATAATGTAAATAATAAACGTATTAAGGCTAATGACTCAAATCAAACATACCTTTGGCATTGTCGTTTAGGCCATATAAATGAGAAACACATTTCCAAGTTACATAAGGATGGATACTTGGATAAGTTTAATTTTGAATCATACGAAGAATGCGAACCTTGTCTCATTGGAAAAATGACTAAAGCTCCTTTTACCGGAACTGGTGAGAGGGCCACCGAACGATTAGAACTCATACATAGTGATGTATGTGGTCCAATGCGTACGATGGCAAGAGGTGGCTTTTACTACTTCATAACCTTTACTGATGATTTTAGTAGATACGGATATGTGTATCTTTTGAAGAACAAATCCGAATCATTTGAAAAATTCAAAGAGTACAAGGCAGAAGTGGAAAAGAAGATAGGCGGAAGTATTAAAACTCTACGATCTGATCGTGGAGGTGAGTACCTAAGCTTAGAATTTAAGAATTTCTTAAAGGACTGTGGTATTGTATCACAACTCACACCTCCTGGAACACCACAATGGAATGGTGTATCTGAAAGGAGAAATCGTACCTTGTTGGACATGGTGCGGTCGATGATGAGTCTAGCGGATCTTCCAATTAGTTTCTGGGGTTATGCTCTGGAAACGGCTGCACACACACTTAACCGAGTTCCTACTAAATCGGTTCAAACTACACCATATGAGATATGGACTGAGAAACATCATAGCATGTCCTTTTTGAAAGTATGGGGATGCGAAGCGTTTGTGAAATGTTTAGTCACTGACAAGCTAGGACCGAAATCAGACAAATGTAATTTTGTGGGATACCCAAAAGAAACTAAAGGGTATTATTTCTATAATCGTACCGAGAGCAAAGTGTTTGTTGCTCGAACTGCTGTATTTCTTGAAAGAGAACTGTTCTCTAAGAAAAACAGTGGGAGTATGATAGATCTCGATGAAGTTCGAGAACCACAGAATGACATTGAACCAGAGTTGGAACATGAGCACGAAGTACATGAAAATGTTATTGCTCAAGAAACACAGGTTGTTCGTAGATCTGGTAGGATTCACCACGAGCCTGAAAGATATTATGGATTTCTGTTAACTCAGACTGGCGATGTAATGCTTATGGATGAAGATGAACCTCTTACCTATCAGGATGCTATGAATAGTCCAGATTCTGAGAGATGGCTGGAAGCTATGAAATCTGAGATGGATTCCATGTATGAAAACAAAGTAAGGACTTTGGTTGAACCACCTGAAGGGGTAAAACCTATTGGGTGCAAATGGGTTTTCAAGAAGAAAATAGACATGGATGGTAATGTAACGACCTACAAAGAAAGACTAGTGGCGAAAGGTTTCAAACAAATTCATGGTATTGACTATGATGAAACTTTCTCACCAGTAGCTATGGTCAAGTCCATCAGGATTTTGCTTGCAATAGCAGCTTACTATGACTATGAAATCTGGCAAATGGATGTCAAAACCGCTTTCTTAAATGGGGGCTTAGAAGAGGATGTGTATATGATACAACCAGAAGGTTTTGTGGATCCAAGATTTGTTAGAATGGTCTGTAAGCTACTACGATCTATTTATGGATTGAAGCAGGCCTCAAGGCATTGGAACATTCATTTTGATATAACAGTCAAAGAGTTTGGCTTTATTCAAAATGAAGATGAGCCTTGTGTTTACAAGAAGGTTAGTGGGAGCAAAGTGGCATTCCTAGTATTATATGTTGATGATATATTACTAATAGGGAATGACATACCTTCTCTTCAGGCTGTTAAGACTTGGTTGGGAAAAAGTTTCTCAATGAAATACTTAGGCGATGCTACCTATATATTAGGGATCAAGATCTATAGAGATAGATCTAGAATATTAATCGTCTTAAGTCAGAGTACATATATTGACAAAGTATTGCATCATTTTGGGATGCAAGAGGCAAAGAGGGGATTTGTCCCTATGTCTCATGGGATAGTGATCTCAAAAGAAAATTTTGTCCTAAATCATTAGATGATAAGGACCGTATGAAAAAGGTACCATATGCTTCTGTAATTGGTTCAATAATGTATGCAATGCTATGTACTCGACCTGATGTTTCGTATGCTTTGAGCATGACGAGCAGATACCAGTCTAATCCAGGTGAAGGTCACTGGACGGCAGTCAAGAATATTCTTAAGTACCTCAAGAGAACTAAAGATTCATTCTTGGTATATGGAGGAGATGAGAAGCTAGTTGTAAGAGGTTACACTGATTCTAGTTTCCAAACAGACAGAGATGATATTGTGTCTCAATCTGGGTTTGTGTTTTGTCTAAATGGAGGTGCTGTAAGCTGGAAGAGTTCGAAGCAAGAGACAGTAGCTGATTCTACAATGGAAGCTGAGTATATTGCTGCCAGTGAAGCGGCCAAAGAGGCTGTTGGGCTTCGGAAATTTATTGAGGGACTTGGAGTAGTTCCATCGATCGCAGATCCAGTTGATTTTTATTGCGATAACAATGGAGCTATTGCGCAGGCTAAAGAACCAAGGTCACATTCCTGAGCAAAGCATATACTTAGACGATATCATCTACTTTGAGAGATTACAAGGAGGGGAGATATACATATATGTAAAGTGCATACTAATGATAACGTTGCAGACCCAGTGACTAAGGCTTTGTCACAGCAGAAGCACGAAGGTCACACTAGTTCCATGGGTATTAGATACACGGGTGATTGGCTCTAGTGCAAGTGGGAGATTGTTAGTGCTTGTGCCCTAGAGACAATACTATAATGTTCTTAGGGAAGACATTTTGATTATTAATAAATATGTTCTATGGATTTTCTTTCAATTATTTATTATGTCTTTATTAACTACGATATAAATGTTAGAATAATAAATGTCCTTGGAATATAAGCATGAATTCTATATCTCTATGTATGTGACTTAGAAATGAGATTATATGAGTAGTGTTTATAATCCTAAAAGATCCCTAGTCGAGTATTATTATTTGAGGACAATAATAATGCATTAAGACTAGTATGTTTATTGACTGATGACCATATCTCATTGGTCATAAGTATGGTGATACTAAAGTCAAAGACATAAGTGCATGTTAGCAGAACATGGCACTGGATAGACCCACCGTGTAACGCCCCAAATCCGGGGTCAAAGGATTTGGTCGTCACACTACACCCTCAATTCAAACAACCTGTTCAATAATAAATCAACACAATAAAAACATCTGCGACCCCAACTCTACCAAGAATCTTTAAAGGTTATAGTGCTAGAAACAAGAATCCAAAATTCCATTACATAAAATTTTCTTGTTTACAACCATAACTTTTCATACAATCCACAACACTAGTATAACTTCGATAAGAAGTATACAAGGCAACTAATCTTATACAATACAATAATTAATAGAGAACATCTATATACAAAACCTATCACTAGCTCCAATTGCTCTGGATCAAAACATCTTTACGCTACTATCCTTTCCCATCTCTGACCGGCTACGCGGACAACTCTTGCCAATATACCTTCTTACTGAAAGGCTAAAATATATAAAGAAAGCAAGTATGAGCGAAAGAATTGCTCAGCAAGTGCATTATCAAGTATGATATAAAATTTTCCAAAATAAGCTTTGGATTTTCAAATAAACAACTTCTGTTTTGAACGTTTGTAAACTCAACAATTTTCAAATCAAGTTTAGTAATTTACCACAACCTTTCATTTAGTTTCTCGCAACTGAATAGTTTAAAACACAAAAGATTTATATTGGTCGTCACGGTGACCGAATCAACAATAACTACAATAGTATGTAGAAAATATGGAATAATTATAACTCATCAAGATAGATATCTCACAACTGCCAATGGAATCAAGGAAGTGGATTTCGACTATTTGGAATCCAAATGTATTAAGAGTAAGTTATTTCAGCAAGATTGAAACCACTATTATTAATCAACGAACCAACAACTTCACGCAACGATTAAACCTGAGAATCAGGTCATAACTCACAAGTACAAAACATATGGATGAAACTCATCTCAGAAATAAGAACTTATGTTAGAATTGGATTTTTATTTATCTCATTCAAATCAAAGGTTGAGCTGCTGGCTAGCCACGCATCAACCCCGGACTTGCTTATAGCAAAGCCCTCCACTGGATCCTTGGCCATCTTGGCCTTAATTAACCTCGACCATAAATTTGGTCCTCATTTTAAAAACATTCCAATTCTATTTTACATACCTCAGGTGTCAGCACAATTGACAACCTTACTTACGACAGCCAGGTGTCGGAAGAATCAACAACCTTAATACAACAATCGCTGGAAAACTCACGTTTCAGGAAACCACTCAACTATGAATGATTCATCAAGGGATAACAATACAATCTAGTATCGACAAGATCGATGCAACAATTGGGATGATAATGAAGAATCAACAATAACATGCTTAACAAGGTTAAGTTTGATATAAAACAGGCATTTTAATAACAACAGAATTTGCAACAGCTCAATATGGAGTAGGGTTCAAAGAACAAGCTCTAGATGGCCTCAACATTTGACAAGAAAGCCAAGTTCGAGTTTAAGAAAGATTCAAGGTGAAGTTTATAAATAGGGGAAACAATTCTTGCATAGGTGCAAGATGGAAAATGGAATACTTGTAGAACAAGTACCACAACTTCAGAATTTTAAAATAACATTTTACCCTCATAGGGTTCACAAGTTCCCACTCATCTAGGGTTGGCAATATTCCAACGTAATATTTTTAAATCAAGCTTTTTGAAAGAAAGCCTTAGTATTCGGCCCATAACTATCTTTTTAATCCTTTCAATATAATAAGTATATCTTTCCAATCAACATAAAAATATGAATCTAAGTTCATAAAGTATAAAGGAATACTCGTCAATTTACGAGATTAAATAAATACTTGCAGTTCAATGCAAAAGAGTCATCATTTAATATTTAGGGAAAAGTATGCCAATTGCATAATAATAATTCAAGGAAATATCAATCAATTAATAAGCAAGGGTATAAACACTTGCCTCTGGTCCTTAGCTATATCGTAAAGCTGAAACAATACGATTCCTTCCTTATTCTGCCTTATCGCACGATCCTCTATTTCCGTCCTTCTTTGCTTTAACGCTTTAGTGAATACCATTTGTCTGCTCCTACCATTTTGAATCCACGTGTCTGCCATTCTTACCGATATCTCCGTTGGAAGAAAATACTTGCACATGTCCTCTACGAGTGTTGACGTCCCCTTGGTGCTACGTCACCTCACAACTAACCCAATCCGTCGTAAACAATATCTCATCCTTTTCCGATATCTCTTATTTAACACACTTTGATAATCTGATTCGTCTCGTCCAATAGTCTCTGTTGCGTAGACAACCATATATCAATTGATAGAATAGTCACGGTTAATCAAATAAATAACCCACGTATCATGCTCGTCGAAAATCTCTATACTATATAAGTCAACATCTAAGTCAACGGCCTCGTAAATCTCA
Organism: Heracleum sosnowskyi; assembly: GCA_030848705.1. NCBI lineage: Eukaryota > Viridiplantae > Streptophyta > Magnoliopsida > Apiales > Apiaceae > Heracleum > Heracleum sosnowskyi. The sequence continues at coordinate 112,211 of JAUIZM010000084.1, forward strand.
TTTTCCAACATTACCGACAAATTTCTATTTCCACTACCCCACATGATAATATTAGACACGACCAAAGCATTTAAACAAGTCTCAAAACAATTATTCGCATTTATGACTCAACAACCAGATAATTCACATAATTCACATAGTACATATCGTCATTTAATTGTGATAATTAAATCACATAAGTCTCGTAACATCTAAGAAATAATTTTAGAAAAATATTCGACTCTCATTTTAAAGGATTTAATCTTCAAAATTTTTTTAGGTCAAAATCGGACCATTTCTCCCAATATAAAGATTAAAAACAATTTAATCAATTAATATAAAAATTAATTGAAAATTTACGAATAATAAAAATGTATTTTTAAATCAAAAATATGATTTTTAGAATTTTTAAAACAATTTTGATTTATTTTAAAAAATTAAATCCCAGAAACATTTTTCTGAAAATAGATAAGGGTTTTCTGGATCAAACCGGGTCGGATTAGGGTTTGAAAACGGGTCGCCAAGAACTTTTCCGGGTTGCCAAGAACAACCCACCGGAAACTGGGTTTTCCAGTTTCTGGCCGGCGTCCGGCCACCGAAATTCTCCTGGTGCCCAAAACCAACTGCAAACTCGCGTTTCTTTGAGGGGAAGTTACCTACACAACATACTAACTCCGAATACGGTCACCAACAAGCCAAAACATCACCGGATTGCCAGAAAAATCTGGTCAAAACCCGGCGGCCCAATTTTTCGGCGAGCCATAATCGAACACCAAACCGAAAACTGAACACACGAATCGGTTCTAATTAACACGATCTATACATCTGCAATCTTAAAAACAGTGTCAGCACTTCCGAACTCAATTTCCGACCAAACTTATAAAACTCCGGTGAACTTCCCTTTTCCGATTTGCTCCAAATCTAACTCCAAATTCAAATTAAAAATCACATACATACTCTACATCACATAATAAACACAACCATACCATCAATTTACAAGAACAATCAATAATACGAATTCCCCCAAATTTAACCTAAAAATTCGAAATAATTAAAATAATTAAAAATAAGAAAAACTCAGAAATCATACCCTCATGAATTTTGATGATGGATTTAGATAGAGGATGATGAGAGATTCGATTTGGTTATAAGAACATCGAAATCGGATTCCCATAACGCCTTCAAAATTGAGTTTGATTCTCAAGAACACGAAGAACACGTTTCAGGGGTTTTTAGATTTTTAACTGTAATTAAGCTTTATTATACGCAAAACAAAGTACGATTCGCCTTTTTATATTAAACGGAAAATAATACCCCAAACGACATTTTTGGATCGATACTGATCCGATGGATCGCTTTAAATACAATTTAACAGAATATACGCTTTAAATCTTTAATAAAGTAGAATACACGTTTTACAAGACGAATATACGGATAACTACAAGTATCGTTTAATAATAGATATACGGACCAAAATACCTCTATTACGAGTATTTCCGAATACTTCCCACTTTAACGAATGAAATATTGGTACGAACGATATACCAATTTCCCGAATAATTGGGGAACGATCTAAATTTTCTTTTCGATAATTAAAATAGAATAATATAGTATGACATCCTTTTCAAAATAATTTCTAAATCCCCACACATTTTCACATAGCATCCCACATCACATCTTTGACCATTTAACGAATAATTTAACACATTTAAACAGATAAAACATTAAATAAATTTTAATATGAAAATAAAATTTCATTTCACATCAAATATTAACACGTAATTTTCCCGGATCTTACATCCTTCCCCCCTTAACAGGATTCTGTCCTCAGATGCAGCTTGCGCAAACATATGTGGATATTTTTCCAACATTCACATTCTTTTACATCTCTTACATATCCTTGCATTTCCTTCTTATCCCTTATACTTTCTCATTCCCTCCTGTAATTACATTCCATTTCTATTTCCATAACTCTTTCCTTAGTATAGCCCTTTCTCTTTGATCAATTCTGGTCGAATCCTAATTCCAGTCATTTCTTCTAGTTAATCTCTTGTTATTATAACCTTAAAGCTCCGTCATTCCCAATTCTCGTACCGAAGATATTTACATCTCAAATCTTGCTTTCGCTCGTAGTAATTCAATCGCAATTTCTTCGCTCAATAAGGTAAGGTAAATTATTCCCAACCTGGTGGCATACCTTCAAGATTATTCGAGACAACCAGATTCATGATATTTGAAATGAAAAGGTTCTGTATCATAGCAATGTCCCACAATTGTGGTTACCAAGTCTGCATATTCTAGAGCAAACATTATTGGAAATAAAAGAATCACTGAGAGGTCAATTCGATCACATGAACTCAATGTTGCGTGTCTTAATTAAGACATTACTAAAGGTAATTAGCCTTCTTGTATTGCACAACACACAAGTGACGGCGTCCCATCAGACTTCTATCACACAGATAGATAGTCCTTGTGTCCCCTATAAATAGGGTTGTTTGTCTCAGTTGGAGTAGAGAAATATGAAAGAACTTTAGAGTCAGAATAACAACCAGGGCCTTTCGATAAGAAATCTCAAATACACGCCTTGGATTGAAATTGAATAGATTCCAAAGGTGTTATTCCAGAAAAGAAGAACAACCACAAAAGAAAGTATCCACAAATAGTGTTACGTCATAACTAGAGTTATCCACAAAAGAAGTGAGGATGAGAGAAGTGAGAGATGTGTTTTATTTATCCCCAATTTCCCCCCTCGACTTATTTTTGCCCCAATTCTAATTTTTCATTTTGCCGCCAATGTTTTTTCCCCGCTCGGTGTCTCAATTATTGTCCTCTGACTATACTTTCTTTATTTAAAAAAGTTATTACAAATTTAATTCAAATTATTTATATTAAATTAAAGTTACTATCAAATTCATTATTTTCATTATTTTGTAATAACTCTCAGTTTTTACAAATTATCATTTTCTCTAATAAAATTGTTAATGATTTTAATCAAACATTAATAATTCTTGATTATTATTTTCAAATATTTTTATTCTAAAGTTATTAAAATTATTTTAACATTTATGAAATATAAATAATTTAATAATTTGATGGAATATTACTTTTTCTAATGATAACTTCAATGATTTTATTAAAATTAATTACTTTTAAATTTAGACAATTATCAAACTATTAATCATAAATAATATATATTTTAATTTATTTATTAATACTATACTCTAAGGTAACACACATTACTGTGTGGCCCAGTGTAACACCTTTTACAACTAAAGTAACATAGCTTCGTGGCGTTGGTAACATCCAAAATCATTGCGTTATGATAGCACAAAAATTGTATAGCTATAGTAACATCCAATATGGTAACACCTCCCCCCTAATTTGTTGCGATAGGCCATCTACGGCGTAGTGTTGGTACTTCGTGAATTTACTTAATTACCCTTACTTATTTATAAAAAAAATATTATTAAATAGTAAGACATATTTATAACGAGTTACCTTTTTCAGCTAAAACACATTAGCTTTTCTATTTTTTCTAACAAAATCTACCCCATTTCCAAAAATATCATGGACAATCACCTTTTTTAAATAGGACATGTTACTTTTTGTATTTTTGCTTACTAAAACTCATCCTTTTCCAAAAATATCACGGGTAAACCCTTAATTATTTATTTTAAAACCTAATTTAACGCTTTTAATTTTTTAAAAAGTTTACATATTTTAACATGCATACTTATTTTTTTAACAAAAGTAATTAATAAAGTATTATGTTAGGTCCCGATAAGTTTGTAGAAGGGGGGTTGAATACAAACTATACCGTTTTCTCGAATTTGTTCGTTTAAAGATTAAACAATGGATGAACAAATTATTGCGGAATTAAATGAAACAGAATTCAAGTTAAATATAACTTATATTAAACTTGAAAGGTGTTACAATTTTTGGTATTGATTACAGAATAAAATCTCAAACTAATTAAAACAAATCTAGAATAAATTCGACATGAATTTATCAATTTTTGTAATAAAAATATATAACGATAAACGATAGTTCGAGATTCATTCTAGGGATAAAGATCTGCTAGATAGTCAATACAATACAAGCAAATGATTTCTATTGGTTTAGATTTAACACTATGATCTAGAAATATTTCTTCTTCAAGAAAATTATCCACGGCAGAAAGTTTCTTTGCTTGACAGAATGTTTTTGTTGAAGATGATATGTTTTGTACTTTGATCTTCTGTCATGATATCTTTTTATATACTAAACCACTTGTTAATCCTGCACGTGCATTTCCATAAAGATAGAAAGACTATCTTAAAGTAGAAAGATTATCTAATTAAAACAGAAAGACTATTTTAATTAACAGAAAGACTATTTTTGTACACAGAAAGACTATTTTTTAATTCCACAAAGACTATCCTTAGTCCATAAAGACTTTCGGTAAGACTAAGTGAATATTAAAAATACATCCTAAAATACTAAGTAAAATCAGTAAGACTTTCGGAAAGACTACCAAAGTAGTCTTTCTGAATTTTGAATATTAGAATTAATTCTAAATTAATTACCTACTTAATTAATTTACCAAATAAATTAATTCTGAAAAAATTAATTTATTAGTTAAATTAATTAAATAAAATAGATAATTAATGGAGAATGAAAACTAATTTCTTAATTAAAGAAATAGTCCTGAGAACCACTTTAATTAATGATAAAATACCACTGACTGTTGTTGACACTCGATGTAGTGTCTGGTTCATGACCGACTAACTTCAATGGTTGTTCTTCATTTTTGACTTTAAAAGCTGTGATTCTCTTCTATTTAAATCCCTTCAATTAACCACTGTAACCTGTACCTTTGATGTCACACTCTTGAAATCTCTGTCACTTTAATAAATCCACTTTCTTGAAAACTTCACTGAGACTTGATCAATTTAATGAGCTTCTTTCAATGTAGAATTACTACAAGTCTGTAGATGACTTTTAACTTCATTCTTTTGACTGTTATGATCTTCTGAGATTTCTATGACAATTTGAATTATTACTTACTTATTACAAACTTGTTTAAGTTGAGTTAATTCCTCGATGTTAACAAATAGGCCTAAACATATGCCTTTCAATCTCCCCCCATTTGTTTGTTAGAGAATAACAAGCAAATACCTAGAGGATAACTCAACTAACTAAACAAGTAGAAAAAAACTTTAAAAGCTAAGTAAATAATAACAAACAAAGTTCTGGATTTCATTAAACATTATCCAGATTCAAACATTAAAGGTAAGTACAAGATAGATGTTCATCTAGACTGAACATATGAATACATTTATCCTATCTTGACATACCTAAGCTCTAAAAATTTAACATTTACACTACAGAGCTTCTTTAGTTGTCTTCATCCATCATCTCTCCTTCTTCTAATGCTTCAAGCAAATCCTTGTCCAGAACACGATCAGATTCAGAAGTAATGTCACTAGGTCTGACAGGTTGAGTTGTGACTTTCTTCAGCCTATTCTTCAATTGATGATATCTTGGAATATTGGCTATACAATAGTCTTGAATCAAATCAGCAACTTATGTCTTCTCTTGTGTAGCAAATCCTGAAGTCCTTAACATCTTCTCCAGGTAGACAAGATGCTTGGTAGGAAAATCTTTCAAAGAGATTGGATCCACACCACAAGTCTGAAGTGCCCTTCCTTTGTAGAATTTGACTTCACAGGGCACGTCCACCACTTGTGGACTAGCTTTCATTGCAAAGTCTCTCAGCTGGTCATGCAGCAGCTCAACCAATGGAGAAGTTCTTTTCACTTTGCACATGAAGACCCATAGTTCAGAGAGAGTTCTACTTTCCAGAAGATTGAGAGACACTAAGAAAGTTCCCTCATTATGTGTGTAGATGTAGATCTTCAACTCCTCTCTAACTCTGTCAAATCCAGTTGTGATCCTTGAAATCTCTGCATGAAGAGCTTTCATATATACAGTGTTGTCTGGATTGACCTTCTTGTATCTTTCTAGCATACCAAGAAACTTTCCATCATTATTAGTTCCTTCCTGATGTGCAAACATCTCTCTAGCCTTGTCCCATTCTTCTCCAAGCTTCAACCTCACATTTAATTTTCTGTCCATTACCTTCAGATTGTCGTTGCTTTTCTTGTTGTTCAACCTTTTGGATAACAAGATGCTTAGAAATGATGTCAGATACTTTTATATTCTCCTCCTCTCTTCTTTTGAGATCAGCTTTCTGTCTCACCAGCTCAGCTTCAAAGGCAGGATCAACATTAGATTCTTCTTCCTAGTCAGCATAATCAGCTTCTTCTTCAACCTCCACATCACCAAAGATATCTTCAGGGGCTTCATCAGATTCAACATAGTCAAAATCTCCCTGTTCACCTTGATAATAGTCAGCATCATAAAAAGTTAACTTCTGCTTTCCTTTGTCCTTACCTGAACCTCCAGCTTGACTTCTAGCTTGATCTCCTCCTCCTTGTTTCTCCACATTCTCCCCCTTAGTTGAGGAATCCTCTACAGATTTGACTTGAGTCGCATCAGGATTAACCTCACTTCTTCCCCTTATAGCTCCTTCATCACCTCCATCTCCTCCTTGATCATCGTCATCCTCATCCTCAGCATTATCATCACCCTCAAAGAATTTCTTATGTTCAACATTGCGTTGATGTGAATTCTTGATCATGTTGTACAAGTGCTTCATTCCCTCATTAAGATGCTCCATTCCTCCTTCTATCCTCGACATCCTTTCTTCATTAAACGTTTGATTTTCATCAGTTGTTTGTAGAATAAAGTCCACCTTGGCAGAAATAGAAGCAATCTCCTTGACACTCTCTGATATCTGAGCATTTGACGTTGTAAGATTAGAGATGTCTGAGGCCACAAGTACTTGAGACTGTTGGATGGCATTCATCTTTGGGAGTAGAGAAACTTTCAGACCTTCCAAATCATCCTTGACAGTACCCAGCTGATTAGTTACAGATATGGAAGAAGAAGACCGTTCAACCACTTGTGCTTTAAGAAGATCCTTTTCAGCATGGGTTTCCATGAGTTGTTTCTGAAGACTAGCTATCTGAGCTAACAGCAAAGCAGTGTTTGTGTCAGTGTGTGCACTCACCTCAATTGCTCTTAGTGGTGTTTCACTCACCTCACATGCTTGTGTATCACTCGGTGTTTAACTCTTAGTTCTCACAATAAGCTATCTTTCCAAGTTTTGATTTGAAGTACCTGCATGAAAAATCACCCTAGCCCCTTCTTGAGAGGTCAGTGGTGGTGCAATGGGAGTTCACAAATCCCAATCCCTAGTGAAGTCCAAGAAGTGATCTGAACTTTGAAACTGAATTGCTTCAGTGTTGAACTCACTAGGTTGCCTTCCACTTTCTCCAGATAAATCTTCGAGTGGAAAATCCCTTAAGGGAGCCAGAGATGTTCCCTCTGGGAGGGGAGAAAATGATTCTATTTGAGATGACAAAGAATCAGATTTTCCCTTAGATGCCTGTGAAGGCACTTCTACCGTAACTATGGTAGGCAATGTATCAAAACCTATGTGCTCTCCTGACAAGGTGTCCTGAGTATCATCTATTTGGATGTTTTCTCCCATTGTGAGTAATGGGAGTGTACTTGACTCAGTACAAATTGCCATGGCCCTATGGCGGATTTCAATAGATTCATCCTGTTGAGAGGATGTCTCCAGAGACTGTTCAATGGCCATTTCCAAATCCATATCCTGTTGGGAGGATACAGACGGGCTAAAAGATGTCTCCCTGTATGTTTTTCTCTTTTTGAGTGATGGAGACAGAGCTGTGGGTTCTCTCATAGAATCTTCTCCACTATATACATTGAGCTCAGGTTCAGTGGTTATTGGAGTTGACTCGGTGTTTGGCTCTATGACCTGGGATAAAGTTTGTGGTTCTACAAACTCATGGTCAGCCCTATTAACCTCTTGGGTTATCACAGTATGAGAAGAAGAGCCAAAGTTAGGAAATACTACTTGTATAGGAGTTGCATCTGTAGTTCCGGTATGGGTGGATTGATCCACTGGAGGTTGTTGCTCAGGAACAGGCAATCCAAAAGCAGGGAGTTGAATAAACTGGGTCATAAAAGGTGTAATGACCACAGGGACTGAGAGAAATTTGAAGGTGGTGTTTATTCTTTGAAAGAATTTGACATGAGTAGTCTGAGAATTTTCAGACATACCAAGATTAAACATATGTTTGTGTTCATCAGTGAGAACATGATTGATCATAATAGTGAGAAAGCGAGGATAAAAACATTTGACTTTCCTTCCACTAGTATGATCACTCTTGGCCACTAAGACTCTTCTGACCAAATGATTCCAAATGAGATGGCCAAAATTGATACGAAGATTATTAGCAACTGCAAAACCAATATTCTGAAGAAGAGAAGGAATATTGTGAAAATTGGTTTTGGTGCAGTTGCTGAAGACCTTAGCCAGAGTGTCAAAGAATAAATCCCACTCACTGACTAGATTGCTCTTAGATAACTTTACCAAATCTACCTGGCCTTGATAATTGATATTGTCGAAAAATTGAATAAGGTCCTCTTCAGAAGGTAGATTAACAAAGTTATCTCTGGGAAGATGAAGAGCTTCACAAAGAATATCTTTATTCAGTGTATAGTGTGTGTCACCGACAGAGAATGTGAAAGAAGATAAGTAGACACGATAGCAGTTGAACACAGAATCCTCAAGGGTTCGTCTTTTAAATCAACATTCATAGTGATAACATGACTAATAATGGAATGCTCATTTAAAAACCGAATCCAAGGCCTAAAACGTTCAACGGAACATTTCAGAGGATCAATATAACCTAAAAAATTGTTTTTGACAATTTCAAAAGCCATATTAAAGAAATAAACAATTAATAAAAGTTAATAAGAATTTTAAGGATTTTAAGTATTGAAAACAAATAATCCACAAAATTCAAATCAAGATTTATGACAGAAATTTGGTTCAGTTAAAATCACAAAAGATATCCTTGAAAAGATTTAATCAGAAAAAAATGGCAGCACTTCTTTTAGAAAAAAGATTAAACGAACCAGAAGAGAAAAGAAAGCTACGTAAAAACTTAAGCTAGGAAAGACTTAGGTAATTTATGAATAAACAAGGGCATGTATTTATAGGAAGACTGAGAAAGACTATCGGGAAGAATATCAGGGATAGTCTTACCGATAGTCTTTCTGACTTTAAAAGATAGAAAAATGAAAGAAAAAACAAAAACAAAAACCTGTTAAAAGAAATCAGTTTAAACTAATTAATAAAAATAGAAAAACTACCGGCCAGAATAGTCCTACCGATAGTCTTTCTGGTTTAAAACTAGAAAGACTAAAATGAATAACTGTTTTTAAGTCTAAAAACAAAAGAAATAAAAGAAAAACAAATAACCAAAATTAATATTTCAAAAATACTATCGGTAGGACTATTAAATAGTCTTTCCGGTAGTCTTTTTAGAAATAAAAATTAGTAAACCTGTTAGAAAATTAATAAAAACAAATAGAAACCTGAAAAATTAGTAGAAAATTAAGGAAAAATCAGAAAAATGCAAGGAAAATTCTAAAAATACAAGAAAAAAATATATAAACAGTTTGAACAATTATTTAAATATTTCTAAATTCATAAATTTGCACTAAAAATAAATTTCTCAATAGAAAAATCTGAGAAAAGTATTTTTAGAGCAAATAAATTATTTAAAAATACTTAACCTAGAAACCTTAACAAACTATATAGCAGCATGACATTTAAGATCAGTAGATTATACAGCAGCTAAGAAAATATTTCGATAAACTAAAATACAAGTGAATTTCAGAATATATACAGATCATAGCACTTTTATTCTAATTAAGAACAAACATCAAACAATTAACAGTTCTAATCACTAAAGCTGTTTAACATACCCAATTTACCAACTAACTTGGTAAAAGTGGATTCATCAAGAGATTTAGTGAAAATATCTGTTGTTTGTTCCCCTGTGGGTACAAAATGTAACTCCACAGTACCATTCATGACATGCTCTCTGATAAAATGATACCTGATGTCAATGTACTTGGTTCTCGAGTGCTGAACAGGGTTGTTGGAGATTGCTATGGCACTTGTATTATCACATAAAATAGGTATTTTGTTTAATACAAAGCCATAGTCCTTCAATTGATTCCTTATCCATAAGATCTGAGCATAGCAGCTTCCAGCAGCAATATATTCAGCTTCTGCTGTTGAATTTGAAACTGTTTGTTGTTTCTTGCTATACCAGGAAATCAATCTACCTCTTAGGAATTGACAACTCCCAGAGGTACTCTTTCTGTCCACAACACTACCTGCATAATCAGAATCTGTATATCCAACAAGATTAAAACCAGAATCTTTAGGGTACCAGATACCTAAATTAGGTGTACCCTTAAGATATCTCAAGATTCTTTTAACAACAACGAGATGTAAATCTCTAGGATCCGCTTGGAACCTTGCACATAAGCATGTGGCATGCATAATATCAGGTCTACTTGTAGTAAGATAGAGTAATGAGCCAATCATACCTCTGTAGCTTGTAATATCTACCTTGATAGAATTGTCACAAGCTCCAAGTTTGACAGCTGTAGATGATGGAGTCATTGCTGATGCTGAATCCTCCATGTGATATTTCTTGAGGAGTCCTTTAAGATACTTGGATTGACAAATAAATATACCATCTCAAACTTACTCATTTTCTTAGGGCTTGTTTAAGACCATATATAGCCTTGAAGAGAAAGTACACAAAGTCCAGCAACTCCTGATTTTCAAAGCCAGGGGGCTGTTCCACATACACTTCTTCATCCAGCTCACCATTCAGGAATGCACTCTTAACATCCATTTGATAGACTTTAAAGTTAGAGAAAGCTACAAATGCTAAGAACATCCTAATGGCCTCAAGCCTAGCCACTGGTGCATAGGTTTCATCATAATCAATGCCTTCAGCTTGTGAATACCCTTGAGCAACCAGTCTTGATTTGTTCCTTGTTACTATGCCATCCTCATCTAGCTTGTTCCTGAATACCCATCTAGTACCAACTACTTTCTTGTTCTTTGGTCTGGGTACCAGCTTCCAGACTTGCTGTTGTTCAAATTGATTGAGTTCATCTTTCATAGCAATCACCCAATCAGGATCACTTAGTGCTTCCTCAGTCTTCTTTGGCTCTATCTCAGACAGAAACCCTGAATAGTGACATTCATTCTGAGTGGCACTTCTAGTTCTAACTCCAACATCTGGATCACCAATGATCAACTCAAAAGGATGAACTCTATTCCATACAATCTGTCTTGGAAGATTTGATCTTGATGATTCGCCTTGAAATTCATTCTGATGTTGTGAATGACTAGTTGACCCTTCATTTGCTCCCCTGATTTGTTGCTTGATTGCCTTGATGATTCTTCTTCAATGTTGGTGGTATCTCCATTGTTACCAATGTTTCCACCACCACCACCATGATCATTATCATCATTGTCATTGTTATCACCAGCAACAACCTCAGGTATATTCTCATCATCTGAATGTGAATCTGACATGTCATCAAATTTCAATTTCTCAGATGGATTTTATGTTTGGATATTAGGGAGTTAGGTGTCATCAAATGTAACATTGATGTTTTTATTGATTGATAACATTTCTTGATTTCAAACAGGCCATATCCTCAGTTATACCCTTGTTGTTATATCCAAAGGTAAGCACTGGGCCAGCTTTCTCAACCACATTTGATAGCAGGGCTCTATCTCCGGTCATATGCCTTGAACATCCACTGTCCAGAATCCACACAACAAGGTTTACCTGTGCCACACCCTGCAATATCAAATTGATTAGTCCTTCCTCGGAACCCAAACTTGATTGGGTCCGGCATACTTAAAGAACTGGCCTTTGTCAAGCAAAACAACATTTTTAACTATAACTACTTCAACCTCTTTCACAAAAGAGCGTTTCCATTTATAGCCAACCTTTGCACATTTCTGAGTAGGCTTAGGGATAAATGAATCCACTATAGTCTTAGGAGGACTAGTAGTATTAGATCTAACATGCTTCTTATTATTAACATGTTGACGTGGAACAGTCTTATCATCAGATACATGCTTACTATTAAAATAAGCATACATAACATTAAATGCACAAGACATGCAATTCACCACACCACATGCTTTATGAGACAAATTAATAGCAGGCATGTTAGTTCTACAGTTGTTTTGATTCACTTTATGGATGTCTGATTTAGTCTCTGTTGCTGAAACAACTTTGACTTGTTTCTCAGACATACACTTGTTGGATTGATCAAGTTCAAAAGCAAGATCCTCAATACGCATCTCCTCTTGAATAATGATGGAATATTCATTCAGAGGTTCTGCCAAGGATTTTCTAAAGAAAGGTTTATCAATACCCTTAAGCACATTGGTACACCCCTTTCTGCAGCACTGACTCTATTAGGGGTGTTAATGCTTAATTCTCCAATATCCTCATTATAGTCATACCCTATTCCTACAGTTTGACCAATAATTTGATTATTGAAGATTTCTTTAGCAGTCTTACAAGAATTATAGTAAGCATTAACCTTGGTTTTAAGTTCACTGATCTGATCCTTAAGAATGGTTTCTAGTTGAATATAACAATTAACCCTATTCTCAAGAAATGTTATTTTCTTAGTGAGTTCATCCTGATTAACATGCACAAGTCTTAATTCTTTTACCTCCTTTTCAAGAGCTGTGTTCAAAAGAATTATTCTATCATTTTCACTACGTGCACAAGAAACAGTACTACTAAGATGATAGATCATTTCAGAATCAATAAACTTTACCTCTAACATAAATGATGAAGTACTGCCTTCATTAGCCATTAAAGCAAGGATTTCCAACTTCACCAGCTTCCTCATCACTATCAGTATCATCCCAACTCTTTCCCTCGGCAACATAAGCTTTCCCAATCTTGTTCTTCTTACTAGAATCATATGAGTTCCTTCTCATTTGCTTTGGCTTTCTGCATTTTGTAGCAAAGTGACCCAACTCATTACAATTGTAGCACCTGATTGTGCTTCTGTCCACGGTTCCAGTTTTATAGCCACCCCTTGTGCTATTTGAAGAAGAAGAACCACCTCTCTGAAACCTGGGCTTGAACTTAAGATTGGGATTCCTTCTGAACCTGAAGTTCCCAAACTTCTTCACTATCATTGTCATAGAATAGAAGTCACCACCAGATTGACCAGTGGATGTTCAGCCATATTCAGCCACAATAACATCCATGTCAGAACTGGAAGGTTGAGCAACCTTCACTTCCAGTTGCTGTGGGACTTCTGCCACCAATGCAGTAGAAGTACTGACAATTTTCCCTGTTCCATATATTTTCTTCTGCTGTATCTGTTCCAGCTCATAGGTCTTCAGAACACCATAGAGTCTTTCCAAAGAAATCTCTCCCAGATCTCTTGCTTCTTTAATTGCCGATATTTTGTGCTCCAGATGAGATGGAAGTGTAAGGAGGAACTTCTTGTTAATCTCCTTAATTGTGTAGTGCTTTCCATGGAGATTCAGATCATTTATCAATTTGTTGTATCTCTCAAAAACTTCAGAGATACCTTCACCAGGGTTTGATATGAAATGTTCATATGAAGAGTTGATAATTTCCATCTTATTCTCTATGACTTCCTCTGTCCCCTCAATGATTATCTCAATCGTGTCCCAAATGTGTTTGGCAATAGTACAATTTAGAACATGATTATGCATGATAGGATCAAGACAATCAACCAGTATCAACTGTAAACAGGCATCCAGGGAAGCATCCTCTTTCTTATCAGTTGTGTAGTCCTTGGGATTCTTAGGGTACATCCTACCAGCTTGAGTAATAACATTGTTCACAATCTGCTCTTCCTCCACAATCATAGGAAGTTTAGGACCATTCTTCACCACTCCAAGATATTTAACATTAGCCACTTGAAGAAACAGGAGCATCTTCTTCTTCCACATAGGATAATGCTCCTTGCTGAACATAGGGATTTTCACTGTACCAACTTTCTGTGTCGTAGACATTTTTTAGATTTTTGTTGAAGAATAAAAATTTCAGAGTTAAGAAAAAATCACAAAAAATGGATCTTCGATTTGTATATCAATCAAAAGGCTCTGATGCCAATTGTTAGGTCCCGATAAGTTTGTAGAAGGGGGATTGAATACAAACTATATCGTTTTCTCGAATTTGATCGTTTAAAGATTAAACAATGGATGAACAAATTATTGCGGAATTAAATGAAACATAATTCAAGTTAAATATAACTTATATTAAACTTGAAAGGTGTTACAATATTTGGTACTGATTACAGAATAAAATCTCAAACTAATTAAAACAAATCTAGAATAAATTCGACATGAATTTATCTATTTTTGTAATAAAAAGATATAACGATAAATGATAGTTCGAGATTCGTTCTAGGGATAAAGATCCTCTAGATAGTCAATACAATACAAGCAAATGATTTCTATTAGTTTAGATTTAACACTATGATCTAGAAATATTTCTTCTTCAAGAAAATTATCCACGGCAGAAAGTTTCTTTGCTTGACAGAATGTTTTTGTTGAAGATGATATGTTTTGTACTTTGTTCTTCTGTCATGATATCTTTTTATATACTAAACCACTTGTTAATCATGCACGTGCATTTCCATAAAGATAGAAAGACTATCTTAAAATTAATTACTTTTAAATTTAGACAATTATCAAACTATTAATCATAAATAATATATATTTTAATTTATTCATTAATACTATACTATAAGGTAACACACATTACTGTGTTGCCCAGTGTAATACCTTTTACAACTAAAGTAACATAGCTTCGTGGCTTTGGTAACATCCAAAATCATTGCGTTACGATAGCACAAAAATTGTATAGCTATAGTAACATCCAATATGGTAACACATCCCCCATAATTTGTTGCGATAGGCCATTTATGGCGTAGTGTTGGTACTTCGTGAATTTACTTAATTACCCTTACTTATTTATAAAAAAATATTATTAAATAGTAAGACATATTTATAACGAGTTACCTTTTTCAGCTAAAACACATTAGCTTTTCTATTTTTTCTAACAAAATCTACCTCATTTCCAAAAATATCATGGACAATCACCTTTTTTTAAATAGGACATGTTACTTTTTGTATTTTTGCTTACTAAAACTCATCCTTTTCCAAAAATATCACGGGTAAACCCTTAATTATTTATTTTAAAACCTAATTTAACGCTTTTAATTTTTTAAAAAGTTTACATATTTTAACATGCATACTTATTTTTTTAAGAAAAGTAATAAATAAAGTATTATGTTAGGTCCCGATAAGTTTGTAGAAGGGGGGTTGAATACAAACTATACCGTTTTCTCGAATTTGTTCGTTTAAAGATTAAACAATGGATGAACAAATTATTGCGGAATTAAATGAAACAGAATTCAAGTTAAATATAACTTATATTAAACTTGAAAGGTGTTACAATTTTTTGTATTGATTACAGAATAAAATCTCAAACTAATTAAAACAAATCTAGAATAAATTCGACATGAATTTATCTATTTTTGTAATAAAAAGATATAACGATAAACGATAGTTCGAGATTCGTTCTAGGGATAAAGATCCGCTAGATAGTCAATACAATACAAGCAAATGATTTCTATTGGTTTAGATTTAACACTATGATCTAGAAATATTTCTTCTTCAAGAAAATTATCCACGGCAGAAAGTTTCTTTGCTTGACAGAATGTTTTTGTTGAAGATGATATGTTTTGTACTTTGATCTTCTGTCATGATATCTTGTTATATACTAAACCACTTGTTAATCCTGCACGTGCATTTCCATAAAGATAGAAAGACTATCTTAAAGTAGAAAGATTATCTAATTAAAACAGAAAGACTATTTTAATTAACAGAAAGACTATTTTTTAATTCCACAAAGACTATCCTTAGTCCATAAAGAGTTTCGGTAAGACTAAGTGAATATTAAAAATATTTCTAAAATACTAAGTAAAATCAATAAGACTTTCAGCAAGACTACCAAAGTAGTATTTCTGAAATTACTTTTAGTTTTTCTGAATTTAGAATATTAGAATTAATTTTAAATTAATTACCTACTTAATTAATTTACCAAATTAACTTATTTAGTTTAATTAATTAAATAAAATAGATAATTAAAGGAGAATGAAAACTAATTTCTTAATTAAAGAAATAGTTGTGAGAACCACTTTAAATAATGATAAACTACCACCGACTGTTGTTGACTCGATTTACTGTCTGCTTCATGAGCGACTAACTTCAATGGTTGTTCTTCATTTTTGACTTTAAAAGCTGTGATTCTCTTCTCTTTAAATCCCTTCAATGTAACCTGTACCTTTGATGTCACACTGTTGAAATCTTTGTCACTTTAATAAATCCCCTTTCTTGAAAACTTCACTTAGGCTTGAACAATTTAATGAGTTTCTTTCAATGTAGAATTACTTCAAGTCTGTAGATGACTTTTAACTTCATTCATTCTGAGATTTCTGTGACAATTTGAATTATTACTTACTTATTACAAACTTGTTTAAGTTGAGTTAATTCCTAGATGTTAACAAATAGGCCTAAACATATAACATATGTCTTTCATATTATAATATAAGTAATCAAATAACAACTATTAATAACAGTTCGTGTATTGCACGCGTTTTAACGGTACCTGTTTTTTGATACTTCGTAATTTTACTTAATTACCCTTATTTATCTATAAAATAATATTATTAAATAGTAAGATATATTTATAATCAATTACCTTTTCAGCTATAACACATTAACTTTTCTATTTTTTCTAACAAAATCTACTCTTTTTCCAAAAATATCACGGGCAATTACCATTTTTAACTGAAACATGTTACAATTTCTATTTTACTTACTAAAACCCATTTTTTTACCAAAAATATCACGAATAAACCCTTAATTATTTATTTTAAAAAAAATACTTTAATGCTTTTAATATTTAAAAAAGTTTACATATTTTAACATATATACGGATTTTTTTAATGTTACAATTAATAAAATATTATAATATAAACATCAAATAACAACTATTAAAAACAGTCTGTGCATTGCACAGGTTTTAAGCTAGTATTATTAAAGCCGGAACATTGAAAGTTTTGGTTTTCTGTTTTTAGTCATTTATTCTATTTAATAAATAATAAAATAATATAAAAATAGTAACTAGCTGATTGCATTTTATAATTAAAACACTTTTTTCTAACAAAATCTACTCTATTTCCAAAAATATCACGGGTAATTACCTTTAAATTAAAAAATATTATCATTTAAATATATTATATATTATCTTTTATATATTATCTTTCAAATATCACGGGTAATTACCTATTTTACTTTATTTTTATATATTATTTTTTTAAAGATAAGTAAGGGTAATTAAGTAAAAATGTGAAGTAAAAGATAATATATTAATTACCATTTTCAAATAAAACATATTACTTTTTTTATTTTTCTTACTAAAACCCCACATTTTCCAAAAATATCTTAAGAAAACCCTTATTTATTTATTTTAAAACCTCTTTAATGCTTTTTATTATTTAAAATAATAATTACAATAAATATTAATTACCATTTTCACCTAAAACACTTTACTTTTTTATATTTCCTAACAAAATCCACTCGTTTTTCAAAAATATCACGGACAATTACCTTTTTCAACTAATTAAATATGTAAACTTTTCTATTTTTCCTTACTAAAATCTCTCTTTTTCCATAAATGTCACGGACATATCCTTACCTTTTTTCACTAAAACATGTTACTTTTAATTATGGACAATTATTTTTTTTCACTAAAACATGTTACTAAAACACCCAATTTCCAAAAATATCACGGGCAAACCGTCACCTATTTATTTGAATACTTTTAGTTATTTTAAAAAGTTTAACACGTATACTTATTTTTTTTTAACAAATGCAATTAATAAAATATTAAAATGTAAATAAGAAAAATAACAATTATTAAAAACAATTTGTGCATTGCACGGATTTTAACATTAAAAGTTTGGTCGGTATCAATTTTTTGGTACTTCATGTTTTTACTTAATTCCCCTTATGTCTTTAGAAAAAAAATATTATTATATAATTAACTTACCTATTTATAACCGATTACCTTTTTAGCTAAACACATTACTTTTTCAATTTTTTTCTAACAAAATTCACTAATTTTTGAAAAATATTAGGTGCAATTTCCTTTTTTAAACTATACATGTTACATTTTTTATTTTTACTTAGTAAAACCTTTCCTTTTCCAAAACTATAACCCGCAAATCCTTACTTTTTTTATTTTAAAATCTATTTTAATATTTCTGATTATTTAAAAGTGTTTAGCTATTTTAACATGCCTACTGATTTTTTTTGACAAATATAATTAATAAAATATTAATAATAAATAATAAAATAACAATTAAAAATTTGTGCATCACACGAGATTTATACTATATTATTAAATACGAAATATGAAAAAATTTGATACATGTTTTTTGGTACGGTGCTTGCCTTATTTATATTGTTTTATTTTTTCTAATAAAATCACCTCTTTTTGCAAAAATATCACAAACAATTATATTTTTCAACTAAAACGTGTTACTTTTTCTATTTTTTCTTACTAAAATCCTTTAATACTTTTAATTACGGACAATTATCTTTTTCAAATAAAACATGTTACTTTTTCTATTTTCATTTAATAAAATCTCACTTTTTCCAAAAATATCATGGACAAACAGTTACTTACTTATTTTAAAATCTATTTTATTAATTTTAATCATTTAATAAAGTTTAACACACCTATCTAATTTTTTTAAACAAATGGAATTAATAAAATTTTAAAACACAAATAATAAAAATAATTAAAAACATTCCGATGCGATGCTAGTATATATATATAAATTAATACATTATTAAACCAAAAAACACATCACAGATACTGAGAATAAATGAATTAATACATAAATCATTGTTTAGAATTAAAAGAAACACAGGATATCACAAGCTTCTTTATTTGCTTTACAAATAGGTCTTCCTGGGCAGCACCAGCAAGGTTGTCCACGGCACTGCGACGGTACGCAGAATAAACGTACCAACTTATGATATCCCACGTCGTTTTGATGATCACCATGCTTCATGTCAGCTTTCTTATTCACTGCGCCTGTACTCATGGAAACACATAAGAGAACAACGCATAAGAGAGCTAGACCAAATTTTGTTAAATTAGTCATTGAGAAAAATCTTATTGTTATAGCAAACTACTGTAAAAGAAGTGTTGTGGTGAAAATATACAGGTCATTGATTATAAATCACATTTATATACAAATAATATTAGAGAGAAGTCGTTGAAATTTAATGTATAGATATTGTCATGAAAATCTAACAAAGATGTAAAGTTGATTTTTAAGGACCTAAATCCACTTATAGATTGCCATATATCCTCTCATAAACAACGTGGAGACGAAAACCGTAAATACAAAGATTAATTGAGTTATATTTCGTAAGTTATATTTTTTTTTTTTCTAGTTATAAGTATAATTTTTTTTCCCAAACAAAAACTCGAGTAGTAGAATCAAAAACTAAAATTAAATATTCAGGAAATGCAATAATTTGTTTGATTATATCTATACTATCCATACTATTATATAATAGACGAAACATTAAAAGTTTGGTTATTGAGTATGGTACGTTGTGATTTTACTTAATTGCCCTTTCTTAAATTCGTGTTTTTACTTAATTAACCTTACTTATTTATAGAAATATATTATTAAATAATAATATTACCTATTTATAACCAATTACCTTTTTCATCTAAAATACATTTTTTTTAATTTTTTCTAACAAATTCCCCTACTTTTTCAAATATATCACGGGCAATTACATTTTTTAACTAAAACATGTTAGTTTTTCTATTTTTCCTTACTAAAACCCCTCATTTTCCAAAAATATCATGGACAAACATTATAATTATTTTTTAAAAAGTTTACCTATTTTAACATGTCTACTTATTTTTCTTAACAAATGCAATTACTAAAAATATTAAAATATAAATTATCAAATACCTATTTATAACCAATTACCTTTTCAGCTAAAACACATTATAGATTTTTTTCTAACAAAGTCCCTCATTTTCTAAATATATCACAGAAAATTGTCTTTCTCAATTTACTTTTTCTATTTTTCTCACTAAAATTCATTCTTTTTCTAAAAATATCACGGACAAACCCTTTACTTATTTATTTTAAAACGTATTTAAATAATTTAAATTATTAAATTTTAAAACCTCATTTGCCAAAAATATCACGGGCATTTACCTTTTTAAACTAAATATATGTTACATATTTTATTTTTCCATACTAAAACCCCTCTTTTTCCAAAAATATAACGAGCAAACCTTACTTATTTATTTTAAAATATGTTTTAATGTTTTTAATTAATTAAAAGTGTTTAGCTATTTTTACATGCCTACTTATTTTTTTAACAAATACAATTATAAAATAATAATAAAATAACAATTAACAATCCGTGCATCGCACCGGTTTTAAGCTAGTATTATTAAAACCTAAACATTGAAAGTTTTGGTTTTCGGTTTTCGGTTGGTTTTTGGTCTTTTATTCTATTTAATAAATAATAAAAATATATAAAAATAGTAACTAGTTGATTGCCTTTTATAGTTAAAACATTTTTTTCTAACAAAATCTACTTATTTTCCAAAAATATCACGGGCAATTACCTTTAAATTAAAATATAATACCTTTTATATTTGTTATCACTAAAATCTCTTTTTTTCCAAAAATAACAAGTGAAACACATACTTGTATATTTTAAAACCTATTTTAATACTTTTAATTATTTAAAAAAAACTTATCTATTTTAACAAATGAACGTATTTTTTTAACAAATGTAATTAATATAATTAAAACACATCTAAAAATATTACGGGCAGTTACTTTTTTTAATTAAAACATGTTAACTTTTCTATTTGTCCTTATTAAAAAAAACTTACTTATTTTAACATGTCAACATATTTTTTTAATAAATACAATTAATATAATTAAAACACTTCTAAAAATATCACGGGCAATTAATTTTTTTAATTAAAACATGTTAGATTTTCTATATGTCCTTATTATTAATATTATTTTATTATAAAATAATATTAATAATACCTCATTTATCTTCATCTGCCCCATCTGTATTTTTTTATATTTTTTTATGTTCCAATTAATATTTAAGTTTTTCATTTTATAATTTATCATATTAATTTTTACTTTTATTTTAATATTTTTCTTTCACATTAAATTTTTTAATTTATTATTTTTTAAGACTTGTGCCTTGCACGGTTATACACTAGTAACTATTATTCTTTAAATGAAAGATGGATGCATAAGTAAAGTTTTTCATACTTAACTTAAACATTTATCTTTATTTACACTAAAATATTGTATAAAATCAACGGATAAGATATTTGGGCTAAACACCAACATTCAAATTCAACTTTTGCTAATCAACTGAATTCGGCCCATTAGTGTTAGCTTCTAAATTCGACATAAACGTAGAATTAGTGGTCAAAATTAAGCGATCAAATCTATCAATATATCTTTATTATATATAAAGGAAAACACTCAGGAGTTCGAGTTCTATAATCGCTTGATTCATATTTATCTAATTTTCCCAGGCTTCTCAATTTTAATTCAATAAAATTAAATTTCTTTATGTACATTCGAATTTTTAGGTAATAAATTCTTTATTTCCACTCGAATTTTCAGGAAAGACAATAAATATATAAAAGTCAATCCTATTTAAAATTTTATTTAAGTAAAATTTATATATTATGCATGCATGTGCATTACAATTATTTAGACCTCTAATAAATCAAATTATAGACACTCTCTGAAATTTTTAAGTACTATATTTATACGGCACAAATACGTTCAAATCAACATAAAGATAACAAAAAAATTCTTTCATTAGATAAGTATAATACAAACTTGTATTGATATTAATTGTCGTATAATTCATAAATTATTACTTTAATACATAAACGTACTAAAAAGTTTCCAAAAAATTAGTAATTTACTTAAATTTAAAGTAATTAACACTTAAATACACCTTATACTGCAATTAATTAAACCACTTTTACATAAAGAAAATTTGTCTTGCTCTGCTAAATTGTCTTGCATGATTGCAAGGTCTGTCTTGTCTATATGGCAAGTTTCTGATTATATCGTATGAATATATCTTTCAAACCTTTACAAATCTCTACAAATCTTTCTCATATTAGTATAATAAACTAATACTTATATCATTATATAGATTATGGTATAAACAACCATATATTTTTCAAAGAAATGAATTCGTCGTCGGAGACAAGTCTGGAGGAATTGTATGCAAGGCTTGCATTGGAGGATGGAGACGATGGTGGGGTTGTAGTTGCTGAATCAGAAGTGCAGCCACAGAAAATTACGTATGTATTGGTGGGACGGTTCATGACTGAGAAAAATATTAATTTTACTGCAATGCAAAATGTACTTGCATCTCTTTGGAGGCCAAAGGAGGGTATGGATGTGCATGATATAGGAGAGCATCAGTATTCATTTGTGTTTTATCATCCATTGGATCTTCAGAAAGTTATGATGGAGGTCCCTGGACTTTCGAACAGAATCTTTTGGCTTATCATAAGCTACAGGAGAATGAAGACCCTCATCTTGTTAAGCTGAATAAAATTGATATATGGGTCCAAGTGTATGACTTGCCACAGGGACTTATATCTGATAACATTCTTATGAACATCGGAAATTTTGTGGGAACATTTATAAAGGCTGATCCTACAAATATTACTGGAGGGTGGACACGGTATCAACGTGTCAGAGTAACAATGGAGTTAGAAAATCCGTTGAAACGTCGTATGAAAATCAAGAGGGAGGGAGGGGATTGGAATTGGGTCAATTTCAAATATGAAAGATCGAGTACTTTCTGTTTTGTTTGTGGTTTGATAGGACACTCTGATCGTGACTGTGGAATAGTATATGCAAACCCTGAGAAGGAAATAGTTCGAGCATACGGAGTAGGGTTACGAGCACCAACGAGAAATATGAAGAATCAGAACCTGGGGGCGAAACGGTTGAGAACTGGTGGAGAATGGGGAACAAGTGGGAAGGAGAAACAGCCGTCGACCACCGCGCACGGCGAAGACAAAATGGGGGCGCGATTTATGGAGGTAGATGGCAAAATATGCGAAGTTCTAGGAGGAGATGGGGGGATAAGAGTTGTACAGCGGGATCAAGGGGAAAATTCAAAAAATAACAGTTTTAAAAATCAAAAGGAGATAAGTACGGAAGGAAATAGTGGGGAGATAGAAACATTTATTACGGACTCTAAACGTAGAAGGGTGGATAGTGAGGATAATATGGAAGGTGATTTGGATGATATTTTAAATGGGCTTGCAAATTTGAGTGGGTCAAAAAACTTGAGAGAGGCGGGTCCTGTTCTACAGGCCCGCCTAGATCAATGAGTCTTATTGCTTGGAACTGCCGTGGTTTGGGTAGGGCACGGACAATTCGTTTTTTGAAAGAAATTACCCAGAAATTAAAGCCTTCTTTTATTTTTTTTGTCTGAAACATTAGCTAATAAAGATAGGGTGGATGTAGTTCGACGAGAAGTAGGATTTGCAGGATGTGTAGTAGTTGAAGCTAGAGGGCATAGTGGGGGAGTGGCTCTTTTGTGGAAGAATGAAGGAGCTTGTGTAGTAAAGAAAGTGAATACACACTTTCGAGGTTGAAAATGACCAGGTTGGACGGTGGAGGTATACCGGTTTTTATGGATGCCCGGAGAGATCTCGACGACGGGAATCATGGGGTATAATTAGGAGCTTGGCAGCTAAATCAAATCTACCTTGGTGCATCATTGGTGACTTTAATGACCTCATGTGTGCAGGAGAAAAAAGAGGTGGGAGGGATCACCCTCGGTATTTGTTAACTGGCTTTGTAGACACGATTTGTGAATGTGGTTTGAGTGATTTGGGGTTTGTTGGGGAAAAGTACACATGGGAAAAATCTAGAGGGACAAGCAACTGGGTTCAAGAAAGATTGGATCGGGGTTTAGCTACTCAGGAATGGTGCACTCTGTTCCCGCTAGCAGAAGTGCAGGTGCTTGAAGTAGCAACTTCTGATCATTTACCACTTCATCTGCAGTTGAATAAAAGAATCTATGTACCGCGAGGAAGACGTTTCAAGTTTGAGAATGTGTGGCTAAAGGAGAAAGATTGTATTACTCTTGTACAAACTAGTTGGAATCATTCTGAGGGGAAGGAGATATTGGAGAAAATACATTACTGCTGTGTGAAGCTTGAGGAGTGGGGTGGAGGAGTTAGTCAAGAATATAAAAGAAAACTGGATAGCTGTCGTATTCAGATGCGTAAGCTGAGAACTCGTCGGGATTCTGCTGGTGCTCGAATGTACAATGCAGTTAGGTGGGAATATATGAATTTGCTGGAGAAATAAGAGATATATTGGAAGCAGCGTGCTAAGCAGTTTTGGCTACAAGAAGGGGACCGAAATACGAAGTTTTTTCACGGGAATGCATCAGTGCGGAAGAAACAAAATTCAGTTCAGAAAATCAAAGATGAAGATGGAATTTGGCGAGAAAATGTGGAGGAAATACATGAGGTTGTTGTTGCGTACTTTACCAACCTTTTTGAGTCTACGGGAGAACATGATAGACTTACGGACAGAGAAAGTGTGAATCAGGTGAAAGTGGAAGAAAATGAGGCTTTAATATCACCAATTACAATTAAGGAGGTAAAAGAGGCAGTGTTTGCGATGCATCCGGACAAATCGCCTGGTCTAGACGGGTTAAACCCAGCATTTTTTCGGACTTTCTGGAATATAGTTGGAAGGGATGTATTTAAATTCTGTAAAGACTTCATGACTATAGGGGAGCTGCCATTGGGGATAAACAAGACTCTTGTGTGTTTAATTCCGAAAGTGAAGGTGCCACAAGTAATGGGTGAATTCAGACCTATAGCATTGTGTAATGTGTTGGTACGTATTCTTTCAAAGGTACTAGAAAATCGTCTGAAACCGTGTTTGACCTCATTAATTTCTGATAAGCAGAGTGCATTCATAGAAGGTCGATTATTAACAGATAATGCCTTGATTGCTTTTGAAATTAACCATTATATGAAGAGACATATGCAAGGAAAATCTGGTATTGCAGGGTTAAAAATTGATATTTCGAAAGCGTATGATAGGCTTGAGTGGGGGTTTATTCGAAGTATGATGGAGAAGTTTGGATTTAATGTGATATGGATTAGTAGAGTTATGAAATTGGTCCAATCAGTTACATATAGCTTTTTCCAGAATGGTCTTACGTTTGGTGAAATTGTTCCACAAAGGGGGGTACGTCAAGGTGATCCCATATCACCATATATATATATACTGTGTGCAGAGGGCTTAAGTGCTATCATTCGACGAAATGAGGAGTAAGATTATTGCATGGCTGTACTATTGCAAGGGGGGCACCTACTATTTCACACCTTCTTTTCGCGGATGACTGCTATTTCTTCTTCAGAGCAAATGGGTCTGAGGCAGGTATCATGAAGAACATACTTAACAGATATGAGAGTATCTCAGGGGAGAAGGTTAATTATGAGAAGTCTGGTATTACTTTTTCTCCAAACACTGGTGAAGGATGTCGAAAAGAGGTTTGTGATCAGTTGGGGGTTAGGGAACAACAGAACCCAGGGAAATATCTGGGAATGCCTATGGTGGTAGGAAGAAACAAAAATGCAGTGTTTTCTTTTTTGCTGGATCGAGTGCAACAAAAACTTCAAGGCTGGTAGAATCAAACTCTTTCAAAGGCAGGAAAGGTTCTTTTACTTAAAACAGCGGCTCATGTAATTCCAAACTTCTGGATGAACATGTTTCTGATTCCTTTAGATGTATGTGATGGGGTAGAGAAGGCTATGAATGCATTTTGGTGGGGAAATGGCGGTTCAAATAAAGGTGTTAAGTGGATGTCGTGGGAAAGATTATGTGCAATCAAAGAGGAGGGTGGGCTGGGGTTTAAGAGGCTGAGGAGTTTTAATGTGGCGATGCTAGCAAAACAAGCGTGGAGGCTGGTAAATAACGTGAATCCTCTTGTAACGCAGCTAATGCGTGCTCGTTATTTTCCAAATAGTGATTTCCTAACTGCTAATATTGGGAATAACCCGAGTTTTGTGTGGAGAAGTATACTTGAAGCCCAGAATGTAATTAAGCAAGGATGTCGACGTCGTATAGGAGATGGGTTAAATACTAAAATCTGGCATGTTCCATGGCTTCCTTGCTTAGAAAATGGGTTTGTGACAACTGAAATGCCAGAAGAGCTTGAACATGGAATAGTGCAGTGATTATTAAAAGAGAATCAAGAGGGATGGGATGATGAAATTCTTGATGATATTTTTAATGAGAGGGATAAGGAACTTATTCGAAAAGTTCCAATATCAAGAAGGCAACCAGTTGATAATTGGTTTTGGATACTGGAGGAGACGGGGGAGTTTACAGTTAAAAGCTGTTATCGAAGATTGATAGGGGAAGCAGATTGTGTCGATAAAATGTTTTGGAGGAAATTATATATGGAGATTGAAGCTGCCTGGTAAGGTACTGAATTTGATTTGGCGTGCTTGTCGAAGTTGTTTACCAACGGCTGCTGCTTTAGTTACAAAGGGAGTCCAAATAAGTACTATGTGTTCGTGGTGTCATATGTATGTGGAAGATGATATCCATGTTTTGTTTCAGTGTTGTTTTGCTCGTGAGGTTTGGGAGAAAGCTGGTTTAATAAGCCTACTTTCTGTGTGCCCAGATGATAAAGTGCTGGATGTGCTGAGAAGAGTGTTTCAGCTAGGTAGTAACGAACAAATATTGATGGCTGGTTTATTATGTTGGACTCTCTGGCAGCGACGAAACAGATGGGTATGGAATAGATTAAATATGTCCAGTTTTGGAGTAAGGTCCAGGGCATATAGCATATTACAGGAGTGGCAAAGAGCTAGAGAAGAAGACAGTGTATGTACAATGCAGCAGCTACAAGTCAGTCGAAAATGGTGTAAACCATCTCCAGGTTGGTTGATGATAAATACTGACGCAGCATGTATGTCGGGATCGAATCAAGTGGGGGTGGCCTGTGTTGTCAGAGATGAATGGGGCAATTTTCTCCGAGCTAGAAACAAGGTAGTTCAAGGAAGTTTTCAGGTGCGGGAAGCAGAAGCTATAGGACTTAAAGAAGCTATACTGTGGACGAAGGAGTGGAGGGGGAACCGATGTGTTTTTGAATGTGATGCGAAGGTAGTGGTTGAGGCAGTTAATGGAGGTCGAGGCAATACATATTTTCATACGATTGTGGAGGACTATAAAGATATGCTTAAACACTTTGATGAAGTGCTAGTGTGTTACACACATAGATCTGCGAATAATGTAGCTGATACATTGGCACGGGCGACATATTCTATGTCAGGTCTTACGAAGTGGAATGTCTCTGCTCCGGATTTTATCGTTTGTATGCTTAATTCTGAGAAGTATTAATGCAAGTTCGTTTTATCAAAAAAAAAAAAAATACACCTTATACTTGAATAAAAAAAATAATGTGTTCGAATTTAGGACATGCCCGTGCTTTGCACGGGCTAAAAAGCTAGTTTATATAAATAGTTCAACTCGCATTTTGGTATTCATTTGATCTATTTTAAAATATAACTTTAGTTTTTTAATAAAAGAATATTATATAATCTTTAATTAAAAATTGATCAATTTGGTTATTAAAAAGTGAAAAAGATAACTAATTATGGACAAATATTTGCGTAGATCTTGCGATCGTTGCGATGGGACGGATATAAATCACCTTTTTTTAGCATGCATCAACAATTACCTTATTATTTAATGAAAGTTATTTTTTAGATTTTCTTGTAAAATTATTATCGATGAGTAGGGTCGTAAATGAGTCGGTACGCTCATGAATAATCAGTATCTGACTCTAGAAATATTCATTTCGAAATTGATTTGATTCGTTGACGAGTCGAACATGAAGGCAATCTCCGAGATCGATTTATGACTGAGCTGAACCATCATTGGTACCATGCATTAACACTAACTTGAATATTTAATGAAATTTATTTTTCAAACTATCTTGTAAAATTACTATTTATGAGTAAGATCGTAAATGCGTACCGAGTGAGTACGCTCACGAACAATTCAGTATTTGACTCTAAAAATGTTTGTTTTGAATTTGGTTCGATTCATTAACGAGTGAAACATGAACACAATTTTCAAGGGCGATCGATTTATGAGCAACATAGTTCGATTCGAAAGTTCGTGAATATGTTTGATTATAGTGTTCGGGAACATGTATGTTATATAATTCAGGATAAATTCGTTATGAATATCTCTGAGATCGGTTTATGAATATGTTTGTTAATATATTTGGTGTATATAATTATGAACATGTATGTGAACATAATAGCTATACATTCACGAATTCAAATAATTGGTGAATAATTGTGACACACACACACATATATAAATTAATACATTATTAAACCAAAAAACACATCACAGATACCTGAGTATAAATGAATTAATACATAAATCATTGTTTAGAATTAAAAGAAACACAGGATATCACAAGCTTCTCTATTTGCTTTACAAATAGGTCTTCCTGGGCAGCACCAGCAAGGTTGTCCATGGCACTGCGACGGTACGCAGAATAAACGTACCAACTTATGATATCCGACATCGTTTTGATGATCACCGTGCCTCATGTCAGCTTTCTTATTCACTGCGCCTGTACTCATGGAAACACATAAGAGAACAACGCATAAGAGAGCTAGACCAAATTTTGTTAAATTAGTCATTGAGAAAAATCTTATTGTTATAGCAAACTACTGTAAAAGAAGTGTTGTGGTGAAAATATACAGGTCATTGATTATAAATCACATTTATATACAAATAATATTAGAGAGAAGTCGTTGAAATTTAATGTATAGATATTGTCATGAAAATCTAACAAAGATGTAAAGTTGATTTTTAAGGACCTAAATCCACTTACAGATTGCCATCCTCTCATAAACAACATGGAGACAAAAACTGTAAATACAAAGATTAATTGAGTTATATTTTGTAAGTTATTTTTTTTTTGCTAGTTATAAGTTTAATTTTTTTCCCAAACAAAAACTCGAGTAATAAAATCAAAAACTAAAATTAAATATTCAGGAAATGCAATAATTTGTTTGATTATATCTATACTATCTGTCTATACTATATTATTAAAGCCGAAAGTTTTGGTTTTCGGTTTTCCGTTGGTTTTTGGTCTTTTATTCTATTTAATAAATAATAAAAATATATAAAAATAGTAACTAGTTGATTGCCTTTTATAGTTAAAACATTTTTCTAACAAAATCTACTTATTTTCCAAAAATATCACGGGCAATTACCTTTAAATTAAAATATAATACCTTTTATATTTGTTATCACTAAAATATCTTTTTTTCCAAAAATAACAAGTGAAACACATACTTGTATATTTTAAAACCTATTTTAATACTTTTAATTATTTAAAAAAACTTACCTATTTTAACAACTGAACGTATTTTTTTAACAAATGTAATTAATATAATTAAAACACATCTAAAAATATTACGGGCAGTTACTTTTTTTAATTAAAACATGTTAACTTTTCTATTTGTCCTTATTAAAAAAAACTTACTTATTTTAACACACTACAAAAAACTGGGTCAATTACGACAGAATTTTTGCATTGAATTCGTCGTAAATGCCACCATTTACGACGAAATTGTTCCGTCGCTTTTGCTCAAGTAGTAAGTTCAGAATTGCGTCACAAATTCTGATTTTCGTCACAAGTTCCGGATTGCGTGGTAAGTTCACAGTTCCGTCATAAGTTTGAACCAATGGGCCCACATTGGTATTAAAGTAATAGCTAAACTTACGACGAAATGTTTCGTCGTTTGATTTGTTCTTACGACAAAAAATACGTCGTAAGTTCGGATTGTGGGACCCCAGCAAGACAATCCTAATCCAACTTGCGATGGTATTATACGTCGTATGTTTATTATTTACGACAAAAAATACGTCGTAAGTTCGGATTGTGGGACCCCCAACAAGACAATCCTAATCCAACTTGCGACGGTATTATACGTCGTATGTTTATTATTTACGACGGAATGTTCCGTCACAAGATATTGAACGGGACCCACCTGCATGCATGCAAAAATCAAAATTTAAAAAATGTATTTAAAAAATGATGAATGCTACATTACGACGGAATATGAATGATGAACATTCGTCGTAAATTGAATATTTCAGAAAAAAGGAATTTGCTGGTTTTAAAATTCCCAGCCATTTTTGGCTTCTAAAATAAAATCCTAAACCTGCCCAATCAAGTGTAGTGCAAACCAACATTACTTAACATAATAAAGTATATAATACTACATAATCAAAATACTACACAATTTACATAAATTCAGTCACAAATTCATAGTTGTTCACACCAAATGTTAAACCATCTTACATAAAATTAGATCGTCATACAACCATCCAAAAGTTTGTAACAGGACCATATCAAATAAACAAACATTAAACATCAGCCCCTAATTACAGGACCACCGTGAGAGACAACATCATAGGATGGAGCACTCATATCACGATCATCATCGGAGTCGGTACTCTCACCATTGCCCAAATCATCATCATTTTCAGCTGCAGGAGCCTTCCCCTACAATATATAAACATAGAAAATTAGCTATATGACCAGACCATGTTACACTTAGGTTATTTTTTGCTAGTTCTGTGTAAATTTATTCCAGTTTTTTGCTAGTTCTGTGTAATAGCAGGAGAAAAAACTGGTTCTTGAAAAATGTTGGACTGCACATAATTTCTCTTGTGTTGCACAGAAACTGGACAAGAAAAAATAGAATAAAGGGCACCAGAATGAGACTATAAAAAAAGAATTTGCTGGTTTTAATTTGTTGGTTTTATTATAATCTCGTCGTAAGTTGATTATTTCTAGAAAAAAAAAGAATTTGCTGGTTCTAAAATACCCAGCCATTTTTGGCTTCCAAAATAAAATTGCCCTAAACCTGCCCAATCAAGTGTAGCGCAAGCCAACAGTTCATCTAATCTCTAAAATTTACATATGTACTATACACTAACAGTTCATCTAATAATCATAAACTATCAAAGATAAAAAAAATATAATCAAAAGGCTCCAATTCATTTAGTAGTGGAAAAAAAGTACTAATAAGATGTTTTACCTTAGTTGATCCCGGTCCATCCGTCTTATATGTATTGTTTAGCACATCGACCGCGACCTGGATAATGGCATGTCGCGTCTCTCTAGTAATTGGATGGTCTGCAGGTAGCGAGGAGTGTCCTTCCACCACATCTCGTGCTAAGAGACGGATCTGCTCGGGTGTCAACATATACTCCTCCGGATTGGCTCGGGCTAGAGCTAGGGTCTCATCCACGACTCGCAGGAACATGTCATCTTGTAAGCGAGCCCCGACAGATCTGCCGGAGCTTCCTTATCCTTTTCGAGGCCGCGGGGGACGTCCATCACTCTCTGTGACAATATAACATAGATTTCTTATTAGTAGCTATGAACAAAAGACATGGGATAATTAGAGCATGTGAAACATTTCAAGTAATATTACAGAATTATACCATAAATATCAGAGACACGAAGCTGCGGATGTCCAATAACCATGTTCTTTCGAACACCTCCTACTGCCTCTATCCAACACTGGATCTGGGTGCTCGTGGGATCAAGGCCTTTCTTTAAACAAATGCTAATGTACCGCTCCTGAAACACAATTAACATTATATAGATAAATGATATAGAAATGTAATTTGTAAATATATCAGATTAAGGAATTCTGGTAAAGGTTGAAGTTAACAAAAAAAATATAATTATAAGGATATTTTAGCTTCAAGAATGTTAAATAAATAAATATAATTATATGTCAGAATACGAAGCAGTCGTAAAAGTATTAGAGTTGGCATTAAAGGTATTCACTATCGTGTAGTTGTTGACTCAATGCTTCTCTTTGCTATGCATATTTGTTCAATAATGTAATTATTTTCCAGAGACAAAGGCCTCTGTGATCTCTCGCATCAAATAAACTGTCATACTATAATTATTCTTTACAAAATATCTCTTACATTGGCTATACATTTCAACCATTTTATGCAGGGGTGAAATGACAGAAATGACAGATTCGTAGTGCAGTTCTAGTAGTATACAAATACAATTACATAGTGCCTATATTTCGAATAATTGTCTTGCTTTTTGTTTACATGTATCGGTTATCTCGACTAGTGTGTACAGTGGTTGGTATCGATTAAGTTTGAATGTTTCCTGTTTTCAGGGTGCTAGCTGCCAATTTTGAACGTCAAACGAGCTTTGATTCTTAACTAAATTTATGAAATTTTTTTAGACCCAAGTCAATTACTTAATGCTTCTGCAACCGCTGTTTTTAAGCATATGTGAATCTATGATATTCCTCTTGAATTACCTAATGCAAACATTTTACAGAAAAATTATTTTTAATGCAGCACCTCTTTGGTATATAATTTTGCTGACAATAATTTTTTATCTAGATCACAATATCCTTATAATTTTGCTGACAATAATTTTAATGCAGCACCTTTTTGGTATATAATTAGATGTTGTGAAATTTGATTGATTTATCAATTTTTTCTACGTATTACCCATTTCATGATTGTGATAACAAACTAAAAGAATTGATTATGTCAGACATATTAAATGTAACATATAACTAAATCAATTTTTTTCTAAAACTAAACAATAAACTCAGGTCAATCTTTTTTAATAACAACTTTAATTCGTAAAAATGTTAATAAAATCATCTAAAAAATTAGTGACACTTACAATGATCTTTTGGGCATCCTCGGTAATCCACTCACCCTTCCTCTCCTCGTCTTTCAATGTGTGACACTCCGTATAGACAGCAAGTTCATCCAATTTGCCATCGTGCGCCTCTGTATAATCCTGTTCAAGAATTGCATAAACAAACTTAAATCAAATTTTCAAGATACAATAAAAGTAGACAATATGAAGTTCAATTATTGTGTTAAAATAGCATACCCGACGACGACGATCAAATGAACGCGCACCAGATGTATGAGGCACTTTCACAGCTTTCCGGGCCTTCTTGCCGGCGGCAGACTTCTTCTTAAATCCCTCGCTTACCCAATACTCAGCTAATCTGGACCAAACACCGGGTTTCATATACAGGGGCCTGTGATCTGCATAAGTAGTCCCACTAGCTCCTGCAATCTTCAAATCAGCCCTTTCCCTGTCATCGGCAAGTGTACGGCGCAAGTTATCTCGCATGTGCGCAAGTATGGAAGCCCTTGCCTCAGCTTCAGTGGCAAATCTCGGATCATATGTGTAATAGCGCTGCAAAAAAGAATAAGCGAAAGGCATAAGACAAAATAAAAAGACCATAAAACAAACATCATCTAATATATTTATATATATCAAAGATGTACGACATACCAAGAATTCATTTATACACTTATTCCAGAATCCAGGGGATTTCCTATCAATTTCCAAGGCACCAACACAACCATCTGGCCAGAACATGCGCATAATCGCCAGTAAAGTTCGCAACGCCTGTGGACAATCTATCCTGAAATGTTGACAGAGATATTAATGAGATGACAAGTGTAAACCAAGTCATAAATCTAAACTGATATCTGTCTTTTTTGAATATTAACTACTTTTAACTCTTAAATTTAAACTATCCTTACATAAATGTTTAATGTTCTATCATTGGTGTTTAATGTTTAATGTTCTCAACAACATTTGCATATAAGAAAAAGGGCACTTAATTGCATGCGAAATGATCTCAACAACATTTGACATTTACACTAAACTACATTTCTGCTATAAATTACGCATTTGTAAGTATATGACTATATGTGTACAAGTACTGCATAAATCCTGATCTCCATTTTTCTTTATTATGCAAAGTTGCTCAAGTTTAATACCATGTCAGTCGATCAAATCTTCCACAATGCCAAGAAAATCAAATGTACTGCAGGTTAAGTAAACTGAACAAATATTGGGAAATTAAATGACTCTTAATCAACATCAAGCAACCGCATAATCTTACATTAAATCACATGTGATTCAGCACCAATGCATATATAAATGTGAGAGCAAGTGAAATATATAAATTCTCAGAGTAGGATGTGGCATACACAATTATGCCAGTAGGACTGAATGCTATAAATGCAAAACAGCACGGGAATATGGTAAGCAATCTCTCTCGGTCATTAAACTGATTTGTTCCTGACATAAATTGCGGTTTTGTGTAGTATTAAACCTTCCAAATGCTTTTGTATCAGGCGGCGCAGTCTAACAAGTGGACTTACAGAAGCACTATGAAAAATATATCCAAACCAACCCAGACAACATTCAAATATGTTTTCTAAGTACTAGCTATATCATATTTATCTATCTGGTTTCCGGGTTAATCAAACAGCTAAAGGTTGTTGGTTGACAATCCAATTACTTAAAGTACCAGGGTCTGTCTTTCCGAAGAAGAAGGTTTATTAGTGAATAGGTATGGTCGTATATGTACTGACAAAAACTAATGAAATCCTTTCTTCTGAATATTACCAGCTGTCTAATCCATATTATACTGATGTTTATGAATTTAACAGTATTTACTAATATGTAACTCTCTAATCAAGCTACTCAAGAGGACAGATAGATAGAAAAAACATTACGTACGGGCCCATTGCTTCAACAAACCACTTTATAACAGGAAACAAGAATTATGTACGTAGTAGAATAGTACAAAAAGATTCAAATAATAAGAGTTAATTAGTCCAATGGATACCAGATCTAATTAATTAACTAAGCATATAAAAAATAATAAGAATCGAGAAAGTTGATAACTTACAAGTTACCCGCAATCCGAACAACCTTCCGCTCATGCTCATCGGGGTATTTACCAAATCCACCAGGAGAATAGCCCCGTGTCTTATGTTTGCGAGGATCAGAATCCACCCCCATTGCAAGAATCTGCCTCCCATCGTCGTCCCAAAGAAGACACTCAGAATTTATATCATCAACACGCCGACGTCGGCCTCCTCTTCTTGCACCTCCCCTGGTACCTTCACTGCAGCCTTCCCTGGTACCTTCATTTCTATCGCCTTCCCTAGCACCAGTACCACTACCCTCTGCGTCACCACATGAACCATTACTTTGCCCCCTAACACCACTACCATTGTCAATGTTGTCTCCCTGACCAACATTGCCATCAGTGTCTCCCAGACCACCACCACCACTGCCACTTCCTCGACCACCACTCCTACCTCGACCACCATTGCTGCCACTTCCTCGACCACCACTGCTGCCACTTCCTCGACCACCAGTATCACCCTGACCACTACCAGAACCCCTACCACTAGCAGCCCTCCTCCCCGCCATAATCACAATACTGAAATGAAGTCCAAACAAAACAAATCATTAGTAATTGTATGTATATTTGAGTCTTGCAAAAGATGACGTGGCCTTTACGACATGTAACAATTGTATGTATATCTCCATAATTCATATATAATTTGCAAATAGAACACCAATATGAGACACTAGCACGCTAGAACACAATTGTAAATACTAGCACATATACCACTATCATAAACTGCTCTTTAAAACAATATTCCAGAAAAATATACAAACCTGACTAGCACATATATCACTTTTTATAATTCAAAATCTTTTGCAAAATATACATCAGATTAACTCTATACCAAATTATATTCTTACACAGAGTATTGAAAAAAATTAACATATAGCTATAAAAGAAAAAAAAACATCCAATATTGCTAACCCAGTGAATAAATATAAAAGAACTTCAATAATCTTTTACCCAATGAATAAATATTGATAACCCACTGATAAATATTAAAAAATATTGATACTGAGTGATACATCCATACCCAGTTATATATATGCATACCCATCAACATATAGATCGATTACAAGCTGATTACATGTAAATACTTGTAGTTAATTATTAATACGACGGTATATATATATAGACTTGCATGTTATCGATAGTTAAAAAATAACAACTAAATCGAAGCAGAAAACGGAGACTTTACCTTGAAATCAGTAAGACGAGTGTTAAAATCATTTTTCTTGCAATAGGATTGTACCAGGAAAAAGAAAAGATCGATTTTAGGGCGTGTATATGCAGCAGCCGTGTATGATGAGAGAGTGAGAGACTTTTACTAAAAAGTAAAAAGGAGGAGGATGAGAGTTTTTTAAGTTTTTCGGAGTGGAACGACGTCGTATGAACACTGGGCTGTTATTTCAATTATTCCCCAAATTTTAACCGCCAAACCTTACGACGGTTTCCGTCGTATGTTAATGTTTCAATTAAAAAAACGCAACTAGGAGTCGAACCGGGGTCTCTTGAGTACAATGAAGGCATACAAACCACCCGTGACAAATATTTCTTGTGTAGCTTTCGTGATTATTTAGACAATAGCTTAATACTTTACTTTTATAATTATACAATTTACTAAAATTTAAAAATCATTCATAAGCTTCTATATAATACTTCTTATATTTTGTATATACTTCACCAACATATGTAATTTAGAAATTAATTTAAAATTTTATGTAAAATATATAAGTTGGAATTGTGTTTATAGTTTAAATAGTAAGTACAACGACAATAAAAACAAACATACAATGTTTAATATTGTTATTATGTGATGTTAGTTGATATGTAATTAAAATAATAACACACATCTTCAATGCTATGAATCACAACGACGGGGGTATTGTCATTCACATAGCACTACATGTAACGAATTTTGATATTTGGTCCTCGGTGTTCCACCGATATATACGAGCATACAATACTTACCACTGTTGTTGGGATTTGTCAATTGATAGTAACTAAAATATGTAAATTAAAATAATTACACAATTAATCTTGTTTGCTTAATAGACTGTTAATGATACACGATGTACAGTAATTTATATGATATTATTTGTAACGTATTTTGACTTAAGATTTTTCTTGATGATTTCTGGGTAATGTCGTTGTCGATTTTTAGTAGATATATAGTATATTTTCATTGTATTAAAAACAATCTAAACTGATATCTATGATCGATCTATATCTTATAAGAATAAATAAGTAAGATCTCTTAAGAACCCTAAAACAACTTATGACGGAAAGCCAAAGAACAGTCGTCGTAAGTTACCCAGTATTACGACGCCATTCAAGATCCGTCGTAAGTTAAGAAGAAAAACAAAGAACAGTCGTCGTAAGTTACCCAGTATTACGACACCATTCAAGATCCGTCGTAATTTAAGAAGAAAAACAAAGAACTTTCGTCGTAAGTTGCCAAGAACAGACGTCGTAAATTACCCAGACTTACGACGACCAGTGTATTCCGTCGTAAGTTACCCAGAAAAAATAAAAAAACGCAACTAGGAGTCGAACCGGGGTCTCTTGAGTACAATGAAGGCATACAAACCACCCGTGACAAATATTTCTTGTGTAGCTTTCGTGATTATTTAGACAATAGCTTAATACTTTACTTTTATAATTATACAATTTACTAAAATTTAAAAATCATTCATAAGCTTCTATATAATACTTCTTATATTTTGTATATACTTCACCAACATATGTAATTTAGAAATTAATTTAAAATTTTATGTAAAATATATAAGTTGGAATTGTGTTTATAGTTTAAATTGTAAGTACAACGACAATAAAAACAAACATACAATGTTTAATATTGTTATTATGTGATGTTAGTTGATATGTAATTAAAATAATAACACAAATCTTCAATGCTATGAATCACAACGACGGGGGTATTGTCATTCACATAGCACTACATGTAACGAATTTTGATATTTGGTCCTCGGTGTTCCACCGATATATACGAGCATACAATACTTACCACTGTTGTTGGGATTTGTCAATTGATAGTAACTAAAATATGTAAATTAAAATAATTACACAATTAATCTTGTTTGCTTAATAGACTGTTAATGATACACGATGTACAGTAATTTATATGATATTATTTGTAACGAATTTTGACTTAAGATTTTTCTTGATGATTTCTGGTTAATGTCGTTGTCGATTTTTAAGTAGATATATAGTATATTTTCATTGTATTAAAAACAATCTAAACTGATATCTATGATCGATCAATATCTTATAAGAATAAATAAGTAAGATCTCTTAAGAACCCTAAAGCAACTTACGACGGAAAAACAAAGAACAGTCGTCGTAAGTTACCCAGTATTACGACGCCATTCAAGATCCGTCGTAAGTTAAGAAGAAAAACAAAGAACAGTCGTCGTAAGTTACCCAGTATTACGACACCATTCAAGATCCGTCGTAATTTAAGAAGAAAAACAAAGAACTTTCGTCGTAAGTTGCCAAGAACAGACGTCGTAAATTACCCAGACTTACGACGACCAGTGTATTCCGTCGTAAGTTACCCAGAAAAAATTGCAGCCTGGTGTTTTTTTTTCTTCTCCTCCTCTTTGATATCATCAATTTCTCATCAACTTCAGTAACACAATTAAGATAAATTACAATTAAATCAAATAAATGACAGAATAAATATCTTTACAAATAACAATCATTACTAAGATTCATATAATTCAAATAAATGATGAAAACAATATCTCCAAAATCCTATTAATTCAAATAAAAATAGAAATATGCCTAGAATAGGGCTGAGCAAAACCGAACCAAAACGAAAAACCGATCCGAAATTTCGGTTATTTCGGTTTTTCGGATTAAACCGAAATAAAATCGGTTCGGTTCGGTTTTCAGAATTATGGTTCGGTTAAAAACCGAAAAACCGAAATATTTTTGTATGTTTTTTAAAATTTTATATATATTAGCTTAAAACCCGTGTGATGCACAAATTGTTTGTAATAATTGTTACTTTTATGTTTTAATAGGTATTAAAATAAATAAGTAAGGATTTGTCCGTGATATTTTTGAAAAAGAAAGTATTTTAGTACGGAAAAATAGAAAAAGTAACATGTTTTAGTTGAAAAAGTGTAATTCTATGTATTTTTTTTAGAAAAAGCGGGAATTTTGTTTGAAAAAACCATGTATTTTAGCTGAAAAGGTAATTGATTATAAATAATGTTACTATTTAATAATAATTAATAATTTTTAAAAAAAATGTTTTTAAATTTCGGTTTTTTTATAAACCGAACCGAAAAACCGAAATATTTCGGTTCGGTTTTCGGTTCGGTTTTAGTAAAACTTCGGTTCGGTTCGGTTTCACAAAATCGATATTTCGGATTTTCGGTTTTTTTAATTCGGTTCGGTTTTTAACCGAATTAACCGAATGATCAGCCCTAGCCTAGAATGACATTAAATTCTAACTTTTTTGCACCAACACATCATATTATATATTTGCAAGATTCCCTAGCCTTTGAATCAATTAAAAAATTTGAATCGTGAAAAAAGTTAGTTTTAAATAGAGTTAGTGAGCCGAAAATCCTATTAATTCAAATAAAAATAGAAATATGCCTAGAATGACATTAAATTCCAATTTTTTTGCACCAACACATCATATTATTTATTTTCAAGGTTCCCTAGCCTTTGAATCAATTAAAAAATTTGAATCGTGAAAAACGTTAGTTTTAAATAGAGTTAGTGAGCCGAAAATCCTATTAATTCAAATAAAAATAGAAATATGCCTAGAATGACATTAAATTCCAATTTTTTTGCACCAACACATCATATTATTTATTTTCAAGGTTCCCTTGCCTTTGAATCAATTAAAAAATTTGAATCGTGAAAAAAGTTAGTTTTAAATAGAGTTAGTGAGCCGAAAATCCTATTAATTCAAATAAAAATAGAAATATGCCTAGTATGACATTAAATTCCAATTTTTTTGCACCAACACATAATATTATTCATTTGAAAGGTTCCCTAGCCTTTGAATGAATTAAAAATTTTGAATCGTGAAAAAAGTTAGTTTTAAATAGAGTTAGTGAGCCGAAAATCCTATTAATTCAAATGAAAATAGAAATATGCCTAGAATGACATTAAATTCCAATTGTTTTGCACCAACACATCATATTATTTATTTGCAAGGTTCCCTAGCCTTTGAATCAATTAAAAATTTTGAATCGTGAAAAAAGTTAGTTTTAAATAGAGTTAGTGAGCCGAAAATCCTATTAATTCAAATAAAAATAGAAATATGCCTAGAATGACATTAAATTCCAATTTTTTTGCACCAACACATCATATTATTCATTTGCAAGGTTCCCTAGCCTTTGAATGAATTAAAAAATTTGAATCGTGAAAAAAGTTAGTTTTAAATAGAGTTAGTGAGCCGAAAATCCTATTAATTCAAATAAAAATAGAAATATGCCTAGAATGACATTAAATTCCAATTTTTTTGCACCAACACATCATATTATTCATTTGTAAGATTTCCTAGCCTTTAAATTTTTTACTCATCTTCCACTTCAATGCTATCATAACCGTCTTCTTTTTCTTCTTCTTCTTCTTCATTTTCCCTTGCATTTTCTTCATCTTCTTCAGTTTCCACTTCATTTTCTTGCACTCGTTCTTCTTCTGGACCTTCTTCCATTTTGTACTGCGAAAAGTCAATGAATAACGACCTCGAGGGAAAATCTAATGCAATGGTATTTGAGATTTCTTCTTGAAGAAGTTCTGCATCAACCTCTTTTGTTCTTCCACTCAACAATTGAGGCCTACATGTGATGATTGTGTGAATATTACTATCGGGGTTCTTCACACTAGGAGCATAGTACACTTGAGTGGCTTGACTTGCTAGAATAAAAACATCATCCCCTTTTAGTTTTGAAGTAAGATCAATTAGGAGCACTCCATTCTTGTCTTTCTTTACTCCTCTAACATGATCATACCAATGACATTTAAATAAAATCACTTGATTTCCGCCACCGTATGTTATTTTGAGAATCTCTTGCAAAGTCCCATAGTAATTGCTCCCACTATCACCATAACAGTTACCTTTCACAAGTACCCCAGAGCTTGATCTTCCTAGATTGAATGAGTATCCATTGACTTTGCATCTTTTATAAGAAAGCACATAGGAAGTTGGGCCTTGCAACAAATATTGAAATTGTTTGTAACGATGGTGTACCTGAAATGAAATAGTTTCGTCAAACACATGTATATGAACAAATTTAGAAATTATAGAAGTTATTGTGTATAATAAAATACCTTGTTCTGCAACCATGTAGCTAAATGAGCCTTTAACATTGTATCCATCTCAGTATCACTCAATATATGTGCACTATGATTGCGAACCTCTTCTTCGAACATACTGAAAAAGTGACCATGTTAGTGCTGAATATTTAAATGTATTATAAATGAAAGAAAATATTTGAATGCTTACGTGATATAAGGTGCCAATTCATGTATGTTAGTGAGAATGTAATGAGCTGCGACCTTTAGGGAATCTTCATCTAAATTGTAACCGGTACATGCTCCCAAAAAGCTCTACTGGATATGTGAATGCATCTAGTTTATTTGGATCCCGTGAGTGATCATCCACCACATTACGACCTAAGAAGTTATGTGCTGTCTCAACTCCAGACTCGAAGTACATGGAACAGAAATGTGTTAACTCTTCATGTACATACTTTTCTGCAATGGAACCTTCAACTCGTGCTTTGTTCCCCACTTTCTGTTTCATTTTACGTTGTAGCCTTTCAATGTTATACATCCATCGTGTTGGGACAGGGCCAGCGAGTCTACACTCTTCAGGCAAATGAACAGGAAGATGCTCCATTGGATCAAACATGGCTGGAAAGAATTTATTCTCTAAAGTACAAATAATCCCAGCTATGTTTTTTTCCATTTGCCTCAAATTTGATTCGAGTAGTGTAGTTGAGCACAAGTCTTTGAAAAAATTTGAAAGATCACAAAGTACTTTGTTTATATCATCCGGAAGAAGTTCACGAAATGCAGAAGGCAACAACTTCTGCATAAACACATGACAATCATGGGACTTCATGCCTTGGAATTTTAGCTGAGTTATCTTACAACATCTCTTCAAGTTTGATGAACAACCATCTGGGAGTTTCAATCGATGCACCCATTTACATAACAATTTCAGCTGATCTCGGGTGAGTTCGTATCTAGCTCTAGGCCTCTGCTTACCATTCATCCATAGCTCTTGCTTGATGCCCATTGCTTTCAAATCATCTCTTGAGTTTGTGGTATCCTTTGTTTTAGCACTACAGAGAATAGTATGAAAAATGGCTTCAAACACATTTTTCTCTGTATGCATGACATCAATGCAGTGACGCAGGCGCAATGAATCCCAATATGGCAGCTCAAAGAAGCTAGTGACATGTGTCCAGTTGTGTGAATCACCAAATCCAATTGCCCTTTCTTTGCTGTGTGGTTTCCCAGGTGGTGGAAAAATGATACCGGCAATCATGATCCGAACAGTCCGACCTTTTCGTCGGATATTTCGGCGATTGTCTAGGAATCCCTTATGTAAACCATAAAAACTGGACTTCTTGCTGTGAGGTAGTTGCTTAGCTTTGACATCACCCATACAAACATGACATGCCATCTTCCCATGGGTTGACCACCCACTGACCATACCCAATCCAGGAAAGTCACTGATAGTCCATAGCAAAGCTGCACGCATCATGAAATTAGTCTTCATAGAAGTATCAAAAGTTTGCACCCCAACTTGCCATAAATTAAACAACTCATCAATCAAAGGCCTAAGATAGACATTCAGATTCCTCACAGGATCATTTGGTCCAGGTACTAGTAGTGTCATGAACATGTATGGCTCCTTCATGGACATGGTATGTGGAAGGTTGTAGACAAGTAACACAACAGGCCAAACTGAGTATATAGTAGAAGTAACATTGTTGTACGGGGGAAATCCATCAGTTGCAAGACCAAGTCTAACATTACGAATCTCTGCTGCAAAATCCGGATAGTTCTTATCAAATTCTTTCCATTCTTCTCCATCTGCAGGGTGACTAAGAACCCCTTCAGTCACTGTTCTATTTTTGTGATACTTCATATGCTCAGCTGTGTGGGTACACATGTACAAACGTTGTAGGCGAGGAGTGATTTTGAAGTATCTTAAGATCTTTCTCGGAATGGTAATGCTCCCGCCATTAGTTGCATCTTTGTATCGGCTCAACTCACAATACTTGCAGTTTTCCAAATCATTATCATCACCATAGAACAACATGCAGTCATTCTCACAATCGTGTATTTTTTCGTATCCCAAGTTCAACTTCTTGACCATCTTCTTCACAGCATAATAATTAAAAGGAAGTTTATGCCCCTCCGGAAAAACATCACCAAGTAAAAGGAGCAGCTCATCAAATGACTTATCACTACATTTATTATGA
This sequence comes from Heracleum sosnowskyi, assembly GCA_030848705.1. Taxonomy (NCBI): domain Eukaryota; kingdom Viridiplantae; phylum Streptophyta; class Magnoliopsida; order Apiales; family Apiaceae; genus Heracleum; species Heracleum sosnowskyi. The sequence continues at coordinate 155,706 of JAUIZM010000084.1, forward strand.
TTCTTCCAATGTAGTAATCTCGTAACAAACTTCAGTTGCGAGTATTTGGTGTTGCCGGGATATATTGGTTCCCCGACACTATTCACATTGTCTAAAAAATTAGCCGCTTCCTCGTTCGGGTCCTCGTGATTGCTATATTCCTCTCCAAAATCTTCCCCTCTAAAGGCATCCCTCAACATTTCAAATTCATCAAACACATCTTCATGATAAATCATTTCTTCATCTCCCGACCCACTTTCTTTTTCATGATAATGCCATACGGTGTAACTCTCAAGAAAACCGGTTGCAAATAAGTGAAACTCGACATTGGGAACGAGTTGAATGAGTTGATTCCTACATGTATTACACGGACATCGAATTAAAAGTTCCGGATTATTCGGATCCTTACTATTGTTTTTTGCAAATGTCAAAAAATCTTGAACTCCTTTAGTATATTCTTCCGAAAAACCATAACCACCGGGTTTAATTCGTTTAGAGATCCAACTAGTATCATAAGACATCTACAAATATATAAAAAATACAAATCAATAACACTAGTGCACACATATATATTGAACATGTAATGAACTTCAAAATAAAATACAAGCATATATATAGATGCATCAAAATAAAGTAGAGTGATTAAAAATTAAATTCTTACATTGATGATTGTTGTAATCGCGTTTCTTATGCCATTATATGAACTAAAATGATATGAGAAAGTGTTTTGTTAAAGAAAGAAGAGGGGGGAGTGTTTTGTTAAAGAAAGAAGAGGGGAGAAGCGGGTACTGGTTTTTTTACAGAGGCTAAGTTACGACGGATTTTATTGATTCCGTCGTAAGTTGATTTTAAAATATAATTTAAAACGGCTAATTATGTAGGATAAGCAGTGTGTGGCCAATTTTGCACAGGATAATTTACGACGGAATTCATAGATCCGTCGTAAGTTCAGTTACGACGTAAATTTCGTCGTATATTCGTTAAACAAACGACGTCGTTATGCTCCCACGAAATATTTGTTTTCTGTTAAATAATAAAAAATTCAACTTACGACGGAAGAAGTAATCCGTCGTAAATTAATACGACGTCGTTTTTCTTGGCGCGCTACTTTCCCTCCTTTTTATTTCGCTGATGTGAAAATTTATTGTTAAAATCATAAACTTGCGACGGATTTTCTTTCCGTCGTAAGTAATTACGACGGTTTGCTTGATTCTGTCGTAAATTAGGCGCGCTTTTTTTCCGTCGTAAGTTGGCCGTCGTAAATGCCCTGTTTTGTTGTAGTGACATGTCAACATATTTTTTTAATAAATACAATTAATATAATTAAAACACTTCTAAAAATATCACGGACAATTAATTTTTTTAATTAAAACATGTTAGATTTTTTATATGTCCTTATTATTAATATTATTTTATTATAAAATAATATTAATAATACCTCATTTATCTTCCTCTGTCCATCTGTATTTTTTTATATTTTTTTTATGTTCCAATTAATATTTAAGTTTCTCATTTTATAATTTATCATATTAATTTTTACTTTTATTTTAATATTTTTCTTTCACATTAAATTTTTTAATTTATTATTTTTTAAGACTCGTGCCTTGCACGATTATACACTAGTAACTATTATTCTTTAAATGAAAGTTGGATGCATAAGTAAAGTTTTTCATACTTAACTTAAACATTTATCTTTATTTACACTAAAATATTGTAGAAAATCAACGGATAAGATATTTGGGCTAAACACCAACATTCAAATTCAACTTTTGCTAATCAACTGAATTCGGCCCATTAGTGTTAGCTTCTAAATTCGACATAAACGGTAGAATTAGTGGTCAAAATTAAGCGATCGAATCTATCAATATATATCTTTATATATATAAAGGAAAACTCTCAGGAGTTCGAGTTCTAAAATCGATTGATTCGTATTTATCTAATTTTTCCAGAGCTTCTCAATTTTAATTCAATAAAATTAAATTTCTTTATGTACATTCGAATTTTTAGGTAATATATTCCTTATTTCCACTCGAATTTTCAGGAAAGACAATAAATATATAAAAGTCAATCATATTTAGAATTTTATTTAAGTAAAATTTATATATTATGCATGCATGTGCATTACAATTATTTAGACCTCTAATAAATCAAATTATAGACACTCTCTGAAATTTTTAAGTACTATATTTATACGGCACAAATACGTTCAAATCAACATAAAAATAACAAAAAAAATCCTTTCATTAGATAAGTATAATACAAACTTGTATTGATATTAATTGTCGTATAATTCATAAATTACTACTCTAATACATAAACGTACAAAAAAGTTTCCAAAAAATTAGTAATTTACTTAAATTTAAAGTAATTAACACTTAAATACACCTTATACTTCAATAAAAAAATAATGTGTTCGAATTTAGGACATGATCGTGCTTTGCACGGGCTAAAAAGCTAGTTTATATAAATAGTTCAACTCGCATTTTGGTATTCATTTGATCTATTTTAAAATATAACTTTAGTTTTTTAATAAAAGAATATTATATAATCTTTAATGAAAAATTGATCAATTTGGTTATTAAAAAGTGAAAAAGATAACTAATTATGGACAAATATTTGCGTAGATCTTGCGATCGTTGCGATGGGACGGATTTAAATCACCTTTTTTTAGCATGCATCAACAATTACCCTATTATTTAATGAAAGTTATTTTTTAGATTTTCTTGTTAAATTATTATCGATGAGTAGGGTCGTAAATGAGTCAGTACGCTCATGAATAATTCGGTATCTGGCTCTAGAAATATTCGTTTCGAAATTGATTTGATTCGTTGACGAGTCGAACATGAAGGCAATCTCCGAGATCGATTTATGACTGAGCTGAACCATCACTGGTACCATGCATTAACACTAACTTGAATATTTAATGAAAGTTATTTTTCAAACTATCTTGTAAAATTACTATTTATGAGTAGGATCATAAATGCGTACTGAGTGAGTAAACAATTCAGTATTTGACTCTAAAAATGTTTGTTTTGAATTTGGTTCGATTCATTAACGAGTGAAACATAAACACAATTTTCAAAGACGATCGATTTATGAGCAACATAGTTCGATTCGAAAGTTCGTGAATATGTTTGATTATAGTGTTCGTGAACATGTATGTTAATATAATTCAGGATAAATTCGTTATGAATATCTCTGAGATCGGTTTATGAATATGTTTGTTAATATAATTTTTTATATAATTATGAACATGTATGTGAACATAATAGCTATATATTCACGAATTCAAATAATTGGTGAATAATTGTGACACACACAGATATATATATATATATAGGGGTTTACTCCAATACAAACCACTCTTAGACTACAAACTACAAACTAAAATAATTTTAGTGATTTATGTAAGAATAAATAGTGATTTCAGCATAGATCTAGCTATTTATTTTTATATACGTATAAATTTAGTGATTTTACGATACAAAATCTGTAATTTAGGTATAAATCTGGAGAAAAAATCACTACATTTACGCAGAAATCACTATTTATTCTTACAGGAATCACCAACATTTTAGTGATTCTCGCAAGCATAAATAGTGATTTATCGTCGGAATATATCAAATATGGCATGCAAATTGATCGTTGGGAGATGGAGAAAAATACGGTGAAGTCGGATTTCAAAAAAAGCTCTCCGATTGACGGGAAAAGTCAAATTAAAAACGGAGGGGAATAGGTGTGATTGTGTGTGGTAGGGTGTATTTTAGTTGTGTGTTGTGCATATACGGGGGCCATTAGATTAGATTAATCTAAGGGTTTAGATTGGTTCTTAGTTTGTATTTTAAAAAAAGTTTGTATTTGATCAATAGCCTATATATATATATAGGGGGCTACTCTAGTGAGAACCTTTTTTATAATGAGAACTAGGAACCGGGGTTATTTGTGTAATTAAAACTTAGCCACGTACTCAGTATCTGAATTAAATTTATAATATATACCTAATGTTATATATTTGTTCCATGGACATCACTCCGATCATCACTTACACGACTCCGGTGACTTTTCTCCGATCACCACTACATCACAGCTGCACACAGCTACGATTACATCAATTTCCTTATCATCACCTTTTTCAAAATATGTCTTTTCATCTTCTTCGTTCTTTTTGTATAATTATTCTTCTAATTCCTCAAAATCAAAACACACACATCAACCACATCACCAACACTCGGTCCAAACTCATTCAAAATCACTAAAAGACAAACGGAAATCACCAAAATCAAGCTCAAATTGCTGAATCAAAAATGCAAATCACTAAAATTAAAATATAAATCACCAAAAAATTAAAGATTAAATCACTAATTCCCCCCCCCCCAAGACAAGTTTCTCGATTATAATCACCAATTCATACTTCAAAATCACCATATTTGCTTCTTCTCTCCTTTATTTCTACTTTTCATTGTCGGAACTTGGTAGATCTGATGTTATATAAACTCTGACATACTAAAATATTATTTCACTTAAAATATGCAGAATTAATAATATGTATCTCAAGTATATAAAAATAAAGATGACGGAAATTTTCGGTGACGAAGATGGTGGAGAAATGAAAGGGAAGGTGGATATGAACAGTGAGTGCAAAGAAACTCATAGATCGGTAAGGAATAGAGGTGTAAATGACTCTGAACAGAAAATTGAAGTGATAACTCGCCGAAAAAGATGGTTTCGTCGGAGAAGATCAACTTGACATATATGTTTTTATGTATGTATTATGTACATAAACGTAAGGGGGGAGGGGGCGAGATATTTTAATAAAAATTACTATATTAAAGTGTGCGGTCATGATTGAAAGTTGTTATAAAAAAATGTGATTCTCAGTTCTCATTTTAATTTAGGTTCTCATTTGAGCATTTGCCTATATATATATATATATATAAATTAATACATTATTAAACCAAAAAACACATCACCGATACCTGAGTATAAATGAATTAATACATAAATCATTGTTTAGAATCAATATACTTATATAAAGGAGAAGACGGAGGCGGTGAGGTGGCGCCTCTAGAATCGCTCCGTTCTATTTTTCTAATTTTCTCAATTTTTCACAATTTTTAATTTTAGTAATTACAACTTCCTTTATTATTTTCGATTTTGTAGGAAGAAAATTGAAAATTACACTTTTATTATTTTCAAACTTGATAGAACTTTCCTTTATTATTTTCAAACTTGATAGAACTTTCTTTGATTTAGAAAATTACAACTTTCTTATTATTTTCGAATTTGTAGGACTTGATAGAACTTTATTTGATTTAGAAAATTACAACTTCCTTATTATTTTCGAATTTGTAGACTTGAGAGAACTTTCTTTTATTATTTTCAAACTTGATAAAACTTTCTTTGATTTAGAAAATTACAACTTCCTTATTATTTTCGAATTTGTAGGACTTGCTAGAACTTTCTTTGCTTTATAAAATTACAACTTCCTTATTATTTTCGAATTTGTAGAACTTAATAGAACTTTCTTTGATTTAGAAAATAACAACTTCCTTATTATTTTTGAATTTGTAGGCTTGATAGAACTTTCTTTTATTATTTTCAAACTTGATAGAACTTTCTTTGATTTAGAAAATTACAACTTCCTTATTATTTTCGAATTTGTAGGCTTGATAGAACTTTCTTTTATTATTTTCAAACGTGATAGAACTTTCTTTGATTTAGAAAATTATAACTTCCTTATTATTTTCGAATTTGTAGGACTTGATAGAACTTTCTTTTATTTAGAAAATTACAACTTCCTTATTATTTTCGAATTTGTAGGCTCTTATGTTAATAATTGTAATGTTCTTTTTTATTATTTTCAATCTTAATATAACTTTCTTTTATTATTTTCAAACTTTATAGAACTTTCTTTGATTTAGAAAATTACAACTTCCTTATTATTTTTGAATTTTTAGGATCTTATGTTAATAATTGCAATTTTCTCTTTTATTATTTTCAAACTTGATAAAACATTCTTTTATTATTTTCAAACTTGATAGAACTTTCTTTTATTATTTTCAAACTTTATAGAACTTTTCTTTTATAATACTTCTTGACTTTTAAACATAATAGATTTCCATGTTATTCACCTTACAAACACCTATAAATTAAAGGTCATTCATAACAAAAAAATCTACACCGGAACTTTTGTACATAACTTCAAATTTTTACAACCATATTTATAATCAATACAACTATGGCATACACCATGTTGGATGCTTTGAACGACAACAACTATACCTCGATGATAATAGTACGAGTGTGTAGAATGTGGGAATCTGTCAATCCAAATATTGAAGAACTGATCAGTCTTGACATGATTTTGATCGATGAAAAGATTAATAAATCAATATACGTATAACTTATTAGTTTGTCAAATTGTATGATGTTATTAACTTTTCTAAAATATGTTGTATGACAGGAAAATTTGATTCATGCTATGATCCCGAAGATTCTGGTCTCTCGGTTCAATTCATATGGGTCTTTTAGAGGAAGGCTCCGTGGAAATATAGACCACTATCATATGGGTCTAAATTGCTCTTCGCATAACGTTGCCTAAGAGATTGGAAGAAGACATCGTCAACATATCACTGTATGGATTTCAATTCATATGTCCGGATATGATTCATGCACGTATTAATGACACAAACATACTATCAGGTTTTTGATGCATTAATATATTAGAGTAATATATAAGTAATACTATTATATAAGTTATAATTCAAACTATCATGTTGTAATATTATATTTTTTATGTTGATTTAGATGTTGTAGGCTGCTTGACCTACTTTGGTGGCATTGAAGTTGTTAAAGACAGTTGAAAAAAAAGAGATCTCAAAATTGTCACTTATGCATTATATTAATTTTAATATAATTGTTAATTGTTTTTTTTATTGTTCTTGTAATTTTATATTACTTCTTTGGTTACCCCAATTTATTTGTTTTACTTTTTTAATTTGTTCTAATTTTTTCCGAGCTCCATCACCAGTACCATAACTTTCTGCGAAAAGTTGGCCGAGATGGTTGATACAAATTTATACAAGGAGGATGGTGGACCCTATATAATAATTATCACATCTACCCAGATTAAAAAATTTAAAAGTAATTATCTTTATTAATGTTTTTATAATATATAGTTTTAGAAATTGCACATATATAAATCTATCTTATCTCGATTGAAGGAATATCATTAGATATTATACAAATATGTGTTTCATTGATATTATTGATTTAATTCTTATATGAGGTTTTTTAACCATTCATTTACTCTTATATGCATATACAATTAGTTTTTTTACCACAAGAAATAGTAAAATTTATACAAATTTGGATACACCGTATGTGTCATTCCTGAGAAAATAGTAATATTATATGTTTATATTGATTTTTATCAATATAATTTTTTTAATATATATATGGCAATTGTATCGGTCCAAGAAAATAAAAAATCAAACTCTATAAACAAAAGGAATATGTAAATAATTTATAACATTACTTACCCAAATGCAAAGTTTACAGAATATATTTTATTTGATAGTTTATATAAATTTTATAGATATTTATTTCACAATTTTTATTCTAATATTCTTTTTCTTAATAAATATATTTTTATGCCGCTGTGAAGCGCGGCTCAGTAACCTACTTAAAAGAAACACAGGATATCACAACTCACAAGCTTCCTTAGTTGATTTACAAACAGGTTTTCCTGGGCAGCACCAGCAAGGTCGTCCAACGCACCGCGACGGTACGCATAAGAGAGCTAGCCCAAATTTTGTTAAATTAGTCATTGAGAAAAATATTAGTATATAATTAAATTACCTATTTATAACCGATTATCTTTTTAGCTAAACACATTACTTTTCAATTTTTTTCTAACAAAATTCACTAATTTTTCAAAAATATTAGGTGCAATTTCCTTTTTTAAACTAAACATGTTACATTTTTTATTTTTCTTTAGTAAAACCTTTCCTTTTCCAAAACTATAACCCGCAAATCCTTACTTTTTTATTTTAAAATCTATTTTAATATTTCTGATTATTTAAAAGCGTTTAGCTATTTTAACATGCCTACTGATTTTTTTGACAAATATAATTAATAAAATATTAATAATAAATAATAAAATAACAATTAAAAATTCGTGCATCACACGAGTTTTATACTATATTATTAAATACGAAATATGAAAAAATTTGATACATGTTTTTTGGTACGGTACTTGCCTTATTTATATTGTTTTATTTTTTCTAAAAAAATCACCTCCTTTTGCAAAAATATCACGGACAATTATATTTTTCAACTAAAACATGTTACTTTTTCTATTTTTTCTTACTAAAATCCTTTAATACTTTTAATTACGGACAATTATCTTTTTCAAATAAAACATGTTACTTTTTCTATTTTCATTTAATAAAATCTCACTTTTTCCAAAAATATCATGGACAAACCGTTAGTTACTTATTTTAAAATCTATTTTATTAATTTTAATCATTTAATAAAGTTTAACACACCTATTTAATTTTTTTTAAACAAATGGAATTAATAAAATTTTAAAACATAAATAATAAAAATAATTAAAAACATTCTGTGCGATGCTAGTATATATATATAGGGTCCTATTCAACTAGAAACTTGTACTAATTAAAAACTAGAAACTGCACCACACCCAGTTAAATACACCCTCTCACATACAACCCCACCTAATCCCCTCCATTCGTAATTATATTTTTCCCGTTAATTGGTGATCTTTTTTTGAAATCTGACTTCACTGTATTTTTTTCATCTCGCAACAATTAGTTTGCATACCATATTTGATATATTTCGACGATAAATCTCTATTTATGTTTGTGAGAATCACTAAAATAAAAACTAAAAACTTTATTCATGCTAAAAACTCAACGATTCAAAATATAACAGTTCAGCCCGAGACAACCTCTCTCTTGTGTTTGATGTTACTACGTCAAGAGATATAGATAGATACATCATCACCATTAAATCTGGCCACCACTTCCACCTCTAACAATCACCATCTACGACAACCACTATTTTTAAATTGTATATGTTGTATTCAGGCCACTTCCAAATTCAATATATATCACATATTGTTGTTAGGAGAATTTCGTACAACAGTGTGTTGGAGGTTTATGGAAAGTTGTGGCTGGACTTGTATGATGACTCCTCAGAAAATTGATTAGAGAATAGGTTCTTTCTCTTGCTCTTTGCCGAGTGTCAATTGTGTATCATACAAGGTGCATACGTACCCCTTTATATAGGGATCAAGCCTCACGTAGTTTTTGGAGAACAAGTCATTGAATAAGCCCATTCAGTCCAGGCCCATAAAAGAGTCAGGATTTATGTTCCCATAAATAGTTCAAGGATTATCAATCCACCTCATGTTCCCATAAATAGTTCCAAGGATCATCAATCCACCTCATGTTCCCATAAATAGTTCCAAGGATCATCAATCCACCTCATGTTCCCATAAATAATCCGGTCTTCACACGTTTTCCTACAATCTCGCGGCATCTCCGCATTTCTTCCCATGATTGTAGGTCTGTCCCGTGTCAACCAAGAAACATTCCATAAATAGGAATTTCCATATTTTGGGCTTCACCCACGATGCGAGCTGGCCAGGCTCGCATCGCACAAGACATATGAAAATTACCCTTTCGTAGTGTAAGTGATGCGAGCTCACTTATGTTCAATTATTCTCGAGCCCATTACTTCATAATGGTGAGAGCCCAAACTTAACATGGCTAGGGCCCATAATACTTGACCCTAACCTAACAAATCAACCCATTTTATTTCCCAAGTACCACGGGCTCATTAGTACCTAAACATCATAAGTTAATAGGGACTCGTGCGAGCCCAAAATGGTAAAAGCTCATGCGAGCCTGTCATACTTTAGTCATTCCAGTTCATCCCAAATCACTTATGGACCTGCTTAGGGCCCATTATCAAAAATCTTGTATAACAACTACCCCCCAAAATTCCTTAGCAAAATAAGGAATTTTCATTTATCTTTTATCAATCACCGCGGTTCGAGCCCTCTGCCCGGCTCGCACGCCATAATCAGGTGCGTGTCCATTCATAATGTCTTACAGCTGTTCGTGGGAATATGTGCCATCCATTCACATGGTGACACGCATCCCCCACATCCTCTCTCCTCACCTCTATAAATACCTCAAAACTTCCTACCATAATTTCATTCCATCAAAAACAGTAACAAGACTCTGTCAATTTTTGCTCAAGGATCAAACACGGCGAGAATTATCATCACTTCCCGGCAAATTTCCAGCAGTTCCTCGAGTTCATCATCCAGTTCTTCACAAAGTAAGTTTTATTTCTCTAAACATCCTTTGATTCATAAGTTTTGTTGTTTATACTGTACTGTTTGTTCGAGGTAATTTGTGCGAACCGGGCCCTCTTATCGAGGAGAGCCCAACTCACGGTTCGAGCCGAACCTGAGTTTATTAATACAATCTGTGTTCGTATCGAACACAGTAGTATGATTCTTTAACTCGATGTGAGGAAACTTAGGAATTTTTACTTCTTTTTTTCTCTTAGGGGCACACACTAACCTTCACCATCTTTTTTCCGATGTCGAGTGCGACCCCATCCATCTCCATGGGCTCACCCGGCGACACACCGGGCTCGTTTCATTCTTCAGCCACTCCTTCCCCTTTGAACCAGTACCCCCCTGAACTTAGAGGCTCAAAGGAATTCCAACGGGAATTGACCTCCATCTCAGGTCGCTTAAGCCAACCTATTTCCCCAAATTCGGCCATCACACCTGAAGGGGCGGCCAACATAGCTAAGATTGAAAATGCGATGCGAGCCAGTGGGTCTAGTTCGCTTGGACTTCAACTCGACCCAAATTCTGCCCCAGAAAATTACACTAGAGAGAAGGACTTATGCTCGTGGAGGGACAAGAAAATAGGGCCAAGTATTTCCAGTTCGCTTGGTCTTGATTCCCTATTCAATCGTCCTGTACTACCTTTTAGTCAAGAGGAAGCAGATGCTCGCGTCGCACAGCTTTTACAGGAAAGAGAGAACAAGTTTCGCTTCGCATCGTGCTCAGCAAACAATCCAGTAAATATATCTGATTCAGAGTCCACAGATAGCTCTTTGGGAAGCGCCTTTTACGAAAAACGTAAGGGAAAAAAGGTGGCTCGCACCGTTACTCCTCAAGAAGGGTTCGAACAGAATGAGGATGATGACATTAGTTCGACTTGGTCATATGATAGCCCTACTAGCGAGGAGGTAGCAGATGTATCAAAAGAAACAGATTTTTGTAACTATACTTATGTGCCCGAACCGTCCCCAATTCCATATGATCCCATCAAACAGCCCGAGCTTGAAGGGGTGGTATTTCTTAAAAAACACGTAATTCCAGATGGCGATGAGAGCTCGACCCCTAATCAAGAGGAGGGAAAAATTTTAGCCTGTCGAGACATGTCCACTTCATTAACCGAGGACAATCTTTGTGACCTAGTGAATCAGTTTAGGCCAGCGGGCCGTATAATTCTCCCCGCACCGCACATGAGGTGTTACCGATTCGATCATGAAGAAAACGGAGGTCGAGCGCCCCGTATGGTTCTTTCTACTTTTCTATTGAAGTTAGGAATAAGTGCACCCCTCCATCCTTTTATTCAAGAGGTTTTGGAGTACTATGGGCTCGCACCGCTGCAAATCAATCCCAATGGTTACAGATCTGCCATAGCACTATATATACTTTACAAAAAACAAGGGTACCCTACTCTCACGGCTCGTCAACTTGGATATTTCCTGACCCTCAAGAACTCGTCTGATTTTGGGTACTTTTATTTTTCTGTGTGGGCATGCTACAATAAAAAGAAGTTAATTCATGGAGGGCCCAACAATTCTGGTCGCTGGAAAAATCTTTTCTTCTATATTCATGAAGTCCCTAGAGTTCAAACTCACTTCTATTACGACCCTGGTAAGTAAAAATTGATTTTTAGGCTCGCACCGTTCCTTTAAGGCTCGCACCGTTATTGTATTCTAACACCTGCTTTGCCTTTCTAACAGAGCCCCCTGTTAGAACGAAACTAACCGACCAAGACAAAATTAATGCCGACAATCTTCTGAACACTTCTGTTGCTGATCGAAATATTAAAAATTTAATCACAACGGCCAACCTTATCGAGTACGGTTTTCTGAAAGAGGGAACTCGATTAACCCCCAATAAGGTGTCCAAAAGAAAAAGAAAAAGTAAGTTCCATACTTGGTGCGAGCCATCGGCTCGCACCGTTGTTTATTGAAATCTTCGCATTCAGTTTATATTATTTATTCTTTTGACTAACTTTTTTGTCCTCGTTTTATCGCAGGAATGGCTATTTCTCCACCTCCCTTCTTGGCTGAACAGGAAACTCCTGTTCGAACCGCCCCTACTGCCAGCCAAGCCGGCTTGCATGCTGAGGGTTCGAACCGTGCTCCAAAATCAAAAGGGGTTCCGCCTCAACCCAAGATCACTCTTACCGAATATCTGAAAACTGGGGGGGCCTCTCCACCTAAGAAAAGAACAAAACATTCTAAAGATATCCTCATGGAAATTGAGCCATCCAAGCGGCCTCGCAAGGAACTCCCTCCTACTCCCCAAGGGAATGTTGTGGCTAGTACCTTGGTTCGACTCGCTGGGCCACATATTTCTGAGGGTGATTTGAGGGAGTGGACTACTGGCTCGTTCGAGGCCAATAATGATGCTCTCACCAGGGTCACCGCCGAGGCTTTCATAAGGCAGATGAATAGGAACAAAGAGCTTCGCTCCATGGGTCAAGCCAGCGCTCGCCTTGATAAGGATAACAAAGTTTTAAAATTCAAGCTGGACGAAGCGAGACAGGCAAATGTGAAGTTGGCTGAGGAAGCAAAGCAAAGTGTCCTTGATGCGACCACAAGTCTTGAAAAAGACTTGCGCGAGTCCCAAGCACTTGTGGGAAAAATGAAAGAGGAGCATTCTACTTCCCTAGCTGTCGCTGTTTCTGAAAACGAATCTCTAAAGACCCAAGTTGCTGGGTTCGAGGCTAAACTGGCAGCCCAAGGCATTGAGTTCGAGGCCAAGCTCTCAGCGCTCGAGGCGAGCCGGGACGCAGATGTTAGGGATGCAAAGGCCCTAGGTTCCAAAAATTTTATGAAGGGCTTTATGGTGAAGTGCCCTGACTTTGATTGGAGTCCTCTAGGCGCCGCCACTGTGAGTTATGCGGCGAAGCTTCGTCTTGAAATGGAAGAAGAGGCTCGGCTCGCGGAGGAGGCTCGGCTCGCAGAGGAGGTTCGCACCGCACAAGGGGGCAATGATGAAACTCCTCAGTCTTGAACATCTATTTTGGGGATGCGGGCACCCCGTTTGCCTCGCAGTTTGTAAAACTCTACGGCCATGGCCAGTTAATATTTTAACAATTTCCAAGTACTTTGTGGTCGCACACTGTTTATATTTATCATTCATATCTTGCATCTTTCTATTGTTATTGTTTTTGTATGCTCCCAATTTTCAACATGTTCACATCGTACAAAGTTTCCATACTGTAATTTTCCAACTTGTTAGGGTTCGCATCTATAGGCCTCGCACAGAGTTCTACCCCGCTCAAGTTGATCTGCTTCTCATTAATTTTACACAAATACTCCACAAGCTTATGAGACTCTCCTCCTACAGAGGACTCGCTTCGCACAAACTTGTCATATAAAGAGGCCTCGCCTCACAAAAATTTCTTTTCTGACTGATGGGCCGAGGCCTAATCAAAAATATTTTTTTATGCCAACTTTCTTGAGCTCGTTTCTAGAGAGGACTCGCCTCGCACAAGCACTTTTTGCATAGTTGATGGGCCGAGGCCCAATCCAAAATAAAAAGAAAGTAAAATTTTCTGAATGCTTAATAAACTTCAACTTTATTTAGATAATAAAAACCTCCATCTTCTTAAATAATAACAGACCTAGACTTGTTACATTGTATGCCAAGGGAAGGTGCCTATATGACACTACCCCCCGAGACTTAGGATAAATATCAATGCATGCTAAGTCTTAAATAGATAGAAACTACTGATAATATCTCCTCAAGTGCTCAGCATTCCAAGCCCTTGGTATGAGCTTTCCTCGTATGTCATTGAGATGATAAGTTCCCTCCCATAAAACTGATTTGATCTGATATGGGCCTTCCCAATTTGCACCAAACACTCCATGATTAACTATCTTGGTGTTAGGCATGACTCGACGGAGAACCAAGTCCCCTACCCGGAAAGGTCGGGCTCTCACCTTGCGGTTATACTGCCTGGCAGTTCTCTGGTGATATGCTAGCAGCCTTGCTTGGGAATCAACCCGTGTTTCTTCAATCATGTCTAAGTAAAGACGATGATTCTTCTCACTATTCTCTGGGTCATAATGAGCTCTCCTAAAAGATCCAGCTCCCACTTCTACCGGGACCATAGCCTCACATCCATACACCAAGAAGAAAGGGGTCTCACCCGTTGTGGTTCGGGGAGTGGTGTTATAAGACCATAGAACTTGTGGAAGTTCCTCTGGCCAATTTCCCTTAGCATCCTCAAGCATTGCTTTCAACGTGTGCTTCAAAATTTTGTTGATTGCCTCAGTCTGACCATTTGTCTATGGATGGCTCACTGCACGGAAACTCTTTAGCATTCCCAACCTGTCACAAAATTCTCTCATCTCCTTACTGTCAAACTGTTTACCATTATCTGAGATCAACTTGTAGGGTATTCCAAATCGACAAACAATAGCCCGATACACAAAATCAATGAGCTTCTTTGCAGTTATTGTGGCTAAGGGCTCAACCTCTGCCCACTTAGTGAAATAATCCACCGCAACCACGGCATACTTCACACTTCCTTTAGCCTTGGGCAGTTCTCCAATCAAATCTATCCCCCACATGGCAAAGGGCCAAGGGCTCATTAGTGAGGTTAAAGGTGCCACAGGGCTGTTATGAAAATTTGCATACCTTTGGCACTTGTCACAAGCTCTAGCAAACTCAAAAGCATCTTTCTTGAGAGTCGGCTAGTAATATCCTTGACGAAGTATCTTTTGTGCCAAGGAGCTACCCCCCGAGTGATTACCACAAATACCTTCATGAACTTCCCTCAGTATATAATTGCACTCATCTCCATCAACACACTTAAGTAGGGGCACATTAAAGCCTCTCCTATAAAAGTCTCCATCATATATTGCATATCTTGCAGCCATATATCGCATCCGCCGTGCTTCATTCTTGTCATCTGGTAACACACCATTTTTGATATAAGCTAAGAGTGGAGACATCCATGTAGCCTGCTCTGCCACAACCATGAGCTCTTCCTCTGGCACGCTAGGCCTCCTCTGTATTTCCAAGGGTGTTGACCCTAACAGAGTGGTCTCGCGACGTGAGCCGAACTTGGCAAGCTCGTCCGCCGTCTCATTCTGGCCCCGGGGGATGAGCTCCAGGCTAACTTCATTAAATAACTTGATTAATCTTTCTGCACAACGCAAATACAACTCCGTTCTAGGCCCTCGTGCCTGATACCCCCCATTTATCTGGTATACTACAATCATGGAGTCACTAAAAGCGTTAAGGTTTTCCACCTTTAGCTCTAATGTCAATTTGAATCCGTTGATCAAGGCCTCATATTCAGCATCATTGTTTGTTGCATGGAAAGTGAAGTGAACAGCCCTCTTCACTCTACATCCTTCTCGGCTCACTAACATAAATCCAGCACCGGCTCCATCTCCATTAGATGCCCCATCAACATATAAGCTCCACCAAGGGGCACTATTCTGATTTTCCTCCATTGGCACCTCTGGATAAATTTGCAAGGCCCCAGGGTCCTCCTCTACTTGAGGTGGGAATTCCAACACAAAATCTGCCAGAGCTTGTCCTTTAATCGCGACCCGAGGCTTATACTCCACATCAAACTGCCCTAGCTCGACAGCCCATTTCAACATCCTTCCTGAAGTTTCTGGTTTATGCAACACTTGCCTAAGAGGATACGCTGTTCTCACCTCGATCTTATGAGCTTGGAAGTAGGGACGAAGTTTCCGTGAGGCGAGAATCAGAGCATACACCAGCTTTTCCATGTTCAAGTATCGAGTTTCTGCGCCCACCAGCCTTTTGCTCACATAATAAACCGGGAGCTGAACTCCATCTTCCTCTCGAATTAGCACCGCACTTACCGCATACTCCGACACGGCCAGATAAAGCACCAGTATCTCCCCTTGCTGCGGGTTAGACAATAGAGGTGGTGTGCTCAAATGTCTTTTGATATTTTGAAAGGCCTCTTCACATTCCTCTGTCCATTGAAAATTCTTGCCCACCTTCTTAATAGCCTTAAAGAACTCTTGGCACTTGTCAGAAGATTTTGAGACAAATCTGTTCAACGCCGCAATTCTCCCTGTGAGGCTTTGCACATCCCTCACCCTACGAGGTGATCTCATCTCCATTAGAGCCTTGATCTTGGCCGGGTTAGCTTCAATTCCTCGATGGTTGACAATAAACCCTAGGAATTTCCCCGACTCTACCCCAAACACACATTTTTGGGGGTTGAGCTTCATTCTGTAGATACGCAAGATAGTGAACATCTCTGCCAAATGCTGAATGTGGTCCTTGGCCTCCTTCGATTTTACAAGCATGTCATCAACATATACCTCCATTGTCTTCCCGATGTGGTCTTTAAACATCTTATTCACCAATCGCTGATAAGTTGCTCCCGCATTAACCAACCCGAAAGGCATCCCAATATAACAGTATAGGCCCCGATCAGTGATGAACGAAGTGTGTTCTTGATCTGGCCCATACATAGGAATTATGCGTGTCCTGCAGTGGCATCTACAAGTTGATCGATACGAGGAAGTGGGAAGCTATCTTTTGGACAAGCTTTGTTCAAATCGGTGAAGTCAACGCAGGTTCTCCACTTCCCATTCGGCTTCTTTACCAACACGGGATTAGCCAACCAAGTCGGGTAAAATGACTCCTTGATGAGCCCGACTTCCATTAACCTGTCCACCTCTTCTCTAAGGGCCTCGGCTCTCTCTCCGCTAATAGGTCTTCTCTTCTGCCTTGTTCCCTTCTTGTTGGGGTCTAAGTTCAACCTGTGGCACATCACTTCTGGGTCGATCCCTACCATGTCAGCGTGAGACCATGCAAACACATCCAGGTTCTCCTTGAGGAATGAGACGAGGTTGTTTCTCATTTCGGGGCCGAGGTTTGCTCCAATCCTCAAGACTTTAGTCGAGTCGTTTGGGTCCACCAAGATTGGAATGATATCCTCGAATGTCCCAGCTCCGTCTGGTAGGGGAGGCATTCTTGGGTCCAAATCAACATCAACGCTTCTATCCATGCTAGGCTCTCCTACTTCAGTAACAACAAGATGGTCCCTATTATTGATGAACAACTCCGGTGTTTCTTGGTGGATGTTCCCTTCTGTTGTAATGGTGACCTCTCGGGAGACTCCAGTCGGCAAGTTTATCAGAATTGAGGTCTCTTTCTTCACCCATTTGCCTTTATTCAACCTAGCGGCCATCTGTTCTGGGCTCTCCTCATCATCACTAGCCTCCTCTACTATCCCTTCCTGCAGTGTCATTATGGGTTGAGAGGGTTCCATCATTAAGGCCCCGGGACGAGGCTCCACTTCAATTCCCAAATTTTCAAAGTAGTTTTCCGGGAGCTCCTCTATAGATATCATGTTACAAACATCTGGCATGAGAGTGTCCACACGCTTCCTTTTCTTCTCCTCACCATCTTCCACGGGCTCTTGTTCCCTAAAGTCTGCCACTTCTCGTCGAACATCTAACTTCTCTGCCCCTTTCACGGCTTGGTTGTAGCATACTCTTGAGTCATATTGGCATCCCTTCACTTGTCCGATGCCTGTAGGAGTTGGAAACTTCATGGTTAAGTGATAGACAGAGGTGACCACCCTCATCTCCTTAAGGAGCGGTCTCCCAATGATGGCGTTATAAGCACACGGCTGGTCCACCACAGTAAAAGTGACAATTTGTGTGGCCACGTGGGGGTTGTCTCCCAAACTGACCGGTAGCTGGATTGTTCCCCGAATTCCTACTGAAGCCCCGGTGAACCCGTAGAGCTGGTTTCCGCTTGAGGCCAACTCTCTGTCCAGGAATCCAAGTTTTTTGTAAGTGTCGTAGGTTAAGACATTTACAGCGCTCCCATTGTCCACCAGTACCCGATATACATTGGTAGACCCGATTTTCATCCTCACAACAAGAGCATCAGCATGAGGGTGGTGCACCCATTTGGCATCTTCTTCACTAAACATAATGTCATCCCTCTCTTTTGTGAACAGGTGGGGAGGCCTTTGTTCAAGACG
Organism: Heracleum sosnowskyi; assembly: GCA_030848705.1. Lineage (NCBI taxonomy): Eukaryota > Viridiplantae > Streptophyta > Magnoliopsida > Apiales > Apiaceae > Heracleum > Heracleum sosnowskyi. The sequence goes on from JAUIZM010000084.1 coordinate 174,041, forward strand.
ATGAACGTTGGTGAGAGGACGGTCCTTTGCCTCTCGGGCATATCTCTCCATGGCTTTCTTGCTATCTCCTCCCACATGAGGCCCTCCAATTATAACATGAATGCTACCTGCCCTGTCAGTCCTCTCCTTGTCACCCTCTTTTGCTATTGGAGGTGGAGGAGGCACCTGATGGTACTCAGATTTATGCTTCCGTACTTCCTTCACGACCCATTCCGTTAGCTTTCCCTGTCGAATCAGATTCTCAATCTCATCCTTTAGCTGTCGGCAATCCGTCGTATGATGTCCCGTGGACTCATGGTAAGCACAGTATTTAGAGGTGTCCCTTTTACTATATTCCGTTAGAGGGGTGGCTTTCTTGAATACCCCCTTCCCAGCATAAGTGGCATATATATGATCAATGGAAGCCACCAAAGGGGTATGATTCTGCCATTTGGTGGTGTAAGGCCTTCCAGTCTCTTTTCTTTCCTTGGTCTTGTTAAACTTCTTTGGGCTAGGGCTCCTTCTGAAAGTCTTTCTCCTTTCTTCTGGACTAGAAGATCTCCCTCTCTTCTCCATCCTTCGACCACTGCTTCTTAGATCTCTCATAGATTTCTCTACCCTTTTGTGAGGCTCCGCTTGTTCATAAAATTCGGCCAAAGTTTCCGGTTCCCTAGCCTGTAAAGTCTTCCAGAATTTAGAGCCCTCCCTCAATCCAGCAATTAGGAAATTCTTCTGGGCTTCTTCTGTTGCTCCTCGGACTCGGGGAACCTCAGCATTAAATCGCATGAAATAATCCTGCAGGGACTCTGCTTCCCCCTGCTTAATGTTTGCCAGGGTAGCCACCGGGGGGGCATAATGAAGAGTGGACTGAAACTGCCTTAAGAATAGATCTCCCAACTGTCTCCACGTGCTAATGCTAGCTGGACCTAGCTTAGTAAACCACTGTTGGGCACTCCCCCTTAACGAGGCAGCGAATAATCGACAACGAGTTAGGTCAGGAACCTGATAGACCTCCATCTCGGTATTGAAACGGGCCAAGTATTCAGCAGGATCCGCATCTCCATTGAAGGCAAGCTCGAGGTTGCTTCTAAATGCCGGGGGCAGAGGGGACATCCTTATTGCAGTAGTGAAAGGAGATGGGGCCGTTGCAGGGGGTGGGGCTCTCTTCTCATGTTCCATCTACGTAAGCAGGCGTCTCAAATCACCAACCCTTAGGTCTCCAATCCTCTCGTTAGACCCCTCCCCGCTAGAATGGTGGGGGGAAGCCCTCTCCCTTCGCTCCCTTCTATGAGTTCGAGGAGGAGTCCTCTCCCTTCGCTCTATTCTAGGCGGAGTCCTTCGCTCTGTTCTAGGCGGAGTCCTCTCCCTTCGCTCTGTTCTAGGCGGAGTCCTCTCCCTTCGCTCTGTTCTAGGCGGAGTCCTCTCTGGCGCCTCCTTCCGAGATTTAGATTTTTCCAATCTAAGCCTTAGATCGTGCTCGGTTAGCTTCTTCCCAATTCGATCCAAAACACTAGTAGATCTAGCCTCGGACAAAGCTGGCTCATGCTGCGGCTCGCTCAGAGCCTGGCTGCCTCGCTCCTCCTGGCTTGGAGATATCTCATCTGCCTCAAGAGACCCGGCTTTCTTTAGTCCATCAGCTACCTCGTCGAACTCGTGTATGAGTTTTTTAGAGGTTTTATCCTTCTTGTCCCTAGTGCCCTTGAGCCTTCGAGCCTTCCTCTTCGCATTCTTGATTGAGTTCTGCTCGACCTTAGCTAGTCGGGCGTTCATAGCTTTGAATTGGAGCTCGATCCCCTCGAGGTAGCCTAAGATCTTCTGGCCATCTAGTGTAACTGGTGCGACTTGAGGCATGACAGGGGCGGTTAATTTTGCGAGGCGAGCCCTCTCCGTGGGGTGGTGGATCCGTCCTCGCTCCTTGTGGTGTGGTATCCTTCTTATGCTCCATCCCCTTGTCACCGTCCTTGTTGTTCTTCGACATCCTTCTCCTTAAGATGTAGTGCTCAATGAGCCCCCTCCTTCTAGCGCCAATTGTTGTTAGGAGAATTTCGTACAACAGTGTGTGGGAGGTTTATGGAAAGTTGTGGCTGGACTTGTATGATGACTCCTCAGAAAATTGATTAGAGAATAGGTTCTTTCTCTTGCTTTTTGCCGAGTGTCAATTGTGTATCATACAAGGTGCCTACGTACCCCTTTATATAGGGATCAAGCCTCACATAGTTCTTGGAGAACAAGTCATTGAATAAGCCCATTCAGTCCAGGCCCATAAAAGAGTCAGGATTTATGTTCCCATAAATAGTTCAAGGATTATCAATCCACCTCATGTTCCCATAAATAGTTCCAAGGATCATCAATCCACCTCATGTTCCCATAAATAGTTCCATGGATCATCAATCCACCTCATGTTCCCATAAATAATCCGGTCTTCACACGTTTTCCTACAATCTCGCGGCATCTCCGCATTTCTTCCCATGATTGTAGGTCTGTCCCGTGTCAACCAAGAAACATTCCATAAATAGGAATTTCCATATTTTGGGCTTCACCCACGATGCGAGCTGGCCAGGCTCGCATCGCACAAGACATATGAAAATTACCCTTTCGTAGTGTAAGTGATGCGAGCTCACTTATGTTCAATTATTCTCGAGCCCATTACTTCATAATGGTGAGAGCCCAAACTTAACATGGCTAGGGCCCATAATACTTGACCCTAACCTAACAAATCAACCCATTTTATTTCCCAAGTACCACGGGCTCATTAGTACCTAAACATCATAAGTTAATAGGGACTCGTGCGAGCCCAAAATGGTAAAAGCTCGTGCGAGCCTGTCATACTTTAGTCATTCCACTTCATCCCAAAACGCTTGGTGCGAGCCGAAGTCTGAATTATACCAACATAACTTCCTTTCAAGCCCAAATCACTTATGGACCTGCTTAGGGCCCATTATCAAAAATCTTGTATAACACATATCAACCATCACTTTAAAGAGAATCATCAAATCTGAAATTTAAACATGATAGATGCACATGGTTTCCGATGTAAATTCAAATCACTATATTTTATTATCCAAATCACTAATTTCTGTTACGAAAATCACTAGTCTGTGTCGACTATCTATTTTTTAGCAGAATCTTAAAGTATTGTATAAATCGATGGTGGCATACTACTGCCAGTGTTTGGAGCCAGTTCATACAAATGAAATTTTGAGTGATTACATGCGGTGTTGATGTGTGAATATGGGGCAGTCATATATACATACACACAAAATACAAAAAAATAACTGGAGCTCGCCGAGAAAGATGATCAGTCACGGTAACGAATTAGTGGTAGTTTATGTAATGATGAAGTACTTTACCCAAATTTAGATGTATATAAACATGTGGTCTAGATTTAACAAAATTTTAAAAATATGTGGACATGATTAGTTTCTAGTTTTTATTTAGGAAAAGGTTTCTAGTTGAACAAAAGCCTATATATATAAATTAATACATTATTAAACCAAAAAACACATCACAGATACCTGAGTATAAATGAATTAATACATAAATCATTGTTTAGAATTAAAAGAAACACAGGATATCACAAGCTTCCTTAGTTGATTTACAAATAGGTTTTCCTGGGCAGCACCAGCAAGGTCGTCCAACGCACCGCGACGGTACGCAGAATACACGTGCCAACTTATGATATCCGACGTTGTTTTGATGATCACCATGCTTCATGTCAGCTTTCTTATTCACTGCGCCTGTACTCATGGAAACACATAAGAGAACAACGCATAAGAGAGCTAGCCCAAATTTTGTTAAATTAGTCATTGAGAAAAATCTTATTGTTATAGCAAACTACTGTAAAAGAAGTGTTGTGGTGAAAATATACAGGTCATTGATTATAAATCACATTTATATAGAAATAATATTAGAGAGAAGTCGTTGAAATTTAATGTATAGATATTGTCATGAAAATCTAACAAAGATGTAAAGTTGATTTTTAAGGACCTAAATCCACTTATAGATTGCCATATATCCTCTCATAAACAACGTGGAGACGAAAACCGTAAATACAAAGATTAATTGAGTTATATTTCGTAAGTTATATTTTTTTTTTTCTAGTTATAAGTATAATTTTTTTTCCCAAACAAAAACTCGAGTAGTAGAATCAAAAACTAAAATTAAATATTCAGGAAATGCAATAATTTGTTTGATTATATAAGTATTATTCTTTAAATGAAAGTTGGATGCATAAGTAAAGTTTTTCATACTTAACTTAAACATTTATCTTTATTTACACTAAAATATTGTATAAAATCAACGGGATAAGATATTTGGGCTAAAAACGAACATTCAAATTCAACTATTGCTAATTAACTGAATTCGGTCAATTAGTGTTAGCTTCTAAATTCGACATAAACCATAGAATTCGTGGTCAAAATTAAGCGATCGAATCTATCAATATATCTTTATTATATATATAAAGGAAAATCCTTACGAGTCCGAAAACTATTTATCTATTTTTCTAGATCTCCTGAATTTTAATTTAATAAAATTAAATTTTCCTTATTTAAATTCGAATTTATATGATAGAAAAATATCAACTGCCTTTTAAATTTTTAATAATGAGGAAACTGATCTACAATTTTAAGATTATTTCCTTTCTCAATTTTGATTCAATAAAATGAAAGTTCCTTATTTAAAGTTGAATTTATATGATAGAAAAAATCTCAATTGTCTTTTAAATTTTAAAATAAAGGAAACTAAACATAATTATTATTTACTTTTCTAGAGCTCTTTAATTTTAATTTAATATGATTAAATTTTCTTATTTAAATTCAAATTTATAGGATAGATAAAATATCAATTGCCTTTTAAATTTTAGCTAATGGATGAAATAGAATATACAATTTTAATATTCTTTTCTTTCTCAATTTTAATTCAATAAAATTAAAGTTACTTATTTAAATTTGAATTTATAGGATAGAAAAAATCTAAATTGTCTTTTAAATCTTTGTTAATGTAGAAAACAAAATATACAATTTTAATTCAATAAAATGAAATTTCATTATTTAAATTAAAATTTATAGGATAGAAAAATATCAAATACCTTTTAAAACTTTACGGAAACGGATATACAATTTTAAGATTCTTCCCTTTCTCAATTTTTATTCTTCCTTATATAAATTTGAAATTATAGGATAGAAAAAATCTCAATTTTCTTTCAAATCTTTACTAATGGAGTCTCAATTTTAGAAAAAATCTCAATTGTCTTCTAAATCTTTACTAATAAAGGAAACTAAATATAACTATTTATTTAGTTTTTTAGAGCTCTTGAATTCTAATTTAATATAATTAAATGTCCTTATTTAAATTAATATTTATAGGATAGAGAAAATATCAAGTGCCTTTTAAATTTTAAGTAATTGAGGAAATATAATATACAATTTTAATATTCTTTCCTTTCTCAATTTTGATTTAATAAAATGGAAGTTCCTTATTTTAATTTGAATTTATGGGATAGAAAAAATCTAAATTGTCTTTTAAATCTTTGTTAATGGAGGAAACAAAATATACAATTTTAATTCAATAAAATGAAATTTCATTATTTAAATTAAAATTTATAGGATAGAAAAATATCAAATACCTTTTAAAACTTTACTAATTCAGGAAACTGATATACAATTTTAAGATTCTTCCCTTTCTCAATTTTTATTCAATAAAATGAAAGTTCCTTATATAAATTTGAAATTATAGGATAGAAAAAATCTCAATTTTCTTTCAAATCTTTAATTTTAGAAAAAATCTCAATTGTCTTTTAAATCTTTACTAATAAAGGAAACTAAATATAACTATTTATTTATTTTTTTAGAGCTCTTGAATTCTAATTTAATATAATTAAATTTCCTTATTTAAATTAATATTTATAGGATAGAGAAAATATCAAGTGCCTTTTAAATTTTAAGTAATGGAGGAAATATAATATACAATTTTAATATTATTTCCTTTCTCAATTTTGATTTAATAAAATGGAAGTTCCTTATTTTAATTTGAATTTATATGATGGAAAAAATCTCAATTGTCTTTTAAATCTTTGTTAATGGAGGAAACTAGATATACAATTTTAATTAAATTAAATAAAATTTCCTTATTTAAATTGGAACTTTTAGGATAGAAAAATATGAAATACCTTTTAAATCTTTACTAATGGAGAAAAGTGATATACAATTTTAAGATTTTTTCCTTTCTCAATTTTTATTCAATAAAATTAAAGTTCCTTATATAAATTTGAATTAATAGGATAGAAAAAAATCTAAATTTCCTTTTAAATTTTTACTAATTTGAATTTATCTTCTTCTTTATATAGACTAGCTTAAAGGAGTGTTTTTAATAATTGTTATTTCAATATTCATATTTTCATATTTTATTAGTTGTATTTATTAAAAATATTAAGTAGGCATGTTAAAATAGGTAAACTTTTTTAATAATTAAAAGTATTAAAATAGTTTTAAACTATATAAGTAAGATTTTAGTCATGATATTTTTGGGCATCTTTATCTTTTTATTAATATTGAACATCTTTATCTTTTTAGCTTATCAATCTTTATCTTATTTCTTCTTTTATTTATCTTCTTATATATATATATATATATATATATATATATATATATATATATACTAGCTTAAAACCCGTGCGATGCACGGATTGTTAATTGTTATTTTATTAATATTTTTAATTGTATTTGTTAAAAAAATAAGCAGACATGTTAAAATAGCTAAACACTTTTAATTAATTAAAAACATTAAAACAGATTTTAAAATAAATAAGTAAGGGTTTGTTCGTTATATTTTTGGAAAATGAGGGGTTTTAGTATGGAAAAATAAAAAAATGTAACATATATTTAGTTTAAAAAGGTAAATGCCCGTGATATTTTTGGAAAATGAGGTTTTAAAATTTAATAATTTAAATACGTCTTAAAATAAATAAGTAAATGGTTTGTCCGTGATATTTTTAGAAAAAGAATGGATTTTAGTGAGAAAAATAGAAAAAATAAATTGAAAAAGGCAATTTTCCGTGATATATTTAGAAAATGAGGGATTTTGTTAGAAAAAATCTATAATACTGAAAAGGTAATTGGTTATAAATAGATATTTGATTATTTATATTTTAATATTTTTAGTAATTGAATTTGTTAACAAAAATAAGTCGACATGTTAAAATAGGTAAACTTTTAAAAAATTAATTATAATATTAGGTTTAAAAATAAATAACTAAAGGTTTTTCCGTGATATTTTTAGAAAATGAGGGGTTTTAGTAAAATAGAAAAACTAACATGTTTTAGTTAAAAAAGGTAATTGCATGTGATATATTTGAAAAAGTAGTGGAATTTGTTACGAAAAAAAAATGTATTTTAGGTGAAAAAGGTAATTGGTTATAAATAATTAATATTATTATTTAGTAATATATTTCTATAAATAAGTAAGGTTAATTAAGTAAAAACATGAATTTAAGAAAGGGCAATTAAGTAAAATCACAATGTACTGACCGACCAAACTTTTAATGTTTGGTCTATTATATAATAGTATTGATAACGAAACTGAATATACAATTTTAATATTCTCCTTGATTAAAAAATATCTCTTTTGTTTTTTCAAATCTTTCCTGATGAAGGAAAATGAATATACATTTTTAATATTTTTACCTTTAAAATCTTGACTAATGGATATTTTCCTAAATTGTTTTCACAAATTTTAAAATTGAAAAAGACTTTTACTAATATTTTCCTAAATTTCTCTTTGGCACCAATTTGAAACTTATTACACAAGTTTACCTTAATTATTCAATACTAACTTCTTCTCCAACAATCATTCATATATATATATAATATTGACCATCAAAGATAAGTAAGTTAAACTTTGTATAGTAGTTTTACATCGATTTGTTTAAACTTGAATTCGAGACATCATTAGTATAATATTTGATAATTGATATGCATGAATTATGCATGAATTGTATTCTTTGACCATGTGTAATTTTTATTTTGATGCAGGATTGTATTTATAAGATGATCATCTTGTTGTTGGGTATTAGATAATTCAATTGTGATGTGATGATTGTAATTTGTAGGAGCTTGCAAGTGTCGATGAAAGGAAAAAAAGAGACTGAAATAAGTATAAGTATTTTATAATCCGGATCACTAACATACTTTCTGAAAAATACCTGCACGTTTAGGATTATCAATAATTTTTATTTAAAGTAAAAGATCTATACACGGAAGATGATGTAATTAGAACGTATATAAGATGTTCTAGAGGCTGATATCCAATTATGAAACAACCAACTTTCATAATGAAAAATGAGATATAAACAAAATTACTTTTTATTATAATTTAAATAGTTAATAGTTAATTAGATAATACTTTTTATCAGAAAAAATAAGAACATAATACTGCAGAATCTTACATTTACAATCTTTACTAATGGAGAAAATTAAATATACAATTTTAAAAATTTTAAAAAATATATTTATAAATATAATTACTAACATCTGAAACTAAATATATTATATTAATATTCTTCCAAATTTTATATTTAAGCCAAAGTTTAAAATTTTAAAAAATATTATGGAGAAGGGTGAGGTGGGTTCCCCAAATCACCTCAATCTTTTTATAAATTTCTCGAATTTTTGAATTATTAATATTAAATATTAGGAAATATCTCAATTGCATTTTAAATCTTTATTAATGAAGGAAACAAAATATATTATTTTTATTTTCTTGCCTTTGAAAATTTTTACTAATGGAGAAAACTAAGTATATAGTTTTAATATTCAATTTTTTATTAATAAACTAAATTTATCATTTTAGTATTCTCCTAAATTTTCTATTTTAGTCAAATTTTAAAATTTTGAAAATTAAATATCAATCAATATCATTATATACACATACACATCTTTGATTATATTATTATTTTACCATGTAAATGATGATTTAAATTATATTTTAAGATATAATAAAATTAATGAATAACTGATATAATTTATTTAGTAAATTAGTTTGTTATCTATTTTGATTACTAACAACGAGAAAACGTGTATTGAGAGAAAACATGTTTAACGAGCTGAGCCAAAATTTTAACTAGAGCACATGTTAGTCAGAGAAAACATGTTTAACATGATATAATTTTAGGGAAGAGACTCAAATTTTCAGGAAAGCTAATAAATATATAAAAACCAATCCTATTTAAAATTTAATTGAACAAATATTACCTTTTTTTCTCAACTAACTTAGATCCTATTTAACTTTTAATCAATTTTTTTTTTTAGAATTTCACTATTTTAATTCAATTAAAAATTTTAGCAGAGACAATAATATATAAAAATCAATCTTCTTTAAAATTTAATTACACAAGATTAATTTTTTTCTCAACTAAATTAAATTGTATTTAAGTTTTAATATATTTTTTTAGAGTTTCTCTATTTTAATTCAATAAAATTAAATTATCTTACTTAGATTTGAATTTATGGAAAGACAATAAATATATAAAAATCATTTTTTTAGAATTTAATCTTCATTATAACGTTATATTACAATCATGTTTATGATTTTAATATTTATTAGATCTTTATATTATAATTCTATTTAGAATTTAATCTTTATTATATCTTAAATTGTCAATAAAATCATGGCATACTCCCACGTCACAAATTTGAGGATTTTATGATAACCTGTGTGCATTAATAACATTGCATATTGATAATAACTATTTGTATATTTTAATTACTAAAAAGTTTTATTATGACGTCTAAGAATATTTAAGACTGAGTTTGATGTATTTTGGTGCCAAAGTTTGCACTGAGTTCCAAAATGGTGGCTAAAGTTTGAAAATTGCAAATCGATGGCCAAAGTTTTTACCAAATTTCAAAATGGTGGCTATACTTTCAGATTTACAAATGGGTGGCCATACTTTATACCGTAGTAATAATTCAACAAATAAAAAAATGAAAAAAACAAAAATATTATTGAAAAGTAATTAATTTTAAAATTTTAAAAATAATATTGATTTAACACGAACACCAAAAAAATTCATCCGAAGTTTAAAAAAAAGACCATTGAGTGTAAATAATTCTCGAAAAAGAGTTCTAGTCAAATTTTTAAAAAGATTAATATTTAAAATTTATTATTTCATATATTATTAGTATTTTTTGTTATATGTATTTATGCAACGGACGTCGATTCAAGAAACATGACACAAAATCCGTGTATAAAGGGGGATATAAAGATAATTTTTGTTATAATACCAATGGTCGAAGAATATAATGGTGGTTAATACTTAAATTTATATTACTGTATATTTTTAGTATTTATTTTATATTTATTTAGAGTAATGGGTGTCACATTAAGAAAATATGATACAAAATTGGCATAAAAATATGTTAGTAGTTTATTTTATTGTTTATGTATGTTATTTTGTAAAATATTGTGTTCATTATTTATATATACTAACTTATAGCCCGTAGTACGAGTTTTGTTAATAAATTTTATTAATTAATTAAACAATTAAAAGATATATTTTGATGTATTAATAAGTTATATATATTATTAACTATTGAAAGATTTCCCGTAAGGTATTAATGAGAGTGTATTAATGATTGAAAACAATTGTACAATTGGTATCTTTAGGTGTGTTTTAGAAAGGTAATATTGTTTAATAAAAAGGTAACATGTTAATTTAAAAAGTTAATATTAATGATTGAAAGATATATTATAATTAGTATTTTTAGATTTGTTAATAAAAGATAGTATGTTTCAATTAAAAGGTAATATGTTTTTAATAACTAAAAAAATATAATTAGTATTTTTAGGTGTGTTTATAAAAGATAGTGTTTTTTTTAATTAAAAAGTAATATGTTTTGGTTAGAAAATGTAATATCCTATTATTCATATTATTTATAAATTAAAATGATCGAAAACCAGAATACCAAAAAATCTGAAAACCAAAATTTTCAGTGAAATAGTTATTATATAATAGTATAAATTTTGTTATGGATTAAAAAGTGTACTTGTAAATTAATTGCTAGGGTTTAGGAGCTTTCGAGCTTTAATGGCTGCTCTTGTTGTTGCTCTTGTTGTCGGGGACTAACTCGGTCCTAACAAGATGCCTACGTATCTCAATCAATGTTGAGAATCAAGCCAAAGACGTAGTTCTTGGTGTTGCCCTCGGGGCTATGGCGGCAGGGGCACACCAAGGACGTAGTGACTTGTATGTCCTTATTCGAGGATGAAGTCGAAAACATTGTAGTTGACGTATGGAGCTGTCATTAGTACAAAAATGACCTTTTACGTCGGTTAAATAGGTCATATACGTCGGCTAAATGGCGACGTATAGAAGGGGGACGTATAAACTTAGAGGTCTTTTACGTCGGCTAAAAAAGCGACGTAAAAGGTAGAATAAACGTCGACTGTTAACCGACGTAAAAATCCCAAAAAACCGACATATATGATACAAAAAAGGCGACGTATAAAGACAAAACAACCGACGTATATACCTATTTATACGTCGCCCATAGAGAACCGACGTATATTATCAAAAAAAAATTAAAAACTATTATTTTAGTTTCTCAATGCCCATGAACCAATTGAATAATTACCAAATTAATCGAACCAAAATCTGCACAACTAAAGACAAACGATAACCAATATTTTCCAACTTTCAAATTTAATATGAGCACAATTAACAAAATTATAAATTACATACTTTAAAAAATGCACAATGTTTAAAAATTACATAACCCAGACCAAGAAAGTAACACCAAAGATAGCTCCAGTAACAATGGAAAAAATTAACACGTTAAAATATACGAAAAGGGATGCTGCCTCTTCAGGATCTTCCTCGTCAAACTGATCAGCTCCCAATGAGGGAGCCGCTGCTTTGAGGCCACCTGTCCCGATTGCTGATTTTACCATATATAAACAGAGCAGATTTTACTCCTCCGAGTTTCTTTTTCTGTTTAGGATTGGTTCCGACATCTCCTTTGTTGTCCTGGACAAGGCAGCATTTGTAGTCAAAAGTTAGAACATAAATCATAAGTAGTTAACTAAGAATTAGATTAAACAAATAAATAAGAAGTGCACAAGACAGAAAAAAGCAATCAGGGCCAATCTTGTTGATTATTTCAGCAATCAGGCTCCCGATAAACTCATCATTTCCAGCCGAAATTACCTGATTCCGAAAGAACAACATTACGTCCTGCACAGCTCAGTGTCAAAACAATTACGTTAGTATACAAACAGCATGAGTAATTTAAAATTTAATGCTACATGATGCATCTGTTAGTTTACAAACAACATGAGTAATTCAAAATTCAATGCAACATGATGCATCTGCGACGGTGTTTTACAATCTAGAATGAGAGAAATCAGGCTTCACTCACCACAAGCGGGGGAGGGACAGAGAGAAAATATATGAAAAAATATAGGTACTTCTTTTAGATCTCTAAAGCGAGTCAGTGTTGTTCTATAATCTAGATGATCATTGCATGCATCATATTTACCTACCTTTTCTATTAGATCTAAAACATCTTGGTTGTCCACAAATTCTACATAACTCCAGAGTTCAATTACTGGAGAGGTAAATATATTAAATAAAAAGTACTTGATTAAAATGCTGTTGCAGCTTTTCATATTTGTAAATGCTTTTTAATTTAATTGAACATTGTTTTTAAATTTTTATGATATCATATACAGTAGTATTGCTTTTCTGAATCTGCTCAGCGCAGCATGATTGTTCTGAACATCAAGTAGCCCCTGGTAAATAAACCGTTTAAAGGCCTCTCAAGAATCCTTGAACATTCCCAATTACATATATAAACCAATCCTATTACTAACAATTACATATATAAACATACACTCAGTTTTGTACTAGTGATAATTATCTAAATGAATGCTTATTTCTTGGGCATAAACAAAATGTAGAATCATAATAACACCAGTATCTAAAAAATGACCAACAATAAACTGAGTTTTAGTTTGTAATACCCTCTGACTCTTCTGTTGGCCATACTCAGAAGGGTGGAATGCATCATAATGTGAATTGTACTTCTGTCCAATCTCGTAGCGTAAGATGCTAAATGCCTGAAACATAATTGCATACCTTAGTTATCCTCAACATTACAATAATAGACAAAGGGCTAGACTTCCCACTTTGTAGATATTACCTTCTAATATTTTAATGACAATACAAAAAGAAGATATTATATATGTCAAAATATAGCTATCAATTATTTAACTCATGTCAAAACAACTATAACACACAGATTCGAGGTTCAACTTCATGAGTCAGTTATCAAATATTAAGGCCGAATCATGAAATTTTCAGTTAAGTTTCAAATACAACAAACTCACATAAATCTTGACATACTACCAGAATCACTAAGAATCACTAATAAGCAATCTAGAACCTTAATTATAACACATATACAAGAACACCTACGAAATCTTGATTAAATCAACATCAACTAAGAATTAACTTCCAAACTAAATATCCTTAATCTCTATGGCCTGCACATAATCGCAATTTAACCATATATTAAAACAGGCGATGTCACCGTAATAACCATGAAACAAAAAGCTCGGGGGTCACCGGCTCACCGGAGTTCATCGCCGGTGACGGACCGAATTTATACAGCCTCCATAACGGGGTCTTGTAACCATTCAGCCTCAATACATATCCCCAGCAGCTTATCTATCTATATTCATCACTTAATCAGCAAGAACAACATGATTTCAATTGCAAAAACCCGAACCCTAAAATTATCCCCAATTTTCGATTCTCTTAAAACCCTACAAAAATGATATGATTATGTAGAGTATTAAGAGATAATCGATTTGGTTACCAAGCCGATGAATTTAAACATTCAAATCAAAAGAAAACGAAGGGAAGAAAGAGGATTAAAGGAAGAGAAAACAGAGTCGAGAGAGAGAGAGTCGGCAGAGAGGCCTACGGGAGAGAGAGAGAGTGAAAAAAATATGAGAGAATAAAAGAAATTAAGAGTTATAAATTATTATCATATATGTTGGGTTTTATAAGTGCGACGTAAAAAGTGATTTTATACGTCGGTGTTTTATCAACCGACATATATATTAATCATATACGGCGGTTAACTACTAAACCGACGTAAAAAAGACATACAAAAGGTAAATATACGTCGGCTTTAGGATATTTCAACGTATAAAAGTAGTATATATGTCGGTCACACGTAAGTGCGACGTAAAAAGTCATTTTTGTACTAGTGTGTGTCCAAAACATAGTAGATGACTTATGGAGCTGTGTCCAAAACGTAGTAGATGACGTATGGAGTTGTGTCCAAAACATAGTTTTGATATGAGGGGTCAGACCCTTTATATAGGCGTTTAGAAGCCTAATGGATAAGTATTGATTTCTTTGAAGGATAAGTCTTATCCTTGACGATGGATAAGTATTGACTTTCTTAAAGGATAAGTCTTATCCTTGACAGTGGATAAGTATTGACTTTCTTGAAGGATAAGTCTTATCCTTGACAGTGGATAAGGATAAATTCTAGATCCCCTTCCTTGTAGGAGTTGTTTCCATATCATAACGGACTTGTATTGAAACAAGCCCACTTGTATTAGAACAAGCCTGTATTGGACGTCTCCTAATACAAGTTGTACTTCTAGCCCAAATATTAATTATAAAATTAATATTTAATTAGAGTTTCGAGCCTTATTAATGGGCCTTATTTATGGACCATCTAGGTTTAATTAATGCAATATTAATTATGTATTTAGGGTTATTTTTAACCCATATCACTTGCCCCCCCAACTTCTATGATAATGCACTAGGATTTCATAGAAGTTATACCGGTCTTTTTCGAGACTAGGGGTCTTTTTATCCCTTACCTGGGACTTACTACCCTTTTTTGGGGATTTTAATATACACTAGTGTTTCACGAGTATCGTCTTGGTGTAAAGTGTGTAGAGACCTACACATTTACGACCATTTTGCCTTATTCGAGGCTAATTTGACATTTGCATAAGCCTCTTATGTCTTATACCGTATTGTTTTGGCTTCAAGCCTTTCATTGAGCATATCGAATGATGGGGTTTGGACTAAATGTCTTAGGTTTATGGGGTTTCAACCCTTCACCCTTACGAGTTCTTACTGATGGCTCCACTCGTAGTGATTCATTCTCAAGTCTATCATATCAAACTTCTCCCGATCTTGAAATTTTCGCTAATTTACAATAGGCATCTTAGGCTTTCTTTTGTATGTTTATTAGCAACATTCACCCTTCGGGGTTGTTGTATTCAACTCTATTTGTGCAGTTGACATGCATATTTTGTATGTTTTCCTTTGCATTCATTTGTAGTTTGTCTTGGCAAAGGTTTGAAGATGTTTCTACCAATCACAATGGGTTCAACCCTTCATCTGTTTTCTAGGAAGCTCATGATGTCATCGAACCTTATTTCTACTTGTCATACTAGCGGATCCTTTTAGGATGCACTAAACATAATAAACTTTCAAGTTTGCAGCATGCCAAGTTCTTACCACTTCGATCCCTTCCAGGGTTTCCAATTTGTAGGAGCCTTGACCAAATACGTTATTGACGCGATATGGTCCTTCCCAATTTGGGGCCAACTTGCCTTTTTGTCCAACTCCGGATGCCTCAATTTTTCGAAGAACCAAGTCTCCTTGTCGGAAAAATCTTTCTTTAACCCTAAGGTTGTAATATAAAGATGCTCGTTTCTGATGCTGAACTATCTTGGCATTTGCCTCGTCTCTAACTTCATCAATTAGATCTAAAGCTAGGCTCAAGCCTTCTTCATTTGTCTCTGGTTCATAAGCCTCAACTCTTGGAGATGTGTGAGTAATCTCCACCGGGACCACTGTCTCTGCTCCATAAGCCAATAGAAATGGAGTTGCCCCGGTGGTGACTTTACAAGTAGTACGATATGCCCATAGTATGGGGAGCAATTCGTCTACCCAAGTGTTTCTGGAGCGTTCAACTCTTTTCTTCAGTCCATCTAGGATAATTCGATTAGCAACCTCAGCTTCCCCATTTGCTTGAGGATGGGCAACAGAAGTGAAACGTAATTTGATATCATTCTCCTCACAATACTTCTTGAAATATTCATTGTTAAACTGAGTTCCATTATCCGTGACCAAGATTCGTGGAATCCCATATCTGCATATTACATTCTCCCAGAAGAAATGCATTACTTTCTTGGTGGTTATCTTGGCTAAAGGTTTAGCCTCAATCCACTTAGTGAAGTAGTCGATTGCCACTATCAAGAACTTTCTCTGCGCACTGGCCATTGGAAATCGTCCAAGTATATCCATTCCCCATATGGCAAATGGGATATGTGAGTTTATGGACGTCAACATCTCTGGTGGTTGTCTAACCACTGGTGCATGCTTTTGGCACCTTTCACACTTCTTCACATAACTTTTGGCATCTGCAAGTATGCTTGGCCAATAGAAACCTAGACGGGTAATTTTATGAGCAAGGGCTCTGCCCCCCAAGTGCTGCCCACAAATTCCCTCATGTACTTCCCTTAGGGCCAATTCTGCCTCTTGAGGTCTCAAGCGTTTTAAGTATGGGATGATGAAAGACTTTTTGTATAGGATTCCCTCAATCATGGCATACCTTAGTGCTCTCACATATAGCTTTCGTGCTTCTGAAGTATCGTTAGGTAACCAACCAGTTTCCAGATGAGATTTGATGGGATCCATCCAACAGCTAGCCACATCAATGGGTGCTATCAACTTTCCATTAATGCTTGGGGTCTTCAAGACTTGGAAGTACACACTCCTTGCATAGTTTTCTATTTCAGAAGAGGCAAACTTAGACAAGGCATCGGCCTTCATGTTCTCTTCCCTTGGAATGTGTTCCACATAGCATTCATCAAACTGAGTCATGATGGCCTTGACAAGTTTTAGGTACTTGGCCATTACTTCATCTCTGGTCTCAAACTCCCCATTTACTTGGGAGACCACTAGCCTCGAGTCTCCACACACTTTCAGAGTTTTAACTCTCAAGGCTCCAGCCAGCCCTAAGCCAGCTATCAGGGCTTCGTACTCAGCTTCGTTGTTTGTTGTTGGGAAGTCCAGTTTTAGTGCGTACTCTATGAGAAATCCATCAGGACTTTGTAGCACCAAACCTGCTCCACTTGATTTTGTTTTTGATGTTCCATCAAAATAGAGCACCCAACATTCTTTGGATACCATGTCTTCATCTTTCTTTTCTTCCACTATTACTTCTTGCCCCTCGACTTCTTGGTTGTCAATGGTGAATTCAACCATGAAGTCAGCGAGTGCTTGAGCTTTTATGGCCGTTCGAGGCTTATACTTGATGTCAAATTCTCCCAATTCAATAGCCCATTTGATCAACCTTCCACTAACTTGAGGGCTATGCAAGATGTTTCTTAGAGGCTGATTGGTCAAGACCTCTATCTTGTGTGCCTGGAAGTATGGGCGTAGCTTTCTTGTGGCCATAATCAAGGCTAAGGCAAACTTCTCTATCGTAGAGTAGTTTATTTATGCCCCGTGTAAAATCTTGCTCACGTAATAAACGAGCTTCTGAACCTTCAACTCTTCTTTTACCAAAACGGCTCCAAGGGCTGTGTTAGAAACCGCCAAGTACAAATAGAGAATTTCTCCTGGCTTTGGCTTTTTTAATAGTGGTGCCTTAGCCATGTATTTCTTCAAGGCCTCAAAGGCCTCCTGGCTTTCAGTTGTCCACTCAAAAAATTTCACGTTCTTGAGTGCTTTGAAGAAGGGTAAACACTTCTCTCCTGACTTGGAGATGATTCTTCCCAATGTTGCCACTCTTCCCGTTAGTTTTTGGACATCCTTGACAGTCCGTGGTGGTTCCATGTCTAGAATTGAATTGATTTTGTCGGGGTTAGCCTCGATTCCTCTCTTGGAAACCATCAGGCCTAAGAAATTTCCTGAGGCTACACCAAAGGCACACTTAGCTGGATTTAACATCATCTTGTGGTGCCTCAGCACTTCAAACGCTTCCCGTAGATGGTTTATATGATCGGCCTTATCGAGGCTTTTAACCAACATGTCATCCACATAGACCTCCATGGTTTTTTCAATCAGGTGTTCAAAAATTTTGTTCACCAACCTTTGGTATGTTGCCCCTGCTTTCTTAAGTCCAAATGCCATGACTAGATAACAGAAAACACCAAAGTCAGTGATGAATGATACCTTGGAGATGTCATCTTTGTGCATTTTGATTTGGTTGTATCCACTGAAGCCATCCATAAAACTTAGCATCTCATGGCCAGCGGTGGCATCTATTAGGGCATCAATCCTTGGTAAGGGAAAACAATCCTTAGGACATGCATCGTTCAAATCGGTGAAGTCCACACACATCCTCCATTTGCCATTGGCCTTTTTGACCATCACTAGGTTAGCCAACCATTCTGGGAATTGAATTTCTTCAATGAACCCGGCTTCCAGAAGCTTTTCTACTTCTTGCTTGATGGCCTCTTGCCTCTCTAGAGCAAAATTTCTCTTCTTCTGTTTCACTATCTTCCTTTCAGGATCCACATTCAATTTGTGGGTTATCAACTAGGGATCAATCCCTGGCATGTCAGCCGCTTTCCAAGCAAAAACATCATTGTTCTCTTGAAGAAAAGATATGAGCTTGCTTTTTAATGGTTCAGACAATAGTGCTGCAACATAAGTCACCTTCTCCGGTTCACCAGGGACTAAGGGAATTGGGATTAAATCCTCAGCTGGTTTCCCTCTTCTGTCCTCATTATCACTAGTATCCATGTCTTCAATGGGGAGAACCTGCCCCCCGATTACATCAGGCCTTAACGTGGCTACGTAACAACTTCTAGCCATCTTTTAGTCTCCCCGTTCTTCACCAATCCCATTCCTTGTTGGGAACTTAATTTTCAGATGGTAAGACGAGGCTACAACCTTAAATGCATGAAGGCCTGTCCTTCCAAGGATCGTGTTGTAGGTTGAAGTTGCCTTTATAACTATGAAGTTTAACATCTAAGTAGACGTATTTGACCCTTGCCCCATTGTCATAGGGAGTTGGATTGTGCCTTCCACCTTCGACTCCACTCCATTGAATCCATATATGGGCATATTCGAGGGTGTCAACTAAGAGTTAGTATAGCCCATCTTGATAAAAGCATCATGGAACAAGATGTCCACTGAAAGTCCATTATCAACTAGAACTCTCTTTGTTTCAGAATTGCCTATCACAGGTACGATGACTAAAGGATCATCGTGGGGAAACTTCACTCCTTCCAAGTCAGAATCATCAAATTCTATTGATATTTCCGTTCTGGCACGCTTCGGTGCTTCTCCAACCACAGTCATTACTTCTCGGGCATAGGCTTTTCTTGAGTTTCGGGAGGACCCAACAGCAGTTGGTCCTCCGAAAACCATGTTGATGACTGGCCCTCGGGGCTTGGGATTACGATCTTGATCGTTGTCCCTTCTGTCGTAATCCTTCCTTTCATAGTTTCCTCTTTGACTCCCTTGATTTCCATCCTTAGTGAATTTATTGAGCTTTCCCCTTCGTATCAAAAACTCGATCTCATCTTTCAGTTGTCTGCAATCATCCGTGTCGTGACCAACTTCTTTGTGGAACCGACAAAATTGGTTTTGATTCCGTTTGGACATATCAGTCCTCAGTGGCTTTGGCCATCGGAGATCCTCCTCCTTTGCTATTTCCATCAGAATTTGGCTCATGGGAGTGTTTAATCTTGCATACTCCGTAAATTTTGGCCCAAAATTGTTCCTCTTGGGTGGAGAATCAAAATCCTTTGACGTTCTAGGAAACTTTTCCTTGATGTCGTACTCCTAAGTTTCCTTTCTTTTTTTTGAATTTCCATTACCACCAGCAGTGGGTTCATATTTCGTCATGCTTTCTTCAGCCTTAATGTACTTTCCGGCTCTATCTTGGAGCTTCAGTATGCTCTCGGGTGGATGTTTTGCCAATGATCTTTTGAAGTGATCATCAGTGGTTCCTTGTTGCAAGGCTATCATAGCTACTTTGTCCTCCAAGTCCGGGACTTTCAGAGCCTCCCGGGTGAATCGGTTGATATAATCCCTTAGGGCTTCATTATTTCCTTGTTGGATTCCCATGAGTGATGCAGAGCTTTTCTCATGTACCCTTCCACTACCAAATTGATTGATGAATGCTTTGCTTAGTTCCTTGAAAGACCCAATAGAGTTGGAGGAAGACGGCTATACCAACGTTGGGCCATGCCTGCCATGGTTTGCGGAAACACCCTACACTTGACCGCATCGTTGGTTGGCTGCAACAGCAGTGCATTGGAGAAGGTTCTTACATGATTTGCGGGATCCCCCGTTCCATCATAAGCTTTGATCGTTGGCATCTTGAACTTCCTGGATATGGTAGCTTTCATGATGTCTTGAGTGAATGGTGGTGTAGGGTCATCAGGATCTCCTAGAGGCATCAAAATACTAGGATCACCCCTTGAGGCTCCAGCCCTCTTGGTTCTTCTTGGTGTCGGGTCCAATTTAATCACAGGGACTCGTTGTGCTCTTGCCGCTTCCTCTCCGGCCAATAGTTTCTTGAGCCTTGCAGCCTTAGCCTCATGGGCCGCAATCTTTTCCTTTGTAGTTTGGGATTGTTCCCGATTTGTTTGAGAAGAACGTCTTCTCCTTGGGGCAACATCCCTTTCTTCTCCAGTTGAGTCATTCTCATCCTCGGTATATGGCCCCGAGTAATCTTGAATCAAAGGGGTCCTTCGAGTTTGAGTTTGTAGATTTTGGGGTCTCAGACCTTGGATATAAGGAGGAACGTATGCCTCGTGGTAGGTGGAATTGAGACCACTACCGCCTGCCATGGGTCGAGGGGGTATGCCATAGCTTGGAATCCCCAAAGTTTGAGTAGTGTATTGGGGGAGATCAGTAGTATGGAGTTGAAGACCACTTGGTGCATTCGTGAGCAGTGGGGAGGTCGTGATGGGTTGCTGGTGAGCGGTCACTTGTGGATTAGATCCAAGAATGACCATCTGCAGGGGATTCGTCCCTTCAGCCGAAATTGGGATCTCCGGTCCTTGAGTATTGGTGGGGATATTCGCCCCTTGAGTGCCAGTAGTTGGCGGCGGTTGATTTCCGTGAGTATCAGCCTCAGAGGTGATAGGAAGCTCCTCAGAAACTGGAGTATCTCGAGTTGTTCTTCGTGTGTTTGCCATGGTTGATGTTGTCTTCCCACAGACGGCGCCAAATGTTATGGATTAAAAAGTGTAGTTGTAAATTAATTGCTAGTGTTTAGGAGCTTTCGAGCTTTAATGGCTGCTCTTGTTGTCGGGGACTAACTCGGTCCTAACAAGATGCCTGCGTATCTCAATCAATGCTGAGAATCAAGCCAATGACGTAGTTCTTGGTGTTGCCCTCGGGGCTATGGCGGCAGGAGCACACCAAGGACGTAGTGACTTGTATGTCCTTATTCGAGGATGAAGTCTAAAACGTTGTAGATGACGTATGGAGCTGTGTCCAAAACATAGTAGATGACGTATGGAGCTGTGTCCAAAACGTAGTAGATGACGTATGGAGTTGTGTCCAAAACGTAGTTTTGATATGAGGGGTCAGACCCTTTATATAGGCGTTTAGAAGCCTAATGGATAAGTATTGATTTCTTTGAAGGATAAGTCTTATCCTTGACGATGGATAAGTATTGACTTTCTTAAAGGATAAGTCTTATCCTTGACGGTGGATAAGTATTGACTTTCTTGAAGGATAAGTCTTATCCTTAACAGTGGATAAGGATAAATTCTAGATCCCCTTCCTTGTAGGAGTTGTTTCCATATCATAACGGATTTGTATTGAAACAAGCCCACTTGTATTAGAACAAGCATGTATTGGACGTCTCCTAATACAAGTTGTACTTCTAGCCCAAATATTAATTATGAAATTAATATTTAATTAGAGTTTCGAGCCTTATTAATGGGCCTTATTTATGGACCATCTAGGTTTAATTAATGCAATATTAATTATGTATTTAGGGTTATTTTTAACTCATATCAAATTTTATATATTTTTTTCTTAAATAGTTAATACTTAAAATTTTACAAAAAAATTATAGGGCCGCTGCGAAGCGCGGCTTAGTCGAATAGTCTTTATATATATAAAGGAAAACCCCTAGAAGCTCTAGAATCTCTAGATTCATATTTTTCTAATTTTCTAGAGCTACTCGATTTTAAATACTTAAAATTAAACTTCCTTCTTTAAGTTCTATTTTTTAGAAAAGAAAGTTAAAACTTTTTTTAAGGTATATAGAAAAAAACATTGTATAAAAGGTAAGTATAACCTCTAATTTATGTTGAATCATATTTTTCTATTTTTCTAAAATGTTTTAAATTTGAATTTTGAATTTCCTTCTATAAGGATTATAAATTTCTTCTAATAACTCCTAATATTTAGAAAAATTAATACTTATAAAAGATAAGTCGTTGAGAAATTATACTAGAAATTTGAATTTCCTTTTATAACTCCAAATATATTGAAACAGTAATACTTCATCGAAAAATATTTATCTATTTTTCTAAAACTCCTCAACTTTAATTCAATAAAATTAAATTAAAACTCCTCAACAGTAATATTTTTCGAAATTTTAAGAAAAACATTTCTTATTATATATATATATAAATCAATCATGTCTAAAATTTAAATATGCAAATATTACCTTCTTTTTCAATAAACTTAAACCCTATTAAAGTTTAAGTTCAAATTAGCTATAAATAATGAAACTCTAGAACTCTTTTCTCACTTTTCTCAACTTATATATAAAAAATTACTGGAATAAGATTGTTTGTATCCTTTCTATGCTTCTATTTGCTTATGTGTTGTTTATTTATTTTTCTTTCTTTGTCGTATTATTTTGGTTGATTCTCAATATACATGGTCATGTGTGTGCACCATTAGTTTTGTGTGATTTTCAAGTTCTTCGTTTCAAGTTTCGACTTCGCTAACTTTTGATATTTTCTTTCTTCTTTTTTAATTTATGATTAGGTTTTGGATTTTAGTTAAAATTATGGATGATTGTTCTCTGCTTTGGCTTATGTGTATTGTTTTTGTCACTGATTTCAGAAAAATTCTGCCAGCAAGCACTTGTTGATCGTGTGAATGAGAACGATGGTTTTTGAAATTTGAAATGAAATCTATCGAAAGAATTTAATTCTTTAATATTTGAATTTCTCAATGGTTTTCAGGCAGTACAAATTCTCGATAGTTTTTAGTTTTGAAACTTTAAAACCTTCGATAGTTTTCGATAGAAGTCTGTTCAAATTCAAAATTTTATCAACTTCGATAGTTTTTCAAAAACTATTGAAGTGTGACTGGACTTTTATGCCCCTCAGAAAAACTATCGATAGTACATTTTCAAAAACTATCGAAAGTGAAATGACAAAAATACCCCTACATTTCTATGAGTATTTAACAGCCCCTTAGACGTTTATTTCTCATTATTCTCAGATCTAAGAGTGTTTTGCATATACTTACATATATACACAAACGACCAAGAAAAAAAAAACTCGATAGTTTCTGGTGTTAGATCAGGATTCAATTATCGTCAGGATCTAGACTACTGATCAGGATTGCTGAAATCATCAGTATTGTACGAGCGTCAGTATCAGGATTGCTATCAGGACTATGATCAGGATTTATCATCAGGACTGGAAGCTGATCAGGATTACTATTTCAAGATAACTATCGAGTTCAGAGAAATAAGGAAAGATGATTTGGCGGTTCCTAATTTATAGGAATGAAGCTGTCAGTTAGGATATTTATCAATATTGTTTGTAATTGATTTGGTCTTATCTTATAATCGATAGAGAAGCTGTGTGTACTATATAAATACATTTTAGGTTTTGATTTTATATCAATTGCTTACACGAGTATTATTGTAACCTAGCAGCTTTCAAGAATATAAGAATTTCTTGAGAGAGTTTGTAAGTTTTATAACATAAATAATAAAGCTGTTATTATTCATTTGTGTGTTTATTAAAGTCAAGAATCTTATACAATTGTATTCAACCCCCTTCTACAATTGTTAATTACTGGGCAACAATTGGTATCAAAGCAAACTGATTTAATTCGAATCAGATACGATTGAAGATGTCGACATTCAAAGATCCTACATGGAAGGTAAAGATGCTGATGTACCTGGAAGCAACAGATCCTGAATGTTTGGACAGGATCAATGATAGACCATATATCTCTACGAGACTTGTTGGTCAGACAGATACAGTACCTGAACACTACGTGGTCAAGGTAAAAAGTGAGTGGACTCCAGAAGAGAAGGCTCATGTTCTCAGGGATGCAAAGGTAAAGAATATTCTGCATAACAGTCTTGATGCTATCATGTCAAACAGGGTGATTGTATGCAAGTCTGCAAAGGAAATTTGCGACACCTTGGAAACTCAATGCCAGGGATCTGCATCTATCAAGAAGAACATGAGGGCTTTACTCATTCAAGAGTATGAACAGTTTGATGCTAGACCTGATGAAAGCCTTACTAACATGTATGATAGATTCTTAACTCTATTGAATAATCTATCTCTAGTTGGCAAAGAGTATGTAACTGAAGACTCAAACACCAAGTTTCTGAGAGCTTTACCTGAAGAGTGGGATACTCAAACTTCAATCATTAGGCACCAGTATGATTTAAACACTGTGTCTCTTGATGAGGTTTATGGGATGCTAAGAACCTATGATCTTGAGGTTCAACAAAGGAAAAACAAGAAAAGCAACAAGACAAAATCTGTAGCCTTGAATGTTGAGACAAAATCAAAAGGAAAAGTTGTGGAGGTCTCTAGCAGAAAATCAGGAATGGTGGAGTCAGATCCTGATGACTCATCATCAGATACTGATGGCAATCCTAATGCCAATACTGATGATGATTCTACTGACTCGGACATGCAAGAGATGGTTTTTATGATAGTCAAGGGCTTCAAGAAGATGAAGTTCGGGTTGGCTAGAAGACAAAGCAACTTTCAGAAAAAGACCTTCAATGATGACAAAGACAAGTACAACAAGGACAGCAAGAGTAGCAAATTTGACAAGTCAAAGATTAGATGCTACAAGTGTAATGGAATGGGGCACTTTGCAACTGAGTGCAAGAAGGCTAAAGCACTCATCACATCAAGCAAGGATTGGATGGACTCTTCCTCAGATTCTGATAGTGAGGTAGTCAACTATGCCCTGATGGCCAATACTGATGAGACTATTGTTCTTGATGAAAAGGTATCAAGTACTATTTTTGATTTTGATACAAATAATGTCTCTGAGTTAAGATGTTTTCTAAAGTCATTGCATATTAGCTAGCTTTAGAAGTCAATCTGCTGAAAATGCTAGGATCTTATCTGAGATGTCTGAACATAGGAAAAGGAATGAGCATCTAGATGCTGAATTTTCTTTTATGCAAGAAGTACAAAAAGAGTGTGATAATGCTAAACACATGAAACTTGAAATGCAATTTTAATTTACTGCTCTTGAAAAAGAACTTCAAGATGCAAACGAGAAAATCAGGACCTGGACAGATTCTGGAAGGAAATTTCATGAAATCAATACTTCTAGGAATTGGAAAGAGTGTCTAGGATATAATTCAGATGAAGATAAGGAATTGAAAAAGAAAGTTGTTATAGATGAGAAAGTCAGTCCAAAAACCTACAGACATGTAATAGACAAAACCAAATCTAAGATTAAACCTGTTGACTTTGTATTTGGTAAAGATCCCAATTCAACTTTTGAAAAGGGATCTACTTCTGCTCAACCAGTCTCTAATGCTAAGTCTAAACCTGTCAAGAAAAATGAAAAGAAAAATATAGGTTTATTGTCTTAGAAACAACTTAAGAATAAAGTTTGTGTAGCAACAAGAAAACAAAAGTCACCTACTGTCAAAAGAAACAGGAATGGTAAAGTTGGGATTAATAAAGAGAATAATTATAAGTTTATCCCAAATGCACCAAGAAAATGTTGTTTTACCTGTGGTAACTCAAATCATCTTGATATTGATTGCAGGAAGAGTAAAAAGAAGGTTACTGAAATTCCTAGATCTGATGTTAGGAATAGATTAGTACTTTATAAACCACAGAAGTCTTGTTTTTATTGTGGCAGTAAATGGCATTCTATATATACTTGTGAAGAATACCATAATTTGTACCATAACTTTTATGATCCTTTACCTAAGTATAATAAAAATGCAAATTCTGGTAAACTTAAGAATGTCAAAGTGCAACATGTATCTTTTAATACTGATACTGACAAAGCAAATCCTGATGGATTCCATCTTGTTAGGACTGCTAAAGTCAAAAAGTCTTATGTTGCTAATTTTAGTAAAATGCATGGAATGAGAGCCCAACAAGTGAGGGTTCTTAAATATTCTGACTAGTTCATTTTTGTCTGATTGCAGGGTAAAAAGAAAAATATGTTAGTCATGGATAGTGGATGTTCTGTACACATGACTGGAAACAAAGCCCTGCTATCAAAATTTGAGGAAAAGGCTGGCCCAACTGTGTCTTATGTCGATGGCAACATTGGACAAACATTGGGATATGGCAATATAATCATCGACAATGTCATCATTGAAAAAGTAGCTCTTGTGAAGGGACTAAAACACAACCTGTTGAGTATCAGTCAAATCACAAACAAAGGTTTTCATGTTAACTTTTATTCCACACATTGTGAAGTAGTCAACAAATCAACAGTACAGATTGCACTTACTGGCTACAGGCATGGTAACATTTATGAAGCCAACATTCAATCAAACACTGATGGCTCCTCTACTTGTCTCATTAGTGAAGCATCAGTAGATGAAAGTTCAAATTGGCACAAGAAGCTTTCTCATCTCAACTTCAGCAATATCAATGAGTTGGTTAAGAAAGATTTGGTAAGAGGATTGCCTAAAGCTTTGTATACTCCTGATGGACTCTGTGATGCTTGTCAGAAGGCCAAACAGAGAAGGACATTATTCAAGAGTAAATCTGAATCCTCTATTGGAGAACCATATCACATGCTACATCTTGACCTATATGGACCAGTCAATATAATGTCCATCAGTAAGAAAAGGTACACTCTTGTAATTGTTGACGAATACTCTAGATTCACCTGGGTGTATTTTCTGCACAAAAAAGATGAGACTCAAGAAATACTGTTGGACCATGTGAGAATGATTGAGACAGGCACAAAGTATAAAGTCAAGATTCTGAGAAGTGATAATGGTACTGAATTCAAGAATTCAAAGATGGAAGAGTTCTGCAAATACAAAGAAATAATTCAACAATTCTCTGCTCCTTGCACACCCCAGCAAAATGGAGTAGTTGAAAGAAAGAATAGAACCCTTATTGAAGCTGGCAGAACTATGTTGGAAGAACCTAAACTACCTACATATTTCTGGGTAGAAGCAGTCAATACAACATGTTATACTCAAAATCTCACACTGATAAACAGATATGGTGTAACTCCCTATCAAATGCTCAAGGAGAAGAAACCTAGTTTGAAGCATCTACATGTGTTTGGCTGTAAATATTTTGTTCTCAGAACTCATCCTGAACAGCTAGGGAAATTTAAAACCAAGGCTGATGAGGGAATTTTTATTGGTTATCCTGCCTCTAGAGATTTTAGAGTTTTTAACTTGAGAACAAGGACTGTCATGGAGCCAATACATGTATCTTTTGATGATAAGAATATAATAGGAATTGCTAAAGACTCTCATGATAGTTTGATTTTTTCAAATGAAGCTACCAAGGATCCTGGAGAACAAGAATCAGATACTGACACTTCATCAGATACTAATGGGTCACCAAATCCCGGTGACACACCAAATCCTGATGAAGCACCAAATATTGATGGTGCTACTGCTGATACTACTGACAGTGCAAATGTTGAGGGGGAGCAACAACAAACTGTTACTGATACTGAAACTACTCAATCATCAGGAGGGAATTCTTCAGATACTGATTCAAGTGATAATCCTGATAACCCATCAGGAGGAGACAACAACAATTCAGGGGGAGCTTCTACTAATTCAAACTCTTTTAATCAAGACAACACCAATCCAGGGGGAGCATCTACTTCAAGAAATACTTTACCACCAGCAAGGAAATGGACCAGAATTCATACTCCTGATTTGATAATTAGGGATCCTGGTGCAGGTGTTAAGACAAGAAGTGCAACTGAAAATGAATGTCTCTATCATAACTTTTTATCCAATGAGGAATGTAAGAAAGTTGAAGATGCACTTAAAGATGCTGATTGTGTTACTGCAATGCAAGAATAGTTGAATGAATTTGAAAGAAATGAAGTCTGGAAACTAGTGCCAAGACCAAAGAACAGGTCAATTGTTGGTAAAAAGTGGATATTCAAAAACAAGACAGATTCAGATGAAGTAATTATCAGGAACAAATCAAGGCTATTTGCCAAGGGGTATTCTCAACAAGAAGGAATTGACTATGATGAAACCTTTGCTCATGTTGCAAGACTAGAAACCATCAGGATCTTTTTGGCATATGCAGCCCACAAGAAATTCAAGGTTTTCCAGATGGATGTAAAAAGTGCTTTTTTAAATGGTGAACTGGAGGAAGAAGTTTATGTTGAACAACCTCCTGGTTTCATTGATCCAAAATATCGAAATCATGTCTATAGGTTGGATAAAGCACTTTATGGACTAAAGCAAGCTCCAAGAGCATGGTATGAACCCTTAGCTCAGTTCTTACTAGAAAGTGGATTCAAAAGAGGTACTATTGATAAAACTCTGTTTTATTTGAATCATGGTAAGGATTTGCTTTTAGTTCAGATCTATGTTGATGATATCATTTTTGGGTCAACAAACAATAAGCTATGTGAGAAGTTTTCAAAGCTTATGCAATCAAAATATGAGATGAGCATGATGGGAGAAATGAGTTACTTTCTTGGTCTTCAAGTTAAACAGACTGATGATGGAATCTTGAAGTTGCATGATAGTACAACTGCAAGTACTCCCATAGCTACAGCTACCAAACTTGATCCTGATCAAGGTACTGAGGTAGATGTAACTCACAACAGGGGAATGATTGGCTCTCTATTATATCTCACTGTAAGTAGACCAGATATCATGTATGCAACATGTCTTTGTGCAAGATTTCAATCAAATCCTCGGGAACCTCATCTGATTGCAGTCAAAAGAATTTTCAGATATCTCAAAGGCACTCCTTCACTTGGCCTTTGGTATGCTAGGGAATCAGATTTTGGTTTGTGTGGTTATTCAGATGCTGATTTTGCAGGGTGCAAGACAGACATGAAAAGTACTTCACGAAGTTGTCATTTTTTGGGTGGTAGACTAGTTTCTTGGTTCAGTAAAAAGCAAAAGTCTATCTCTACATCAACAGCAGAAGCTGAGTACATTACTGCATGAAGTTGTTGTGCTCAGATAATGTGGATGAGAAATCATTTGTTAGATTATGGCCTGTCATACTCCAAAATCACTATTTATTGTGATAACCAAAGTGCTATTGCAATGACAGGAAATCCGTTCAACATTCTCTTACTAAGCACATCAGTATCAGATATCATTTTATAAGAGAACAAGTACTGGAAGGAACAATTGAACTTCATTTTGTTCCTACTGATCAACAACTAGCTGATATATTCACCAAGCCACTGCCTGAAGCTACTTTCAACAAGTTGGTGAATGAACTAGGAATGATAAACTTTGAGAATTATTGAAGAAAGCTACATAGAGGAAGTCTTGATGACTATCAAATCCTGATGGTCATTCAGTAAGGTATGTAATTTTGATCGAATCCTGATAGAACTCAATCCTGACAGGAAGTCAATTGGTCAATCCTGATGGTCAATTTGTGCCTAATTTTTCGTCAGTATTTGATGGAAACGTTTGAGTTTTTGTTGGACAACTGTATGCGCATTTGTGTCACACTGATAGATACATACACATAGATACACATAAAAAGCTGTGCAGTTATGTTTAATTACGCACGTAATTTGGTCCACTAATAATTTCTGCACGAATCATATTTTGCCACCTGTCATTGAGACTAATATTTTGTTTTAACAAAATACAATTTGTTTTCTAATTTGCAAATTACTCTCTCACTGCATCAGTTTTTCATCTTCAGCTTCTCTTTTTGTGCTTACGAACCCTAATTTCTAAATCTCAATTCTCAATTTACTACACTTTTACAATGGCATCTTCATCATTCATGAACAAATAGACAGTAATTAGTGGTGTTACTTTTGCCACTAATAATTTTGTGGCAGTTTTAGATCATCAGGACTTGCCCACTGAGTTTCAAATTATTTAGGATTTTCTTACTTCAAGTTCATTGAAGTATGCTCTAACAGAACCTGCTAGTGTATCTTTTAAGTCAGTGATGCAGGTATGGAACACGACAGTGTTTGGTAAAGGACCATCAGGAACAATACTGATGAATTTTGAATATAATGGTGTTTCATATCATGTTACCCCTGCTGTTGTTGAAAAGGCACTTCATTTGCCGATTTTGGGTGACAATGTTTCTGATACTATTACAGACTCAACTCTCTTTGAGTTTGTTACCAAGTTGGGCTATAATGGCGAGGTCAAGAGGTATGGAAACCTCTTCAGGACAAAGCTGAAAAGGGAGTGAAATTTCTTCTTTGACACAATCAATAGATGCTTCCTGAACAAGACATCGAACTTTGATGCTCTACCATCAGGATCTCTGAAGATTGGGTACTCTCTTATCTACTCTCAAGTTTTTGATTATGGATCATTTGTTTTGAAATCTTTAAGTGATAGAAAAGCAGATAAGTTAGGTTATGTCTGTTTTATTAGATATTTCCAATTAATATTCTGTCATATATGTCCTGATGTGATTTTTGAGGAAGATGTAGTTCTACCAATTTGTAGGATTACTGAGAACAATGTGAAGTCCTAAGTCAACAGTGATAAGGCAAATGGTTTTCTAGGCAATGCCTATATTCCTGATGAGGTCAGGCTTTTCTTGGAAGAGAAAATGCCTACTCAATATGGATCAGTTTCTGATGCTATGTGACAAGGCCAATCACACCTTGTTCCTGACCCAAGCATCCAACCCAAACACTCTAAACAATCTACAACCACCTCTAATGTCTCTCAAAAGACTTTAGTTGTAAAACCAAAGAAATCAGCTAGATCTGATGTGTCTGGGAGACAATCAGGATCAAAGGATTGCTCCTCTACACCACTCACTAAACAGAAGAAACAAGGGGGTGTACAAGGGGTCCTGGTCAAAAAGGCTGATAATGGTCAGGAGGTTGCTGTGAAGAGAAAATTAATTCTGGGTGGTGATTATGATTCTGAGGATGATATGGTACTTTCCTCTAAGTTCAAGATGCAAAAGGAAGTCGATGATACTGCTATTGAAGCTGTGGCACCATCTACTAAGCCACAGAAGAAAAGGAAATTAATAAAGAGCAGGTATCATATTCCTTTACAGAAGCAGAATACTGATGTTCAGGACACTTCAATTCCTGATGAGTCATCAAATCCTGATGCTCAATGATGAATTCCTGACGTTGGTATTCCTGATGAACCAAACAAGATTGTCTCAATTTCTGATTCTCTAGCCTCTCCATCTAAGAAGATTATTGAAATTTCATGGGAGAAGGTTGTTGAGACTGCTTCCAAGCTTGGATTTTCACCTCCATTGCAGAAGAAAAGAAAGGCATAAGAGATAGTTTTTAAGAGACAAAAGAAACTGAAGGGATCTAGCCCACAAGAACCTGAACCTCAAAGTAGTTCAGCAGCTACTGAAGATCCTGCCTCACAAGAACCACTTACTTAAAGGGTGAGTGAAGGCAAAGATGAAGGAATGGTCCCACAAGAACCATTTTCTCAAAGGGAGAATGAAGACATTCACATTCCTGCCCCACAAGAACCATCTTCTCAAAGTGTGGATGCAGGCAAATCAGCTACAGTTTCTAAGGAATTTCTTGACAATGTTCAAAGGATTTCTGGTATTCCTGAAATGGAAGTTTTGGTCGAGGACACTGTTGCCCAGTAAATAACAATTGTAGAAGGGGGGTTGAATACAATTGTATAAGATTCTCGACTTTAATAAACACAAATATGAATAATAACAGTTTTATTAAATCTGTTGTAAAACTGTTACAAAACTCTCTCAAGAAATTCTGAGTTCTTAAGAGCTTCATGGTTACAAAATAATCGTGTATGTGATCGATCATAAATCGAAACCTAAACTGTGTTTATATACTACACAGCTTCTCTATCAATTACAAGATAAGTCCTAATCAATTACAAAGATTGAAACATGTCCTAAATCGATAGCTGCATTACTATAAATAAGGAACCGACAAAATAAGCTTCCTTATTTAACTAGACTCATAAACCAATTCGTAATAGAAATCCTGATCAGCTTCCAGTCCTGATGATCAATCCTGATCCCAGTCCTGATATACATCCTGATTGTAAGATCCGGGAAAATTACGTGTTAATATTTGATGTGAAATGAAATTTTATTTTCATATTAAAATTTATTAAATGTTTTTATCTGTTTAAATGTGTGGGGAATTACAAATTATTTTGAAAAGGATGTCATACTATTTTATTCTATTTTAATTATCGAAAAGAAAATTTAGATCGTTCCCAAATTATTCGAGAAATTGGTATATCGTTCGTACCAATATTTCATTCGTTAAAGTGGGAAGTATTCGAAAATATTCGTAATGGAGGTATTTTGGTTTGTATATCTATTATTAAACGATTCTTGTAGTTATCCGTACATTCTGGATGATTATCGTCTCGTAAAACGTGTATTCTGCTTTATTAAAGATTTAAAGTGTATATTCTGTTAAATTGTATTTAAAGCGATCCATCGGATCAATATCGATCCAAAAATGTCGTTTGGGATATTATTTTCCATTTAATATAAAAAGGCGAATCGTACATTATTTTGCGTATAATCAAGCTTAGTTATCGTTAAATATCTAAAATCTCTGAACCGTGTTCTTCGTGTTCTTGAGAATCAAACACAAATTTTAAGGCGTTACCGGAGTCCGATTTCAACGTTCTTATAGTCAAATCGAAGGTCTTGGAATCTAGTTTCATAATCTACCTTCAGATTTCGCGTGGGGTAATATTTCAATTTCATACGAATTTTTCTTTAATTCTGGAAAATTAGGGTTTATGTCAAATTTGGGGCTTTTTGATTCTGAGCTTGTTCATGTGATTTGATGATATGTATAGCTTCGTATGGTTGTAAGGAGTCTAAATATGTGTTCAATTTCATTATTTGATTCCCGGATTGTTCAATTCGAAAATTTAGGGTTCTTGAGCTCGAATTGGGGCTTTTTGATTTAGAGTTTGTCCGTTGATTTTGATGGTTCCTATAGCTTCATATGATCACGGGTAATCGATTTACATGATTAATTGAGTCGTTATATTCCTAGATTAGCTAGTTCGAATTGTTAGTTTTTTTCGAATTTTCAAACCATTAGTTCGTAAAATATGTTGATTGTTTGTGTATGTGGATATGGGGGTTAGATTGTACGTGTTCTAAGCTTTGTTTTGGTATATAGAACATTCAGTTTGGTGCAGAAATGGTGCTAGTCGGATTTTGGCAGGAAAATGTTATGGTCGCCGGAAATTTCCAGATTCCGGCGAACCTCTATTAAAGCTGGCTTGAAGCTTTCAAGGAAGAAGATGGATAGTGTTTCTAGAATTATTTTTTTAATAATTCAAAAAAATAGTTTAAAAATTCTAAAAATCATATTTTTGATTTAAAAATACATTTTAATATTCAGAAAATTTTATAAATTTATAAATATTTATTTAAATTCGAAAATTTATTAAATTTAATTATTTTAATTATTTTTTATTAATAATTTATTTATTTAATTAATTTATTAATTTTAATAATCAGTTAATTCTATTAAATAATTATTAATTAAATCTAATTAATTTAAATTAGATTTAATTATTTTCTTGGCTTGGTTTTATTCATATGAATTTGTTTGAGTGTTTGGAATTAGTCAATTAATTTTATATTAATTGATTAAATTGTTTTTAAATCTTTATATTGGGATAAATGATCTAATTTTTGATCTGAAAATATTTTGAGGTTTAAATCCTTTGAAATAAGAGCCGTACATTTTTTTAAAATTATTTCTTAGATGTTATGAGACTTATGTGATTTAATTATCACAATTAAATGACGATATGTGCTATGTGAATTATGTGAATTATCTAGTTGTTGAGTCATAAATGCGAATAATTGTTTTGAGACTTGTTTAAATGCTTTGGTCGTGTCTAATATTATCACGAGGGGTAGTTGGAATAGAA
Organism: Heracleum sosnowskyi; assembly: GCA_030848705.1. Lineage (NCBI taxonomy): Eukaryota > Viridiplantae > Streptophyta > Magnoliopsida > Apiales > Apiaceae > Heracleum > Heracleum sosnowskyi. Next base: position 208,339 of record JAUIZM010000084.1, read on the forward strand.
ATTTGTCGGTAATGTTAGAAAATGAGATTTACGAGGCCGTTGACTTAGATGTTGACTTTTTATAGTATGGGGAGTTTCGTCAAGCGAATTACGTGGATTACTTATGTGGTTGATTGTGATTAGTCTATCAATTGAAATATGGTTGTCTATGCAACAGAGACTATTGGACGAGACGAGACAGATTATCGAAGTGTGTTAAATAAAAGATGTCGGAGAAGGGTGAGGTATTGTGTACGATTGGTTGGGTTATTTGTGAGGTGACGTAGCACCAAGGGGACGTCAACACTCGTAGAGGACATGTGCAAGTATTTTCTTCCAACAGAGATAACGGTAAGAATGGCAGACACGTGGATTCAAAATGGTAGGAGCAGACAAGTGGTATTCACTAGAGCGTAAAGCAAAGAAGGACGGAAATAGAGGATCGTGCGATAAGGCAGAATAAGGAAGGAATCGTATTATTTCAGCTTTACGATATAGCTAAAGACCAGAGGCAAGTGTTTATACCCTTGCTTATTAATTGATTGATATTTCCTTGAATTATTATTATGCAATTGGCATACTTTTCCCTAAATATTAAATGATGACTCTTTTGCATTGAACTGCAAGTATTTTATTTAATCTCGTAAATTGACGAGTATTCCTTTATACTTTATGAACTTAGATTCATATTTTTATGTTGATTGGAAAGATATACTTATTATGTTAAAACGATTGAAAAGATAGTTATGGGCCGTATACTAAGGCTTTCTTTCAAAAATCATGATTTAAAAATATTAGGTTGGAATATTGCCAACCCTAGATGAGTGGGAACTTGTGAACCCTATGAGGGTAAAATGTTAATTTAAAAATTCTGAGGTTGTGGTACTTGTTCTACAAGTATTCCATTTTCCATCTTGCACCTATGCAAGCATTGTTTCCCCTATTTATAAACTTCACCTTGAATCTTTCTTAAACTCGAACTTGTCTTTCTTGTCAACTGTTGAGGCCATCTAGAGCCTGTTCTTTGAACCCTACTCCATATTGAGCTGTTGCAAATTCTGTTGTTATTATAATGCTTGTTTTATATTAGACTTAACCTTGTTAAGCATGTTGTTGTTGATTCTTCATTATCATCCCAATTGTTGCATCGATCTCGTCGATACTAGATTGTATTGTTATCCCTTGATGAATTCTTCATAGTTGAGTTGTTTCCTGGAACGTGAGTTTTCCAGCGATTGTTGTATTAAGGTTGTCGATTCTTCCGACACCTGGCTGTCGTAAGTAAGGTTGTCAATTGTGCTGACACCTGATGTATATAAAATAGAATTGGAATGTTTTTAAAAATGAGGACCAATAATGGTTGGACCAAATTTATGGTCGAAGTTAATTAAGGCCAAGATGGCCAAGGATCCAGTGGAGGGCTTTGCTATAAGCAAGTCCGGGGTTGATGCGTGGCTGGCCAGCAGCTCAACCTTTGATTTGAATGAGATAAATAAAAATCCAATTCTAACATAAGTTCTTATTTCTGAGATGAGTTACATCCATATGTTTTGTACTTGTGAGTTATGACCTGATTTTCAGGTTTATTCGTTGCGTGAAGTTGTTGGTTCGTTGATTAGCAATAGTGGTTTCAATCTTGCTGAAATCACTTACTCTTAATACATTTGGATTCTAAATAGTCGAAATCCACTTCCTTGATTCCATTGGCAGTTGTGAGATATCTATCTTGATGAGTTATACTTATTCCATATTTTCCACATATTATTGTAGGTATTGTTGATTCGGTCACCGTGACGACCAATATTAATCTTTTGTGTTTTAAACTATTCAATTGCGAGGAACTAAATGAAAAGTTGTGGTAAATTTCTAAATTTGATTTGAGAATTGTTGAGTTTACAAATGTTCAAAACAGAAGTTTGTTTAATTGAAAATCCAAAGCTTATTTTGGAAAATTTTATATTATACTTGATAATGCACTTGCTGAGAAATTCTTTCGCTCATACTTGCTTTCTTTATATATTTTAGCCTTTCAGTAAGAAGGTATATTGGCAAGAGTTGTCCGCGTAGCCGATCAGAGATGGGAAAGGATAGCAACGTAAAGATGTTGTGATCCAGAGCATTTGGAGCTAGTGATAAGTTTTGTATGTAGATGTTTTCTATTAAGTATTAGGTATATTGTATTGTATAAGATTAGTTGCCTGATATAATTCTTATAGAAGTTATACTAGTGTTGTGGATTGTATGAAAAGAAAGGGTTGTAAAGAAGAAAATTTTATGTAATGGAATTTTGGATTCTTGTTTCTAGCACTATAACCTTTAAAGATTCTTGGTAGAGTTGGGGTCACAGATAGTATTATCGTGTTGATTTTATATATTGAGCAGGTTGTTTGAATTGAGAATGCAGTGTGACGACCAAATCCTATGACCCCGGATTTGGGGCGTGACACTGATGATAATCCTGATACTGACGCTTGAACAAATACTGATGACCATGCAATACTGATGACGTCAGCAATCCTGATCAGTTGAGTCTAGATCCTGACGATCATTGAATCCTGATCTAACAATCTCCCCCAATCTACTTTGTGAAATAAAGTATAGATTCCTAGATTCAATGATGTCAAAAACATATTTACAAAATGTACAAATATTTACAGCAGTAACTTATCTGTTTTAAATTCTTTGATAGAACATATTCATCTTCAAGAAGTTGGATAACAAATTTTCTTCTTTTTCCTCGAGAATTTGAATCAGTCTTTCCTTAAGATTTCTGAGCTCTTCATCTTCCTCATCAATCTGGTAGATAGCTGCTCTGAGATTCTGAATGGAGCTTCTTTGTAGATTGTGCTCTTCAAGCAAAAGATAAGCAATTTCCTTCCCATCAGGATTAAGATTAAGCTGAGTCATGCCAAAAGTCACTTCTTTAACAGCAGTGCCCCTTTACATTTCCACATCTTGACCTCTCTGATTTAAGTACATGGGAGTATAATCACCATTGAAATTTCTACCTCCATCTAGTCTTCTTCTAATTGTAGACAAAATCATGTCACTCCATACTTTGCACACTTCATTCTTCCATTTTAACAAATAATGAACATATTTCAATTCCTTTGTATTTTTCACCAACAGATCTTGAATGGATAGAATCTTCACAGAACCATCTTTCATGAAGTAAAGAAGCTTTTCTTTCTTTTCAGAACCATCATGACAATCTATTACTATATCAACTGATAATAAATTGTTCAGTTTTTCAGAAGTTAAAATACCTCCAATTTCAGTCAAGGGATGAGGATCAACATGAGGTGTATTCAGATATTCAGCATCCCTGTGTCCAATACCTCCTCTTGAATTGTTTGCCATTTGCCTCAGATATGAGAACATCTGTAACAAGAGTGCTTTTGATCTAACTATATCAGATAAATCAGCAACACTTGAGGCACTTGTGATAATTCCACCAGACTGAAAATTAATAGGTCTATCACACCTAAGTCTGTCAATGTGTTTCCACTTCTTATCTTTTTCTTTCTCATAAGCATAACTCTTCTCTAGCTGAGGTTGTTGTCTTCTTGCATTTCTCCACAACCCTTTATTTGAAATTTTGAGTCTTTGCTTATAGAGCTGAAAATCTCTATTTGTTGACCTTGTTTTTTTTCTTCTTCTGTCTTCTTCTTCCTCATCTACTTCCTTATTGTGAGAATCAACCACTGTAGAAAGAATTAACAAATCAACCTCTTGCAGAATTTCAGAATCATCAGGATCTTGAACATTGTCAGGAACAATATTAGGATTAGACTCTTCAATTTGATTTGTATTGCTGAGAATTGATTTTCTTGGTCTTCTTCTCAATTCAGGTTCTTCTTCAACAATTCCATCATCACCAAAAGGAACTTCTGGAATCTGAGTAGGTTCAGGAATTTTTTCTATTCTTAATCCTCTAGACCTTGTCTGTCTAGGCATATTTAGATTTGATGAACCTCTTCTCCCTCTTCTAGCACCTCTTCTACCTCTGCCTCCTCTACCTCTAGCAGGAGCAGAGTTATTAAAACTTTCCATCATTTCTCTTTGTTGATTTAAGAATTCTTCATGTGAGAGATCAGGATATTCTTCACTTGCTGTAGAGAGTGCTTTTCTTGCAAATAACAGTTGAACCCTCTTATCAGTATGATAAAGAGTAACAACATTACCATATCTTGTTTTGAATTTCTGGAATAGATTTGATGCATCTTCAGGATTGTCAATAATAACATCTTCATCACCTTCAGGAATTGTAGCAAGAGTTTGTCCATGACCAGGCGTCAGGATTTGATCATTCATTAGAATTTGATCACCTGTCAGGATTTGTTCTTCCGTCAGGATCTGAGATTGCACCGGTGTCCTTACTATCTTTATTCCAGAATCAGAAACATGAGTTGGCTGCGTTGTTTGACTTTGAGAAGTTTGAATTGTCTTCATAACAGCAGCATCAGAGGTTTCTCCTTATAGAACTTTGTCACCACCATCATTTCCAGTATATATCATCATCATTATTTCTTAATACTAGATCAGGTGTACATTTTGTCTGACTAACCTTCTCCCCCTTTTTGACATCAGTATTTGACAATAAATTCAAAATTAAGGCAAGAGAGTTTTGAATATCAGTTACCTTTGTATCAAGAGAATCAATTCTTTTGTTGATGGAGGATTGTTCAGAAATAACAGACTTGACTTGGGATTCCACCACTCTTAGTTGAAGAACAGTAGGCACCTTTGTAAAGTTTTGAGCAATATCACTCCTCACAGAATCAGTTGCAGCCTTGATAGAATCAATCTCATGTTTGAGGCTTTTGGATAACAGAGTAGTAGCCTTCAAATGATTCTTCAAATCTTGATTCTCAATTAACTTCACTACATCATAGGCATGATCCAAAGCATATGGATAACTAACAGATTCAGCAGGTCTGTACCATGAATTGTTCCATTCATGTTGTCTAAGTGCCTCAGCATGAGTCATTTCAGAAGGAACAAAAAATTCTTGTCTGAAGTCTTTTCCAGTAGAAGCCTTGCCAGCCATAAATGTGCTTGATGACCCAAAATTGGTTCCAAGACTAGATTTGATTGTTGTAGCAAGCTGAACCTTCTCTTCATTATTATCATCATCACTGTCATCACTATCATCAGCATCAGAATCATCAGGAACATTAGGATCAGGAATAGAAATACCTTTTATTTTTTCCTGTGATTCTGTGATAATATCTGTCATTGGTCTTGAGCTAAGTGGCTGTATCAGTATTGGCTCAGCATCAGGAGCACCACTAGCGTCAGGAGCAACACCGTCAGGATTTGATAAGCTTGCATCAGGATTTGATACTGATGGTTCTTGTGTAGCATGAGGTTCTGAAGCTGCTTTAACACTATGAGTTAAAGGTTCTTGTGTACTTCCCTCATTGACAGTGTCCTCGACCAATCTTTCCATGTCATTTCCAGAAACTGTAGCTTTGCCTGCATCTTCACATTGAGAAGATGGTTCTTGTGTGGCTGGAATGTTGATGTCTTCATTCTCCCTTTGAGAAAATGGTTCTTGTGGGACCATTCCAATTGCTATGCCTTCACCCAAACTTTGATTGAGTGGTTCTTGTGTGGAAGGATCTTCAGTAGCTGCTGAACCACTTTGAGGTTCAGGTTCTTGTGGGTTGGCTCCCTTCAGTTTCTTTTGTCTTTTGAAAACTATCTCTTCTGATTTCCTCTTTTTCTGCAATGGAGGTGTAAATCCAAGTTTGGAAGCAGTCTCAGCAACCTTCTCCCACAAAATTTCTAGAATCTTCTTGGATGGAGAGGCTGGAGAATCAGAGATTGAGACAATTTTGTGTGATGCATCAGGATCACCAACATCAGGATTTTCTTGAGCATCAGGAATTGACTGCTCATCAGGAATTAAGATATCCTGCCCATCAGTATCCTGTTTCTTTTCCAAAGGAATATGATACATGCTCTTTAATAATTTCCTTTTCTTCTGTGGCTTTGATGAAGGTGCCACCGCTTCAGTAGCAGTATCAGCAACTTCCTTGTTTATCTTCAACTTGGAGGAGATAGGCATATCATCCTCAGAATCACTTTCATCTCTTAAAATCAACTTTCTTTTCACTGGAACATCCTCAACACCCTTATCAGGAACAGTCTTTGCATCCTTCTGCACCAGGACCCCTTGTACACCCCTTGTTTCTTCTTTTTGGTGAGTGGTGTAGAAGAAAAATCCTTTGAACCTGATTGCCTTCCAGACACATTAGTTCTAGCTGATTTCTTAGTTTTTACAACTAAAGTCTTTTGGGAGACAATAGAGGTGGCTGTTGACTGTTTGGACTGTTTGGGGTGGATGCTTGGGTCAGGAACAAGGTGTGATTGGCCTTGCCCCATAGCATCAGAAATTGTTCCATATTGAGTAGGCATTTTCTCTTTCAAGAAAAGCCTGACCTCATCAGGAATAAAGGCATTGCCTTCAAAACCATTTGGCTTATCACTGTTGACTAAGGACTTAATATTGTTCTTTGTAATTCTACAAATTGGTAGAATCACATCAGTCTCAAAAACAGCAACAGGACAGAAGTGATTAAAGATTAGCTGAAAAAATCTAAGGAAACAAACATAACCTAACTTATCTGACTTCCTATCACTTAAAGCTTTTAAAATTAAACTACCATAATCAAACACTTGAGAATAGATAAGAGAGTACCCAATCTTTAGTGATCCTGATGGAAGAGCATCAAAATTCGATGTCTTATTCAGGAAGCAGCGGCTGATAGTATCAAAGAAAAAATTACATTCTTTTTTAAGCTTCGTCCTGAAGAGGTTGCCATACCTCTTTACCTCACCATTGTAACCCAATTTTGTAACAAACTCAAAAATTTCAGAGTCCATAACATTATCAGGAACTTGGTCACCCAGAATTGGCAAGTGCAGTGCCTCTTCAACAACAGCAGGCGTGACATGACGGGTAATCCCATTGAATTCAAATTGCATTAACAAATTTCATGTTGCCCCTTTGCCAAAAACAGATGTATGCCAAACCTGTATCACAGACTTAAAGGAGACACTAACAGGTTCTGTGAGAGCATACTTCAATGGGCTTGAAGTTAAAAAAATCCTGTATTATGTGAAACTCAGAAGGTAAATCCTGATGAGATAAAACAGCTACAAAATTATTAGTGGCAAAAGTAACACCACTAATCACTGTCTGCTTGTTCATGAATGATGAAGATGCCATTAAAATGGGATCAAAACTTGAGAATTGAGATTTAGAAATTAGGGTTCTTGAGTACAGAGAGATAGAGAAAGAAGATGAAAAACTGATGATAAGAGAGTAATTGGTAATTTAGAAAAGCTAATGTATTTTGTTAAAACAAAATATTACTCTCAGTTACAGGTGGCATGCTGTGATTTGTGCAACAATAATTATTGGACCAATTTACGTGCTAAATTAACCATAACCGCACCTCTTTTTATGTGTATCTATATGTATAAATATATATATCAGTGTAACACACGCGCGCATACAGTTGTCCAACTAAAAATCAAACGTTTCTCATCAGTAACTGACGAAAAATTAGGCACAATTTAAGCAATGAAATACTGACCTGTACATCAGGATTGACCAGTTGCCTTCCTGTCAGGATTGTGTCCTATCAGGATTTTATCAAAATTACATACCTTGCAGAATGACCATCAGGATTTGATAGTCATCATGATTTCTTCTCTGTAGTTTGCCTCAGAAATTCTCAAAATTCATCATTCCTAGTTCATTCACCAACTTATTGAAAGTAGCTTCAGGCAGTGGCTTGGTGAATATATCAGCTAGTTGTTGATCAGTAGGAACAAAATGAAGTTCAATTGTTCTTTCCAGAACCTGTTCTCTTATAAAATGGTATCTAATACTGATGTGTTTAGTAAGAGAATGTTGAACTGGATTTCCTGTCATTGCAATAGCACTTTGGTTATCACAATAAATAGGTATCTTTGAATATGACAGGCCATAATCTAACAACTGATTTCTCATCCACATTATCTGAGCACAGCAACTTCCTGCAACAATGTACTCAGCTTCTGCAGTTGAAGTAGAGATAGACTTTTGCTTTTTACTGAACCAAGAAACTAGTCTACCACCCTAAAACTGACAACTTCCTGAAGTACTTTTCCTATCTATCTTGCATCCTACAAAATCAGCATATGAATAACCACATAACCCAAAATATGATTCCCTTGCATACCAAAGGCCAAGAGAAGGAGTGCCTTTTAGATATCTGAAAATTCTTTTGACTGCAATCAGATGGGGTTCCCTAGGTTTTGCTTGAAATCTTGCACACAGACAGGTTGCAAACATGATATCTGGTCTACTTGCAGTGAGATACAATAAAGAGCCAATCATCCCTCTGTAGTGAGTTACATCTACCTCAGCACCTTGATCAGGATCAAGTTTGGTAGCTGTAGCAATAGGAGTTGTTGCAGTAGCACAATCTTGCATGTTAAACCTCTTTAATAAATTCCTTGTATATTTTGACTGATTGATAAAAATGCCATTATCAGTTTGTTTAACTTGAAGACCAAGAAAGTAACTCATTTTTCCCATCATGCTCATTTGATATCTTGACTGCATAAGCTTAGAAAACTTTTCACACAACTTATTGTTTGTTGACCCAAAAATGATATCATAAACATAGATCTGAACTAAAAGCAAATCCTTACCATGATTCAAATAGAATAGAGTTTTGTCAATGGTACCTCTTTTCAATCCACTTTCCAGTAAGAATTGAGCTAAGGTTTCATACCATGCTCTTGGAGCTTGCTTTAGTCCATAAAGTGCCTTATCCAATCTGTAGACATGATTTGGATATTTTGGATCAATGAAACCAGGAGGTTGTTCAACATAAACTTCTTTCTCCAGTTCACCATTTGAGAAAGCACTTTTAACACCCATCTGGAAAACCTTGAATTTCTTGTGAGCTGCATATGCCAGAAAGATCCTGATGGCTTCTAATCTTGTAACAGGAGCAAAAGTTTAATCATAATCAATTCCTTCTTGTTGAGAATACCCCTTTGCAACTAGCCTTGCTTTGTTTCTGATTATTACACCATCTGAATCAATCTTATTCTTGAAAATCCACTTTGTACCCACAATTGACCTATTCTTTGGTCTTGGTACCAGTTTCCAGACTTCATTTCTTTTAAATTCATTCAATTCTTCTTGCATTGCAGTAACCCAATCATCATCCTTAAGTGTATCTTCAACTTTCTTTGGTTCCTCCTTTGACAGAAAGTTATTATATAGACATTCATTCTGAGTTGCACTTCTTGTCTGAACACCTGCATCAGGATCCCCAATTATCAAATCAGGAGTATGGCTTGCAGTCCATTTCCTTGCTGGTGGTAAGTCATTTCTTGAAGTAGATGTTCCCCCGGGATTGGTGTTATCTTGATTAGAAGAATTTGTTTCAGTAGAAGCTTCCCCTGAATTGTTGCTGTTACCTCCTGATGGATTATCAGGATTTTCACTTGAATCAGTATCTGAAGAATGGTGTCCTGATGATTGAGTAGTATCAGTATCAGTAACAGTCTGCTGTTGCTCCCCCTCAACATGTGAACTGTAAGTAGTATCATCAGTAGCACCATCAGTATTTGGTGAGTAATCAGGATTTGATGGATCATCAGGATTTGGTGACCCATCAGTATCCGATGGTGTATCAGTATCTGATTCCATTTCTTCAGGTTCCTTAGTAGCTTCATTTTCAAAAATCAATCTAACATGTGAGTCTTCATCAATTCCTGTTATCTTCTTGTCATCAAAAGATACATGTATTGACTCCATGACAGTCCTTGTTCTCAAATTGAAAACTCTAAAAGCTCTTGATGCAGGATAGCCAATGAAAAATCCCTCATCATCCTTTGTTTCAAATTTCCCTAGTTGTTCAGGATGAGTTCTGAGAACAAAACACTTACAGCCAAACACATGCAGATGCTTCAAACTAAGTTTCTTCTCCTTGAGCATTTGATAGGGAGTTACACCATGTCTGTTTATCAATGTGAGCTTTTTTGTATAGCATGCTGTGTTGACTGCTTCTGCCCAGAAATATGTAGGCAATTTAGCTTCTTCCAACATAGTTCTGCTAGCTTCAATAAGAGTTCTATTTTTCCTTTCTACTACTCCATTTTACTGGGGTGTGCCAGGAGCAGAGAATTGTTGAATAATTCCTTTGTATTTGCAGAACTCTTCCATCTTTGAATTCTTGAATTCAGTACCATTATCACTTCTCAGAATCTTGACTTTGTACTTTGTGCCTGTCTCAATCATTCTCACATGATCCAACAGTATTTCAGGAGTCTCATCTTTTCTGTGCAGAAAATACACCCAGGTGAATCTAGAATATTCATCAACAATTACAAGAGTGTACCTTTTCTTACTGATGGACATTATGTTGACTGGTCCAAATAGATCAAGATGTAACATGTGATATGGTTCACCAATAGAGGATTCAGATTTACTCTTAAATGATGTCCTTCTCTGTTTTGCTTTCTGACATGCATCACAGAGTACATCAGGAGTATACAAAGCTTTAGGCAATCCTCTAACCAAATCTTTCTTAACCAACTCATTGATATTGCTGAAGTTGAGATGAGAAAGCTTCTTGTGCCAATTCCAACTTTCATCTACTGATGCCTTACTGATGAGACAAGTAGGAGAGCCATCAGTATTTGATTGAATGTTGGCTTCATATATGTTACCATTCCTGTAGCCAGTGAGTGCAACATTTCCTGATGCTTTACTGACTACTTCACAATGAGTGGAATAGAAGTTGACATGATAACCTCTGTCAGTGATTTGACTAATACTCAACAGGTTGTGTTTTAGTCCTTTCACTAGAGCTACTTTTTCAATGATGACATTTCCAATGAATATATTGCCATATCCCAAAGTTTGTCCAATGTTACCATCTCCATAAGACACAGTTGGGCCAGCTTTTTCCTCATATTCTGATAACAGGGCTTTGTTTCCAGTCATGTGCACAGAACATCCACTATCCATGACTAACACATTTTTTCTTTTTCCCTGCAATCAGAATAACAAATCACTAGTTAGAATCTTTAGGAACCCACATTTGTTGGGTTCCTTTTCCATGCATTTTATTAATTTTAGCAGCAGAAGACTTTTTGACTTTAGCAGTCCTGTCAGGATTAACTCCATCAGGATTTGCTTTGTCAGTATCAGTATTAACAAAAGCATGCTTCACATTGACATTCTAAGATTTACCATAGTTTGCACTTTTATTGAACTTAGGTAAAGGATCATAAAAGTTATAGTACAAATCATGATATTCTTCACATGTATAAATAGAATGCCACTTACTACCACAATGAAAACAGGAATTCTGTGGTTTATAAAATACTGATCTATTCCTAACATCAGACCTAGGAATTTCATTAAACTTCTTTTTACTCTTCCTGCAATCAATAGCAAGATGATTAGAGTTACCACAGGTATAACAACACTTTCTTGGTGCATTTTGGATAAACTTATAATTATTCTCTTTAATAATCCCAACTTTTCCATTCCTGTTTCTCTTGACAGAAGGTAGATTTTGTTTACCAGTTACATCACTAACTTTTTCCTTAAGTTGTTTCTGAGACAATAATCCTACATTTTTCTTTTCAATTTTCTTGACAGGTTTAGACTTCACAATAGAAACTGAGTTATCAGAAGTAGATCCATTTTCAAAAGTAGAATTGGGATCATTACCAAATACAAATTTAACATGCTTAATCTTTGATTTGGTTTTGTCTATGACATGTGTGTAGGTCATTGGATTTACTGTCTCATCTATTACAACTTTCTTTTTCAACTTCTTATCCTCATCTGACTTATAACCTAGACATTATTTCCAATTCTTAGAAGTATTTATTTCATGAAATTTCCTTCCAGAATCTGTCCAGGTTCTGATTTTCTCTTTAGCATCCTCAAGTTCTTTTTCAAGAGCAGTACATTTAAATTTTATCTCTAAATACATGTGTTTAGCATTATCACATTCTATTTGTACTTCTTGCATAAAAGAGAATTCAGTTTCTAGATGCTCATTCCTTTTCCTAAGTTCAGAATCTCAGATAAGATCCTAGAATTTTCAACAGTTTGACTTCTAAAGCTAATATGCAATGACTTTAGAAAACGTCTTAACTCAGAAGCATCATCAGTATCAAAATCAAAGTCAGTATTTTGTACATTATCATCAGGAACAACAGTTTCATCAGTATTGGCCATTAGGGCATAGTTGACCACCTCAGTGTCTGATTCTGAGGAAGAGTCCATCCAATCCTTGCTTGAAGTTATAAGTGCTTTAGCCTTCTTGCACTCAGTTGTAAAGTGCCCCATTCCATTACACTTGTAGCATCTAACTTTTGACTTGTCAAATTTGCCACTCTTGCTATCCTTTTTGTTGTACTTGTCTTTGTCAGCATTGAAGATCTTTTTCTGAAAGTTGCCTTGTCTTCTAGATTTTCTGAACTTCATCTTTTTGAAGCCTCTGACTATCATAGCAACCATCTCTTCCATGTCTGAGTCAGAAGAATCATCATCAGTATTGGCATCAGGATTGCCATCAGTATCTGATGATGAGTCATCAGTGACTCAACAATTCTTGATTTCTTCCTTGAGACCTCCACAACTTTTCCTTTTGATTTAGCCTCTACTTTCAAGGCAATAGACTTTGCCTTGTTGCTTTTCTTATTCTTCCTTTGTTGAACCTCAAGATCATAGGTTCTCAGCATCCCATAGACTTCATCAAGAGACACAGTGTTTAGATCATACTGATGTCTAATGATTGATGTTTGTGTATCCCATTCTTCTAGTAAAGCCCTCGGATATTTGGTGTTAGAGTCTTCAGTTACATATTCTTTGCCAACTAGAGATAGATTGTTCAGAAGTGTCAGGAATCTATCATACAAGTCAGTAAGGCTCTCATCAGGTTTAGCATCAAATTGTTCATATTCTTGTATAAGTAGAGCCCTTCTATTTTTCTTTACAGATGCAGATCCTTGGCATTGAGTTTCCAAAGTATCCCAAATTTCCTTTGCTGTTTTGCATTCTATCACCCTGTTTGACATGACAGCATCAAGACTATTATGTAAAATATTCTTTACCTTTGCATCCCTGAGAACATGAGCTTTTTTTTCTGGTGACCACTCACTTTTTGGTTTCATCTCATAGTGTTCAGGTACAGTATCAGTGCATGCAACTATTCTCGTAGGGATATATGGTCCATCACGAATCCTGTCTAAACAATCAGGATCTGTTGCTTCCAGGTACATCAGCATCTTCAACTTCCATATAGGATACTCGTTTTTCTTCAGCATGGGAATTTTGATGCTTTCATATTTGAATGTCGACATCTTAGATCATATCTGATTCAAATTTAAATCAGTTTGCTCTGATACCAATTGTTGCCCAGTAAATAACAATTGTAGAAGGGGGGTTGAATACAATTGTATAAGATTCTCGACTTTAATAAACACAAATATGAATAATAACAGTTTTATTAAATCTGTTGTAAAACTGTTACAAAACTCTCTCAAGAAATTCTGAGTTCTTAAGAGCTTCAAGGTTACAAAATACTCGTGTATGTGATCGTTCATAAATCGAAACCTAAACCGTGTTTACACAGCTTCTCTATCAATTACAAGATAAGTCCTAATCAATTACAAAGATTGGAACATATCCTAAATCGATAGCTGCATTACTATAAATAAGGAACCGATAAAATAAGCTTCCTTATTTAACTAGACTCATAAACCAATTCGTAATAGAAATCCTGATCAACTTCCAGTCCTGATGATCAATCCTGATCCCAGTCCTGATATACATCCTGATGATAATCCTGTTACTGACGCTTGAACAAATACTGATGACCATGCAATACTGATGACGTCAGCAATCCTGATCAGTTGAGTCTAGATCCTGATGATCATTGAATCCTGATCTAACAGACACTGTCACTAAGGGAAGCACACAAGAACTTTTGACTCAAAGTGTTGAAGCAGCTTCTGAACCTCAAACTACACAAGAACCATTGGTAGAATATACTGATGCAAGCATATCAAATCCTGTCAGTGTTGCTTCTGATGCAATTGGTGCTCCAGATGCTGAGTCAATCCTGATACAACCACTTAGCTCAAGGCCAATGAAAGAGTCTATCTCAGATCATCAAGATAAGTTGAAAGGTGTTGTTATTCCTGACCCTATTGATAATGATGATTCTGATGCTACTGATAGTGATGATGATGATGATGATGATGATGATGATGATGATGATGTTGAGAAGGATCATCTTTTCACTGCAATTCAATCTAGTCTTGGAACTAATTTTTGTTCTTCAAGCACTTTCATGGCTGGAAAGGCTACTACAGGAAAAGCTTATGGTCAGGACTTTTCTGGTCCTTCTGCAATTGATCATGTTGAACAGCTAAGAAGGCATGAATGGGATAATGAATGGTACAGGTATGTTGATCCTGTCAGCTACCCATGTGCTCTACAACATGTTTCTTTTGCTGCAAGTCTTATTCAGAATGAGGATATAAGGAATCACTTGAAGGCTACCACTCTGTTAAGCAAGAGCCTCAAGGATGAGATTGATTATGTGAAGGCTGCTAATAATTTGGTGAGGACTGATATTTCTCAAAGTTTGGCAAAGGCACCTCCTGCTCTTCAACTTAGAGTTGTGGATTCTCATGTTAAAGATCTTATCACTGCACAGTCTTCAATAAACAACAGAATTGACTCTTTGGATTCAAAGGTAACTGATATTCAAACCTCTATTTCTTTGATTTTAAATCTATTATCAAATCCTGATGCCAAAAAGGGGGAGAAGGTGAGTCAGACAAAATGCACACCTGATCTAGTATTGAGAAGAAATAATGATGATGATAATACTGGAAATGATGGTGATGACATGGTAAGACAAGGAGAAACCTCTGATGCTGCAATGGTGAAGTCTACAAGACAAACTTCTCAAAGTTAATCCATGCAGTCAACTCATGTTTCTGATTCTCGAGTTAGAACAGTAAGAACCTTGGTGAAATCTCAGATCCTGACGGAAGAGCAAATCCTAACAGGTGACTAAATCCTGACGCCTGGTCATGGACAAACCTTATCTACAATTCCTGAAGCTGATGAAAATGTACTTATTGAAAATCCGGATGCTGCTGCTAATCTATTCCAGAAGTTCAAAACAAGAGATGGTGATGTTGTTACTCTTTATCACACTGATAAGAGAGTTCAACAGTTGTTTGCAAAAAAGGCTCTCTCTACTGCTACTGAAGAATATCCTGATCTTTCTCATGAAGAATTTCTGAGACAACAAAAAGAGATCATGGAAAGTTTTAATAACCCTGCTCCTGTTAGAGGAAGAGGAGGCAGAGCTAGAAGAGGTAGAAGCTCATCAACTCAGTCAATGCCTAGACAGACAAGGTCTAGAGGATTAAGAATTGAAGGAATTCCTGCTCACACTCAAACTCCAATAGTTCCTGATACTCAAATTGTCAGGACTACTATTCATGATGAAGGAGTAGGTGAAGATTATGAACCACAATTAAGGAGAAGACCAAGAAAATCAACTCTCATCAGTAATACAACTCAAATTGAAGATTCTAATCCTGACACTATTCAAGATCCTAATGAATCTGATATTCTACAAGAGGTTGGTTTGTTAATTCTTTCTACTGTGGTTGACTCTCATAATCTGGAAGTTGATGAAGAAGAAGAAGCTAGAAGAAGAGAGATCAAAAGAACAACTGATAGAGATTTTAATCATTATAAGCAAAGGCTAATCAAATCAAGTAAGTTTTTGTGGAGAAATGGAAGAAGACAACATCAGCTAGAGAAGAGCTATGTTCTTGAAAAGGAGAAGGATAAGAAGTGGAAGCACATTGACACGTAAGGTGTGATAGACCTATCATTTTTCAGTCAGGTGGTATCATAACAAATGTTTCTAGTGTTGCAGACTTTTCTGGTTTATCTAGACCTAAAGCACTGTGGTTAGAAATATTTTTAAGCTTAAAGCAAATGCCACACAATTCACGAGGAGCTAAAGGACTTTTGAGAAGTAGAAACACTCAAGAAACTATTTTTTTGGTAAACAAGAAACACTCAGGAAACTTGGCATGCCAAGGTTTGCGCTTTTTTTTTTTGTCTTTTCTTTGTGATTTTGCAATTGTTATCTTTTTATTGTTCTTAATCCTTGATCACAATGCTCCCACATCTTTTCTCTAATCAATTTTTCCTCTTCAAACGACCTTAGGATCATTCGATTTTTTTATCTTACTAACTTTTTATTCGTTGATTTAAAAAATATCTTATAAAAATTATATACAAAATTTGTTTATTTATGAAATATATAGATTCATATTTATCTATTTTTCTAGAGCTCCACTATTTTAAATAATTAAAATCAAAATTATTTATATAGCTCATATTTTTTAGAGAAAAAAATCGAATTTTTTTAATATTTCCTTTTATAACTCCTACTTATAAAAGACAAATTTTCTAAAAATTATAAATTTAATCAAATTATATAACTACAATTCCTCAATTTCAATTACATAAAATTGAATTTGCTTATTTACATTCAAATTTATATCAAGAAAAATAAATATATAAAAATTAATTCTGTTTAGAATATATAAATATGTATCTTTATATAAATATATAAAGATAGTAGTGCCTTCATTTTTTTCAAGATAATACATATATGAAATTTAATTATATTTAAAATTTAATTAAATAAATATTGACTTATTTCTCTACTAAATTAAATCATATTTAAAATTTTCAAATTACCTATATATATGCACTATGGGGTAAGAACAAAACACATGCTTTTCTTATAATCATCATCAGTTTATTCATTCTTTGTTTAGCTTTCATATTTGTACTTATTGGCATGTTTTTTCTTTCAGCTAACAAACACAAGAGTAAACAATTTTTTCCACCAATTTGTATATTTTTTTTTTCTTTCCAGATGATTTGTACGTCCTGTTTTTATTATATTGTTTCTTTTAGGAGATGTAACAAACAAACTGAAGAATCACGATTGGCTACACAAATTTGAATTCGAGGTACGATATAAATATCTAGAAATATATATATGTAAATCTTATTTATAGCCAGGAATTACACATATCCTGAATTTCCACAAAAATTCACCTGGAAAGCAGATTTGTGTAAATGAAAAATAAGGCCGGCTTTGTTGTTGGATATGTAAACTAAACATGTTTAGTTTACATATCCAAGAGATAAACTTGAATTGCTTAACTAGAACAAAATACAACGTACAAGGATAAATAGAAAAGGAAAAAGAAAGTGGCTACTAAAAAACAGGAACTACACAAACAGACTTCTGCAGACTCGTATCTATATTCCACTTCTGTTATTCAACTCCTGAAACCACGTTGCATAGCTAAGACCTGTTCCACTCGACTATTTCTGAAACTAAACATGTTTCATCAAGGAAATAAAGTAGCCGTTGCAGAAATAGTCGAGTGGAACAGGTCTTAGCTGTGCAACGTGGTTTCAGGAGTTGAATAACAGAAGTGGAGTATAGATATGAGTCTGCAGAAGTCTGTTTGTGTAGTTCCTGTTTCTTAGTAGCCACTTTCTTTTTCCTTTTCTATTTATCCTTGTACGTTGTATTTTGTTCTAGTTAAGCAATTCAAGTTTATCTTTTCTCAGCTTTTGAATACATAAAGTGTGTGTATTGTGTCTGATATTCTAATACTTGGTATCAGAGCTAGGTGATCAAATCTAAACACAAAACCAGTTACGCGTTCAGATGGAGACGAACAAAGCGAAAGAGAGCTCTTTTGGACTGAGCTATCCTATGTTGACGAAAACTAACTACACGGCATGGGCACTTAAGATGAAAGTATTTATGCAAGCTCATGGCGTGTGGGAGGCCATAGAACCCAAAGATCCTAAAGCGGTGGTGGAGGACAAAGTCGACAAACGGGCATTAGCTATTATTTACCAGGGGGTTTCGGAAGACATTCTATTGACTCTCGCAGAAAAGAAAACCTCCAAGGAGGCCTGGAACACTGTGAAAACAATGTCTCTCGGTGCTGACAAAGTGCGAAAGGCTAAGGCACAGACTCTTAAATGTGAGTTCGAGTCCATGTGTATGAAGGAAACTGAAAAACTGGACGATTTTTATTTGAAGCTGAACAACCTGGTTACCAACATTAGAGCACTGGGAGAGAAGCTAGAAGAAGTGTACGTCGTGAAGAAATTACTCAGAGCGGTTCCTTTCAAATTTTTACAAATTGCGTCAGCCCTTGAACAATTTGGTAATCAGGAAGAGATGTCGGTAGAGGAGGTCGTTGGATCACTGAGGACGCATGAGGAGCGATTAAAGGGTGTATCAGAAACGAGCCAGGGACAACTCTTACTGACAGCGGAATAATGGAAGAAAAGAGAGAGCAATGAAGGACAACTGCTCCTGACTCGAGAGGAATGGATGAAAATGAACAGCAGGGATGCGACTCGGGGAAGTGGTGATAGTCGTGTGAGAACAGTCATTCGTGGGGTGTGGGACAGAAGCAGAGTGCGTTGTTTTAATTGTCAAGGACTTGGCCACTTCGTAGCAGAATGTCGCAAGCCTCGCAAGTAGGGACGGGCAAAATCAGGCTAACCTCTCACAAATTGAAGAAGACGAGCCAGCGTTATTAATCGCAGAGATAGGAGAAACAAAAGTTGTGTCGATGCTACTAAAGGAAGAGTCAGTAGTCCCAAAACTGAGATCAAACAATGAAGAGCAAAAGGAATCACAAGTTTGGTATTTGGATAATGGAGCCAGTAACCACATGACTGGCCAACGTGGAAAATTCAAGGAGTTGGATGAACAGGTGAGCGGGAAAGTGAAATTCGGAGACGGTTCTACTGTCAATATCCAAGGGAAAGGCACGGTTGCATTTAAATGTAAAAATGGCGAAGAAAGGACTCTTACAGAGGTGTATTACATACCAAACCTGTGCAACAATATCATAAGCTTGGGTCAGTTATCTGAAGCCGGAAATAAAGTGATTCTTGAAGGTGACTATCTTTGGGTATACGAAAACAGTGGGAAATTGTTGATGAAGGTAAAAAGGACGGGGAACCGCTTGTATAAAATTAGCCTGGAGGAACGCGGGTATTCAAGTCTCAGGTATTCGTGTCTCTTATCTAAAATGGAAGAGGATGCATGGTTGTGGCACGCTAGACTCGGGCACGTAAATTTTCAAGCTTTAGAATTGATGTCAAGGGAGAAAATGGCGTACGGGCTTCCAAAATTGATCCAGCCAGTGAAGAAGTGTGAAGGATGCTTCATGTCAAAACAATCTAGACGACCCTTTCCAACACAGGCCAAGTTTGAATTGAGAAAAGTGTTGGAGATAATACACGCAGACATCTGTGGCCCTATATCACCGGTGACTCCTGGAGGTAACCGCTATTTCTTATAGTTTGTTGATGATTTTAGTAGAAAGATGTGGGTGTACATGTTAAAAGAAATGAGTAATGCCTTCGAGACATTCAGAAACTTTAGGGCATTAGTTGAGAATGGAACCGAAAGAAATATAAAGATTCTAAGAACAGACCGTGGTGGGGAGTTCTGCTAAAAGGAGTTCACTGTGTATTGCGAAAAAAATGGTATCCAGAGACATTATACGGCACCCTACACCTCACAGCAAAATGGGGTGGTGGAACGCAGAAATCGAACCGTAGCTGCAATGGTAAGAAGTTTTCTTAAAGAATCGAAACTACCAGCTTTTATGTGGGGGGAGGCAATACGTCATTCGATTTATGTGTTAAATCGCTTGCCAACTCGGATTTTGAATGGAAGAACTCCACATGAAGCATGGAGTGGGGAGAAACCAGACCTGACACATATAAAGGTGTTTGGATGTATGGCCTACATGAAAATCCCAGTAGTGCATACGAAGAAATTAGATGATCGTGGCAAATTGGTCATTTACCTTGGGAAAGAACCGGGCACCAAAGGTAGCAGGCTATATGATCCGAAGACAGGTATGTTACATGTTAGCAAAGATATAGTCTTTCAAGAGAATGTATTTTGGCCTTGGGAGCAGAACGGAAATGCAGAATTGCTTTTCCCTGGGAACTACATTGAGATGAGCAGCTCATGGGATACTGGAGATGCTGTCGACATTGAGGCTGAGATAACGACACCGGTGCAGGCATCACATGGTCAGTCGTCGGTTGTGCAGTCTTCAACAGCTACCAGGGAATCATCGTTTGAAAATACTGGAGCATCATCGTCGTCTCGGGACAGTAGCGAACCCAAACGCTACAGGCCACTGAATGACATTTTTAATGACACTGAAATTGTAGACATAATTGATGAGTTGATTCTGTTGAAAATAGAAGGGCCAACAACATTCAAGGAAGCAACAGGGGAAAAAGAATGGGAAGAAGCAATGAAGCTGGAGTTCGAAACAATAGAGAAAAATGGGACTTGGACTCTCACGGACCTGCCACCTGGACATAAGCCTATTGGATTGAAATGGGTTTATAAACTAAAGAAAGATCCGGCAGGAAATATAGTTAAACACAAGGCCCGTCTCATTGCAAAAGGGTACGTTCAAAGGAAAGGAATAGATTTTGATGAAGTGTTCGCTCCAGTGGCTCGCCTTGACACTGTTCGGTTACTGTTGGCTCTATCAGCAAAGGAGGGTTGGAAAGTACACCATCTTGATGTCAAATCGGCATTCTTGAATGGTGAACTTCACGAAGAAGTATATGTTACACAGCCGGAGGGGTTTGTGAAGAAAGGAGCAGAATACAAGGTGTATAAGTTGTCGAAAGCGCTCTATGGGTTGCGACAAGCACCAAGGGCATGGAATGCACGGTTAGACAAGTGTTTGAAGGAGCTAGGATTTAAGAAATGTTTGCACCAACAGGCTGTGTACACAAAATCTGTTGGAGGGAACGTGACTATAGTAGGTGTCTATGTTGACGATCTACTGATCACAGGGTCTAACGAAGAAGAAGTAGAGGAATTCAAACTGCAAATGAACAAGCAGTTTGAAATGAGCAACTTGGGGCTGTTATCATTTTACCTGGGCATAGAAGTGAATCAAACAGGTCTGTTCACCACTCTAAAACAATCAGGATATACAAAAAAGCTGTTAGCCAGAGCTGGTATGGTGAACTGCAATCCATCAAAGTTCCCGATGGAGCATAAACTTCAACTGGACAAAGACGAAGGAGGGAAGCTAGTAGATGCAACTGAATACAGATGCGTGGTCGGGAGTCTAAGATATTTAACTCATACGCGCCCAGATATTTCATATGCAGTGGGCGTGGTAAGTCGATTTATGGAGAAACCGACAGTGAAACACCAGCAAGCAGTGAAACATATCTTGCGATATGTGAAAGGCACAGTCGATTATGGCTTGGTGTATGAAAATGAAAGAAATGGAAAGCTACTACTTGGATTCTCGGACATCGATTTAGCCAGAGATGTTATATATCGGAGGAGCACAGGAGGGATGTGTTTTTACTTGAATAAGAGTTTGATTTCATGGACCTCACAGAAACAGCGGGTGGTTGCTTTATCGTCGTGCGAGGCTGAATATATGGCAGCTACGTTAGCAGCCTGTCAAAGTATTTGGTTACGGGGTTTGCTCGAAGAAATTACTGGGCAGAGTATTGGACCAGTCATGCTTCATGTGGATAATAAGTCTGCAATTGAGTTGATGAAAAACCTGGTTCTGCACGGAAGGAGTAAACATATAGATATGAGATTTCATTTCATTCGCGAATGCATTGAGAGGAGAAAGTTGCTAGTTAAGCATGTGGTTACGCAGGAACAGCGAGCTGATATTTTAACCAAGGCATTGGGACGAGTTAAGTTCGAGGAAATGAGCGATGTGATTGGTGTTAAGGATATTGCTGCAATGTTAGTAACTTAGAATTCTGGCAACATGTTTAGTTTACATATCCAACATTTCTGACGTTGACACATCTTCTGGTGAGACGTTTTTCCTTAGGATGATATTCTTGCATAGAAAAGGAGCAACATCATACGCAGATTTAAGGACTGTTAACGGCATTGTTTATAATACGTTTAAACAAGCGTGCGATGTCATGGGACTTCTCAAGGATGACAAACAATGGCATTTAACTATGTCCGAGAATGCAGTTCATGCAATGCCACGACAACTTAGAGAATTGTTTGTCCATATTATATCAAATAATCAAGTTGATGATCCTCTTAAATTATGGGAACAACATTGGGTATCTATGTCAGATGATATTCTATACAACAACCGTAAATTATCCAATAATTTACATCTTCGACTTAGTGAATCTGAGTTGCAGAACATAACTTTGACAGGTATTTTTCAATTTCAACAGATAGTCGAATATCGAACATAGATATCGTAAATTTTTTTATTAGATAAAATAATCACTTTGTTTCCTGTATAATTTTGTTTTCAGAAATTGAGAAACTTTTCAATGAAGTTGGTAAAAGTTTGAAAGATTATCCAACTTTGCCATATCCACATGGAAGCCATCTTCATGATTTCAATAACAGGTTATTGTCTGAAGAGCTTTCTTATGATCAAGCAGAAATGGAACAACGTCATCAACAGTTTCACCAAAATCTTAACAAAGACCAACTTAAGGCATATAACACTATTGTTGACAGTTTTGACAAAAACAATGGTGGTGTATTTTTGGTACATGGCAGCGGAGGTTGTGGAAAGACATTTCTCTGGAATACCATATGTTGCAAATTAAGGAGTATGGGAAAGATTGTTCTTCCTGTAGCGTCGTCAAGAATTGCAGCAACACTCTTACCAGGTGGAAGAACAGCTCACTCAAGGTTCCACATTCCACTAAAGGTTGACCAACATTCAATTTGATGAGTTTATTAAACATGGTTCAGAACTTGCTGAGTTGATGAAGAAGACCGGTCTAATAATATGGGATGAAGCTCCTATGCAACATCGTCATGCATTCGAGTGTGTCGATCGTACTTTAAGGGACATTATGTCATCTGTTGATCCTTTACGAGCTGGAATACCATTTGGAGGAGTTTCTATTGTTTTTGGTGGTGATTTTAGACAGATTCTTCCAGAAATTCCAAAAGCATCAAGAGCTCAAGTTGTTAGTGCTTCTCTGAATACTTCCAAGTTGTGGGATTATTGCAAGGTCTTCTTATTAAAAAAAACATGCGTCTTTCATCAGGAAAAACAACACAAGAAATTCAAGTTATATAAGAATTTAGCAAGTGGGTGCTTGACGTTGGTAATGGAACTCTACCTAATCTTCATCCTGATGATACTATAAATGATCCGGATGTTGTGATTCCGGAAAAGTTTTTAATTCGTTCCTCATCTCGGCCAATAAGAGACATCGTTGCCGTTATTTATCCAGATATAGAATCAAACATTACTAATGTTGAGTATTTGAAGCAGCATTCAATTCTTACTCCAACAAATTCAATTATCAACGATGTCAATTCTTACATTCTCGAACAGCTTCCAGGTACAACTCACACATACTTTAGTCAAGATTTCCTTTCTGACAATGTTGACGAAAACAATGAGTTTGGAGCAGGGTTCCCAGTTGAATATCTCAATTCTATAAATATGCCGTGTCTACCAAGACATGATTTAAAAATCAATATTGGTTCTGTGATTATGCTGATGCGAAATCTAAATCAGCTAATGGGTCTTTGTAATGGTACTAGAATGATTGTGAAAAAGTGTATGCCAAATAACATTCTTTGCAAAATTTTAACTGGATCAGAAGCTGGTTCTCTCCACATCATTCCTAGGATTGAGATGGAACCAACCGACTCAAAGTGGTCAATTGAATTCAAGAGAGTTCAATTTCCTGTTCAGCTTTGTTTTGTCATGACTATTAACAAAAGTCAGGGACAATCTTTAGACAAGGTTGGTTTATATTTGCCCAGGTCTGTTTTCACGCATGGTTAGCTATATGTTGTTGTTTCCAGGGTTACGAATCCCTCCGGTCTTCACATATTAATTGACAGTGATGCTGGTGGTTCAACAAATATAACTGCAAATGTGGTTTTTGAAGAAATTTTTTATAATTTGCCAAGTTAGTTTAATAATAATTGTAATATTTATGGTATTTATTCTCTTTCAATTATTGGATTTTTCTCTTATTTCAATTATGTTGCCCAGTAATAATCTATTGTAGAAGGGGGGTTGAATACAATAGTATAAGATAATCGACTTCTTAATGTATATATCACAAATATGAAAAGAAAGATAACAGCTTTATTAAATCTGATATAAAACTGTTACAAACTCTCTCAAGAAATTCTGATGTTCTTGAGAGCTGCTAGCTTACAAAAACTCTCTCAAGAAATTCTATGTTCTCGAGAGCTTCTATTTGATTATGTTCTCGTTACTTTTCGAATTCATAAATCGAAACCAAGACTGTGTTTATATACTACACAGCTTCTCTATCAATGATAAGTCCTAATCAATTACAAAGATTGAAACCTATCCATAATTGATAGCTACATTCTACAAACCAGGAACCGACAGAATAAACTTCCATGTTTAACTAGACTCCAAATATAACTCGAAGTAGGAATCCTGATCAGCTTCCAGTCCTGATGATCAATCCTGATCCCAGTCCTGATATGCCTTCTGATCCTGACGACCATGTAATCCTGATGACGTCAGCAATCCTGATCAGTTGAGTCTAGCTCCTGACGATCATTGAATTCTGATCTAACAATCTCCCCCAATCTCATACTTTGTGAAATAAAGTATAGATTCCAAATATTCAATGATGTCAAAAACATATATACAAAATGTACAAAATCTGCAGCAACAACTTATCTGTTTAGATTCTTTGATAGAACAAATTCATCTTCAAGAAGTTGGATAATAGATTTTCTTCTTTTTCTTCAAGAATTTGAATCAGTCTTTCCTTAAGAGTTCTTAGTTCTTCATCTTCCTCATTAATCTGGTAGATAGCTGCTCTAAGATTCAATATGGAGTTTCTCTGAAGACTATGTTCTTCAAGCAAAAGATAAGCAATTTCCTTCCCATCAGGATTGAGAATAAGATGAGTCATGCCAAAATTTACTTCTTTAACAGCAGTACCCCTTTGCATTTCCACATCCTGACCTCTTTGATTTAAGTACATGGGAATGTAATTACCATTGAAATTACTGTTTCCATCCAGTCTTCTTCTTATTGTTGACAAAATCATGTCACTCCATTCTTTGCATATTTGATTCTTCGATCTCAAAAGATAATGAACATATTTCAGTTCCTGTGTAGTTTTTATCAGCAGATCTTGAATAGATAGGATCTTCACACTACCATCTTTCATGAAGTACAGAAGCTTTTCTTTCTTGTCAAAACCATCATGACAATCTATAACTATATCAACAGCTAGTAAATTGTTCAGGTTTTCAGAAGTTAAAGTACCTCCAATTTCAGTCAAGGAGTAAGGATCAACATATGACATATTCAGATATTCACCATCTCTGTGTCCAATACCTCCTCTTGAATTGCTTGACAATTGCTTCAGATTTGAAAACATCTTTAACCAGAGTGCTTTTGATCTAACCATCTCAGATAAATCAACAACACTTGAAGCGCTTGTAATAATTCCACCAGACTGAAAATTGATAAGTGTATCACAACTTAATGTGCTAATATGTTTCCACTTCTTATCCTTTTCCTTTTCAAATGCATAGCTTCTTTTCAGTGAAGATTCTTGTCTACTTGGGTTCCTCCACACTCTTCTGTTTGAGAGTTTAAGCCTTTGTACATAGAGATTGAAATCTCTATTTGTTGATCTTGTAATTTCATTTCTTCTGGCTTCTTCTTCTTCATCTACTTCCTTGTTGTGAGAATCAACAACAGTAGATAAGATTATCAAGTCAATCTCTTGCAGAATTTCAGAATCATCAGGATCTTGAATATTATCAGGAACAACATCAGGATTAGATTTTTCAATTTGATTTGTATTGCAGAGAGTTGATTTTCTTGATTTTCTTCTCAATTCAGGTTCTTCTTCAATATTTCCATCATCACCAAAAGTAGATCTGTCAGGAACTACTAGAGTTTGAATAGGTTCAGGAATTTCTTCAATTCTTAACCCTGTAGACCTTGTCTGTCGAGGTACTGTTTGATTTGAAGAACCTCTTCTACTTCTTCTAGCACCTCTCCTACCTCTGCCTCCTCTACCTCTAGTAGGAGCAGTATAGCTTTCCATTGTCTCTCTTTGTAGTCTCAAAAATTCTTCATGTGAGAGATCTGGATATTCTTCACTTGCTGTAGAGAGTGCTTTTCTAGCATATAATTGTTGAACTCTTTTATCAGTGTGATATAGAGTAACAATTCTGCCATCTTTTGTAGAAAACGTCTGGAATAAATTTGATGCATCTTCAGGATTATCAATAATCACATCTTCATCTCCTTCAGGAATTGTAGCAAGAATATGTCCATGACCAGGTGTCAGGATTTGTTCTTCCGTCAGGATCTGAGATTGCATCATTGTTCTTACTGTTTTAACTCCAGAATCAGAAACATGAGTTGACTGTGTTGTTTGACTTTGTGAAGTTTGAATTGTAGACTTCATAACAACAGCATCAGAGGTTTCTCCTTGTATCACTTTGTCACTACCATCATCTCCAGTATCATCATCATTATTCCTTAATACTAGATCAGGTGTGCATTTTGTCCGACTAACCTTCTCCCCCTTTTTGACATCAGGATTTGACAATAAATTCAAAATTAAGGAAAGAGAGGCTTGAATGTCTGTTACCTTAGTATCCAGAGAATCAATTCTTCGGTTGATTGAGGTTTGTTCTGAAACAACAGATTTCACTTGGGATTCTACTACCCTTAGCTGAAAACCAGTAGGCACCTTTGTAAAATTATTAAAGATATCAGTCCTCACTTTGTCAGTTGAACTCTTGATAGAATCAATCTCACTTTTCAGGCTCTTGGATAACAGAGTTGTAGCCTTCAGATGATTCTTCAAGTCTTGATTCTCTATAGATTTCACTGCTTTATAGGCATGTTCAATAGCAGAAGAAAAACTGATAGATTCATCAGAATTGTGCCATGAATTGTTCCATTCATTCTGTCTAAATGCTGCAGTAGGATCAAAGGAAGGAATAGAAAAATCTTGTCTCTGATCTTTCCCAGTGAAAGCTTTGCCAGCCATATATGTACTTGATGAACCAAAATTAGTTCCAAGACTAATCTTGAGTGCTGTAGCAAGCTGTTCCTTCTCTTTTCGATTCTCATCATCATCACTATCACCAGAGTCATCATCATCAGTACTATGAGTATCATCAGGATCAGGAAGAACTATACCTTTCATTTTATCCTGTGGATCTGTGATAGGATGATCCATTGGTCTTGAACGAAGTGGCTGTATCAAAATAGGTTCAACATCAGGAGCACCACTAGCGTCAGGATGAACACCGTCAGGATTTGATATGCTTGCATCAGTATTTTCTACCAATGGTTCTTGTCGAGCTTGAGGTTCAGAAGCTGCTTCAACACTTTGAGTCAAAGGTTCTTGTGTGCTTCCCTCATAGACAGTGTCCTCAACCAATCTTCGAACTTCATCTGCACCAGAAATCCCTTGAGCATTGTCAGGAAATTTCTCAGAAACTGTAGCTTGGCCTGCATCTTCACTTTGAGAAGATGGTTCTTGTGTAGCTGGAATGTTGATGTCTTCATTCTCCCTTTGAGAAAATGGTTCTTGTGTGACCATTCCACTAGCTAAGCCTTCACCCAAACTTTGATTGAGTGGTTCTTGTGTGGCTGGATCATCAGAAAGAGCTGCTGAACCACTTTGAG
Organism: Heracleum sosnowskyi; assembly: GCA_030848705.1. Taxonomy (NCBI): domain Eukaryota; kingdom Viridiplantae; phylum Streptophyta; class Magnoliopsida; order Apiales; family Apiaceae; genus Heracleum; species Heracleum sosnowskyi. The sequence continues at coordinate 236,194 of JAUIZM010000084.1, forward strand.
GTTCAGGTTCTTGTGGGCTTGATCCTTTCAGTTTCTTCTGTCTTTGATAGACTAACTCTTCTGCCTTCCTTAGCTTTTCCATTGGATGTTTGATCCCAAGATTGGAAGCAGCAGCACCATACTTCTCCCATGAAATATCAACATGTCTTTTTGTTGGAGAGTCCTGTGCTGGAGAGTCTGAAATATTAACCACTTGACTTGGTGCAGCATCAGGAGTACTAACATCAGGATTTGCTTGAGCAGTAGAAACTGATTGCTCATTCAGAATAGAAGTGTCTTGTACATCATTATCCTTCTTCTTTTCTAAAGGAATATGATACCTGCTCTTTGTTAACTTCTTTTTCTTCTGTGGTGTAGACAATGGAACCACAGCTGCAGTAGCAGTATCAGCAACTTCCTTTCTCACTTTCAGCACAGAGGATATAGGTAAATCATCCTCTGAGTTAGTCTCATCCCTGAGAACTAACTTTCTTTTTACAGAAACAACCTCACCTCCCTTTGCAGCTTTCTTGACCAGGACCCCTTGTACACCCCCTTGTAACTTCTTTTTAGTGAGTGGTGTAGAGGAAAAGTCCTTTGAACCTGATTGCCTTCCTGACACATCAGTTCGAGCTGACTTCTTTGCTTTTACAACTAAAGTCTTTTGAGAGACAATAGAGGTGGCAGTTGACTGTTTAGACTGTTTAGGATGAATGCTTGTGTTAGGAACAAGGTGGGTTGAGCCTTGCCCCATAGCATTAGAGATTAAACCATAATTACGAGTAGGCATTTTCCTATGTAAGAAAAACCTAACTTCATCAGGAATAAAAGCATTTCCTATGAAACCATTTGCCTTATCACTGTTGACTAAGGACTTAATATTATTCTCAGTAATTCTACAAATTGGTAGAACTACATCATTCTCAAAAACAACATTAGGACATAAGTGATTAAATATCAACTGTAAAAATCTAAGAAAACAGACAGAACCCAACTTATCTGATTTCCTATCACTTAAGGCTTTTAAAATAAAAGACCCATAATCAAACACTGTAGAATTGATAAGAGAGTACCCAATTTTGAGAGATCCTGATGGAAGAGCATCAAAATTTGATGTCTTGTTCAGGAAACAGCGACTGATTGTATCAAAGAAGAAATTCCATTCCTTCTTAAGCTTTGTCCTAAAAAGGTTGCCATATCTCTTTACTTCACCATTGTAGCCCAATTTCTTGACAAACTCAAATAGAGCAGAGTCTGAAATCACACTAGGAACTTTATCACCCAGAATAGGCAAATGCAACGCCTCTTCAATAACAGCAGGAGTGACATGATGAGTTACTCCATTTGATTCGAACTGCATCAGAATGGTTCCTGTAGAACTTTGACCAAAAACAACTGTGTTCCAAACCTGCATTACAGACTTAAAAGAAACACTTGCAGGCTCTGTTAAAGCATACTTCAATGGGCTTGAAGTAAGAAAATCTTGAATTATATGGAACTCAGTAGGCAATTCTTGATGGTCTAGTATGGCTACAAAGTTATTAGTGGCAAAATATGATTTGTGCATAAATAATTAGTGGACAGATTACGTGTGTCATTAAATAAAACTGCACCGCTTTTTATGTGTATGAATATGTATATCTATATCAGTGCAACCCACGCGCGCATACAGTTGTCCTACTAAAACTCAATCGTCCATTAGCAGATACGGACGAAAAATTAGGCACAAATTAAGCAATGAAATACTGACCTGAACATCAGGATTGACCAGTTGACTTCCTGTCAGGATTGCATCCTATCAGGATTTGATCAAAGAAAACATACCTTTCTGAATAACCATCAGGATTTGACAGTTAACAGGATTTCCTCTCTGTAGTGAGTTACATCTATCTCAGCACCTTGATCAGGATCAAGTTTGGTAGCTATATCTATGGGAGTTGTTGCAGGAGAACTATCTTGCATGTTAAACCTTGTCAATAAATTCCTTGTATATTTAGACTGATTGATAAAAATCCCTTCATCAGTCTGTTTAACTTGAAGACCAAGAAAGTAACTCATTTCTCCCATCATGCTCATTTGATATCTTGACTGCATAAGCTTAGAAAACTTTTCACACAGCTTATTGTTTGTTGACCCAAAAATGATATCATCAACATAAATCTGAACTAACAACAAGTCCTTACCATGATTCAAATAAAATAGAGTTTTATCAATAGCACCTCTTTTGAATCCACTTTCCAGTAAGAATAGAGCTAAGGTTTCATACCATGCTCTAGGAGCTTGCTTTAGTCCATAAAGTGCCTTATCCAATCTGTAGACATGATCTGGATATTTAGGATCAATGAAACCAGGAGGTTGCTCAACATAGACTTCTTCCTCCAGTTCTCCATTTAAGAAAGCACTTTTTACATCCATCTGGAAAACCTTAAATTTCTTATGAGCTGCATAAGCAAGAAATATCCTGATGGCTTCTAATCTTGTAACAGGAGCAAAAGTTTCATCATAGTCAATTCCCTCTTGTTGAGAATACCCCTTTGCAACTAGTCTAGCTTTGTTTCTGATTATCACTCCATCAGAATCAGTCTTGTTCTTGAAAATCCACTTTGTACCAACAATTGATCTATTCTTTGGTCTTGGTACCAGTTTCCAGACTTCATTTCTTTCAAATTCATTCAGTTCTTCTTGCATTGCAGTGACCCAATCAGCATCTTTAAGTGCATCTTCAACTTTCTTTGGTTCCTCCTTGGATAGAAAGTTATTGTATAGACATTCATTCTGAGTTGCACTTCTTGTTTGAACACCTGCATCAGGATCTCCAATGATCAAATTAGGAGTATGATCTTTTGTCCATTTCCTTGCTGGTGTCAAATTGTTCCTTGAAGTAGATGCTCCCCCTGGATTGGTGTTATCTTGATTTGAAGAACTTGCTTGTCTTGAAGCTTCCCCTGAATTAATGTTATTTCCTCCTGAATGGTTATCAGCATCATCACTTGAATCAGTATCTGAAGAATTCTGTCTTGATGATTGAGTTGACTCTGAACTTGTAGTAGATTGTTGTTGCTCCCCTTCAACATTTGCACTACTAGAAGTATCACTATTGGATGCATCATCAGTATTAGCACCATCAGTATCTGGTGTGTCATCAGGATTTGGTGACCCATCAGGATCTGATGTATTGACAGGATCTGATTCACTTTCTTCAGGTTCTTTGGAAACTTCATTTTCAAAGACCAATCTATCATGAGAGTCTTCAATGATTCCAGTTATCTTCTTGTCATCAAAAGATACATGTATTGACTCCATGACAGTCCTTGTTCTTAAATTAAAAACTCTGAAGGCTCTTGATGCAGGATAGCCTATGAAAATTCCTTCATCGGCCATTTTTTCAAATTTCCCTAGCTGTTCAGGATGAGTTCTGAGAACAAAACATTTACAGCCAAACACATGCAGATGCTTCAGACTAGGTTTCTTCTCCTTTAGTGATTGATAAGGAGTAACACCATGTCCTGTTATCAAAGTGAGATTCTGTGTATAGAAAGCTGTGTTGACTGCTTCTGCCCAGAAATATGTAGGTAACTTAGCTTCTTCCAACATAGTTCTGCCACCTTCAATAAGAGTTCTATTTTTCCTTTCAACTACTCCATTTTGCTGAGGTGTGCCAGGAGCAGAAAATTGTTGAATGATTCCTTTGTATTTGCAGAATTCTTCCATCTTTGAATTCTTAAATTCAGTACCATTATCACTTCTCAGTATCTTGACTTTATACTTTGTGGTTGTCTCAATCATTCTTACATGATCCAACAGAACTTCAGGAGTCTCATCTTTTCTGTGCAGAAAATACACCCAGGTGAATCTAGTATATTCATCAACAATTACAAGAGTGTACCTTTTCTTACTGATGGTCATGATGTTGACTGGACCAAATAGATCAAGATGTAGCATGTGATATGGTTCTCCAATAGAGGATTCTGATTTACTCTGGAATGATGTCCTTCGTTGTTTTGCTTTCTGACATGCATCACAGAGTCCATCAGGAGTATATAACACTTTTGGTAATCCTCTCACTAAATCTTTCTTAACCAACTCATTGATGTTGCTGAAGTTGAGATGAGAAAGCTTCTTGTGCCAATTCCAACTTTCATCTACTGACGCTTTACTGATCAGACAGGTAGGGGAGACATCAGTATTTGATTGAATGTTGGCTTCATATATATTACCATGCCTGTAGCCAGTCAGTGCTATCTTTCTTGTTTCTTTACTGACTACTTCACAATGTGTGGAATAGAAGTTGACATGATAACCTCTGTCAGTGATTTGACTAATACTCAACAAGTTGTGTTTCAGTCCCTTCACTAGAGCTACTTTTTCAATGATGACATTTCCAATGATTATATTGCCATATCCCAAGGTTTGTCCAATGTTGCCATCTCCATAAGACACAGTTGGGCCAGCTTTTTCCTCATATTCTGATAACAGGGCTTTGTTTCCAGTCATGTGTACAGAACATCCACTATCCATGACTAACACATTTTTCTTTTTACCCTGCATCAGAATAGAAACACACTAGTTAGAACACTTAGGAACCCATACATATTGGGTTCCTTTTTCATGCAATTTATTAATTTTCACAGCAGAAGACTTTCTGACCATAGCAGTCCTGACAGGATTTACTCCATCAGGATTTGCTTTGTCAGTTTTAGTATTAACAAAAGCATGCTTCAAAATGACATTATCAACTCTATCAGACTTTGTACTCCTATTTAACTTAGGCAATGGATCATAGAAGTTATAGTACAATTCATGATAATCTTTACAAGTATAAATAGAATGCCATATACTACCACAATGAAAACAGGACTTCTGCGGTTTATAGAGTACTGATCTATTCCTCACATCAGATTTAGAAATATCAGCAATCTTCTTTTTAATCTTCTTACAATCAATAGCAAGATGATTAGAGTTACCACAGTTAAAACAACACTTTCTAGGTGCATTTGGGATATATTTATAACCATTCTCTTTATTGATCCCCACTTTACCATTCCTGTTTCTCTTAACAGTAGCTTCCTTTTTCTTGTCTGTCACCATACAGATTTTATCCTTAAGCTTTTTCTAAGACAATTGACCTACATTCTTAATGAGTTTATTCAAGACAGGTTTAGACTTTATGATTTTAATTCCTTGAATAGAAGTGGATCCCTTTTCAAAAGTAGAATTGGAATCCTTACCAAAAACAAAATTAACAGGAGTAATCTTAGATTTGGTTGCATCTATAACATGTCTATAGGTCTTTGGACTGACTGTCTCATCAATGACAATTTTTTCTTTCAATTTCTTATCCTCATCTGACTTATATCCTAGACACTCTTTCCAATTCTTAGAGGTATTAATCTCATGAAATTTCCTACCAGAGTCTGTCCAGATTCTGATTTTCTCATTAGCATATTCAGGTTCCTTTTCAAGAGCAGTACATTTGGATTTCATCTCTAAATGCATGTGATTAGCATTATCACATTCTTTTTGTACTTCTTGCATGCGAGAAAATTCAGCTTCTAATATATCATTCCTTTTTCTAAGTTCAGACATCTCAGATAAGATTCTAGTATTCTCAGCAGTTTGACTTCTAAAGCTAATATGTAATGACTTTAGAAAACGTCTTAACTCAGAAGCATTATCAGTATCAAAATCAAAGATAGTATTTAGTACCTTATCATCAGGAGCAGCATTTACATCAGCATTGGCCATTAGAGCATAGTTGACCACCTCAGTATCAGATGCTGAGGAAGAGTCCATCCAATCCTTGCTTGATGTGATAAGTGCCTTTGTCTTCTTGCACTCAGAAGCAAAGTGACCCATTCCATTGCACTTGTAGCATCTAACCTTTGACTTGTCAAATTTGCTACCCATGCTGTCCTTTTTGATATACTTGTCTTTGTCTGCATTGAAAGTCTTTTTCTGAAAGTTGCCTTGTCTTCTATTCTTCCTGAACTTCATCCTTCTGAAGTTTCTGACAATCATCGCAACCATCTCTTCCATATCTGAGTCTGAAGAGTCATCATCAGTATTGGCATCAGGATTGCCATCAGTATCTGATGAAGAGTCGTCAGGATCTGACTCAGCTACTCTTGTTTTACTTCTAGAGACCTCCATAGCTTTTCCTTTTGATTCTGCTTTCAAAGCAATTGATTTTGCCTTGCTGCTTTTCTTGTTCTTTCTCTGTTGAACTTCAAGATCATGAGTTCTTAGCATCCCATAGACTTCATCAAGAGACACAGTGTTAAGATCATACTGATGTCTAATGATTGAGGTCTGAGTGTCCCATTCTTCAGGTAAAGCTCTTAGAAACTTGGTGTTTGAATCTTCAGTTTCATATTCCTTGTCAACTAAAGATAAGTTGTTCAATAGTGTCAGAAATCTATCATATAGATCAGTTAGGCTCTCATCGGGTCTTGCATCAAATTGTTCATATTCTTGAATCAAAAGAGCCCTTCTGTTTTTCTTGACAGATGCAGATCCCTGGCACTGAGTTTCCAAAGTATCCCAAATTTCTTTTGAAGACTTGCATGTAATCACTCTATTTCACATGACAGCATCAAGACTACTGTGCAAGATATTCTTTATCTTTGGTTCCCTGAGAACATGAGCTTTTTCTTCTGGAGTCCATTCACTTTTAGCCTTGACCATATAATGTTCAGGTACAGTATCTGTTCGTTCTACAATCCTTGTAGGAATATATGGTCCATCACGAATCCTGTCCAGATAGTCAGGATCCATAGCCTCCAGGTACATCAGCATCTTTACCCTCCATGTTGGATATTCTGATTTCTTCAAGATGGGAATCTTCATGCTTTTATACTTGGTTGTCGACATCTTTAGATCGTTTTTGATTCAGAAATAAATCAGTTTGCTCTGATACCAATTGTTGCCCAGTAATAATCTATTGTAGAAGGGGGGTTGAATACAATAGTATAAGATAATCGACTTCTTAATGTATATATCACAAATATGAAAAGAAAGATAACAGCTTTATTAAATCTGATATAAAACTGTTACAGACTCTCTCAAGAAATTCTGATGTTCTTGAGAGCTGCTAGCTTACAAAAACTCTCTCAAGAAATTCTATGTTCTCGAGAGCTTCTATTCGATTATGTTCTCGTTACTTTTCGAATTCATAAATCGAAACCAAGACTGTGTTTATATACTACACAGCTTCTCTATCAATGATAAGTCCTAATCAATTACAAAGATTGAAACCTATCCATAATTGATAGCTACATTCTACAAACCAGGAACCGGCAGAATAAACTTCCATGTTTAACTAGACTCCAAATATAACTCGAAGTAGGAATCCTGATCAGCTTCCAGTCCTGATGAACAATCCTGATCCCAGTCCTGATATGCCTTCTGATCCTGACGACCATGTAATCCTGATGACGTCAGCAATCCTGATCAGTTGAGTCTAGCTCCTGACGATCATTGAATTCTGATCTAACAAATTATATCAAAATATTCAATAAAAAACATTATTATAGAGCATCTGTGTAAATTGAAATAAGAATGATACCTGAAGCTCAAAAATTATAAGAAATTTGTCTAGTATCTCTAGATTTAAGATATTGAAACCAGAGATAACACACTGAACAAATATACAAATTAGTCGTAGATACCATATTCACAACACTTCTGTTAACAAAATCAAAAAACTCAAAATAATAGTAAACATCATTTTAACATCTCTAAAGCTCAAAATATATTTAAACGGAAAATAATTGGGCTTCAGTTTCCAAAATGATTCATAATCAAGTTCAAATCATCATTCCACAGTGTTTAACATCCACTACTAAGCATCACCATGCCACTTTAATTAAACATTAACAAAAACCAAAATGTTCATAAATTCTCAATCTTCTGGATTGAATTCAACATCAAATAGCAGTGTTTGCTTCCTCCCGCAAAGTGAATCGCAGGTTATCATTCAAATTCAGTTCATTATCTTTGATAAATCTGCTCCATCCCCCCAAAAATCTGGCTCGCCCATTATTTAAAACAATTTTGATATTCCAAGTTCTTTCTGCAGTCCTGTACATAACACCATCTCCTCTTTTCCATTCTCTGTTTCTGATTTTAATGTTTGTAGGTATATGTTGTTCAATATGGTACATTGTGTTTATAAAGATAATCTAGATTTTCATAATGAACAAAAACATAAAACACATATTATTCATATTGAATAAGAAAAATTTCCAACATACCATTCCATGACATCTCCCGTTCATGTTGCATCGAATCAACCTTTTTGAGAACTGGTACACCCCAACATCTTCTACATTGTCTATGAAATATGGTTCCACATTCTCTACTACATCAGGAATCATATGATCGATATCATCTGGTACAACACTTTCTGTTGTCGCAGCTATGTCAACAACAATTCTTGGAATTTGACCATAAACCACTACTAGAAAATAGTCAATAGACATCAGCTAAAAACCGATGTCTTCGTGGGTGTAGAGAAAGGTCCAAGTCTTTAACATCGGTTTTAAGCCGATGTATTAAGTACCTTTTGACATCGTTTCTCGACAACCAACTGATGTATATTCATCATAACAAAATCTGTAAGGACTTGGTAATTTTCCAGTATTGGTATCGTAAGAAATTGTGTTGAATTTAAACATATCTTATACAAAGTAAAATTATTTATTTTCATCGATATTTAGTTACAAATCGATGTTAGAAATGTATTTAGACATCAGTATGTCCAGAAAAATGATGTTAATTAGCCTCTTTAACAACTGTTTTCTGTTTTGAAACCGATGTGTTAAGTCTATAAATACATCAGTCTGTAACCGATGTCTAAGAGTCTAAAGACATCAGTCTGAAACTGATGTCTAAGACTCTATAGACATCAGTCTGAAACTGATGTCTAAGACTCTATAGACATCATTCTTTAACTGATGTCTAAGACTACTTATGACATCAGTCAAAAACTGATGTCTAAAATACTACAAGACAGCTCTTGTGTATGATCTTTAACATCAGTTCTATCTACAAAGAAAAAAAGAAAAAACGATGTTACTGTGTTTTAATTACACCAGTTTATTTATTTCATTTCCTTTAACTGATGTATAATTGAACAACAATATCAACCAAATCAATACCATAAAACCTTTCCAAAACCAAGAACAAACTATAATGGCCACATAAAATAACAAAAAACATTCAACAAAAATAAAGGCACATCGGCCATAACATTTCATCTCACAATTCCAATTCCTTACATACCATTTGGCATAACGTATCAATACAAAAATCATCCACTTTCCACATATACTAAATATCATCCAATATCATCCACCTTAGACTAGGCTAGCAAACCAACAAAAGCAACCAAATTGTTTAGGTTGATCGAAGTTCACATGATAGTAAAAAATAAAGGCAAGTATCTAATATTACTGGTTAATAATCTAGTAGTTCCAACAACTACTGCATGATTACCAGACAGACCGCATATGCTCCACCTCCCACTCCCCATATTCATCTCCAAAGCAGTTAAACTGAAAATGATGGGCTTGATCAGACCCATTTGAAGAAGCTAAAATGTCATTTGTTACTGAATGATCGTACTTACAAGAAGGACCAAACTTGCAAATCCCAAAACGGCTAAAGTGTGAGCAGATGCTCTGGCCCTAAATCATTTACAAGACAAAAAAATAAAATGTCTAGTTAATTTAGTTGCACCAGAGAGGTAAAATCATTGCATGGAGCAATATGGTTACTAGTTAGTAATGCAAGCCAGTAATACTATTTTAAAATCTATAATAAGCTAATGTAATAATTTTAGCATATGTTACTCTGATTCGGCTAGAAGTGTTGGAGTGTTTTACATCTATAGCATAGGTAGGAAACTGCCTCTTATGCATTTATGTGATTTTAGGTACTTGTCTGTAAGTATCCATCTATTGCACATTTGCACCTGCATTGATGGTAGCTGTTAAATTTGAGGTAGTTATCAACCAGTCAATGTTGCTTGAGAATTAATTTATAACTAAAAAAACCATTGAGCAGAACATGAATGATAAAATTATGGTTTAATGTAGATTGTGTATACTAATATTAAGTGCGAGTTTGTACAAATCAACATCACAATAAGATATGATCATCATTAATTTGATATTTCTGGTGTGGTTGAACTGAAATGTACTCCTTCAATTTTTAAGTCTGTCATTGTGTGAAAGGCTTTTGCTATTCGTAACTGAAGGTAAAGTGAAGAGTCCGAGTAATATAGATGCTAGCTAAATGATTGAAAGAAAGACTTTTAGGTCTTAAAGGCAAGCCTTCTTTGTTAAGAGTAATAGGTGTCTTTAGAGTTTTAGGGTGGTTAAATTTACAGCTAGATCGATACTTGCAATCCCCTGTTTTCAAGTAAAATTTACATTCAGGTTGGCCTGGTCATTCACGAAATTCATCTACCATTGGTTGGCTACGGGAACAATAATTAACATCTAAATAACAATTTTCTTAACAAGCACTAGAGTTTGTTAATAAGTAAAAAAACCAAGAAGAAACAGAATGAAATGAAAGAAATCATAGTGGTAGTAGGTTGATCAATTAAAGCTACAACAACAAATATTATATGCCACAAGGTTTCTAGGATGAAGCAAATATACTTCCCAATCCCAAACAGGTTACAATTTGTATTCTAGATAATGGATCTAAAGAGATCTATTAGAAAATATACCCCATCAGAAGAAGTTGTTAGAAGGTCCACATTCCGAATGTGAATATATAAATCCTTAATACTTGCAAGGAGAGACAAATACATTGCAGAAACCACACGAACAAGGATACATGACATAAATAACCAAATATAGGTTTCAAATTTACCGAGAATTTCAGGAAGCTCTTTTGCTTTGCAGGCTGCCTACACTGGTCCACGTCTTCCGACCAAATACACTTTCCTGTAGTTATCTATGCATTAACTAGAAAAGGAGACCAAACTACTCTTTTTAGCTAACAGAAAACTGTAGATGAGAAACCTGATTGAACTCTCATTTAGCGCAGCCAAGACACTGCTAGCAATGTCCGTTGTTGCCAATTCCATGGTCGGTCTTAAAAGTAATCTTGCAACATCAAGGGCCACATTTCCCTGGAGAGAAAAGAAAAACAAAGATACTGAACATTTTTACAATGGTCTACGCTTGTGTTGCAACCTATAAGTTCAAAGCAGAAGATTTAGAATTATAGGTAGAAGAAAGATGGCATACAATGAAATCTTGGAAAGCAGTAGCTTTGCCAAATTAATAATCATACAGATCTAACCATGTTTTCTAAGTCAATTTTCGATAGAGACCTAAATACAATACAAATGAGCTATATCCAAAGAGTCTTTCGTGTTTAAATGACTGATTTACGCATGTAACTATAGGACCATGAGGCGCACAAAGTTAAAGATCCAACTTCCTTTGTCACGTCTTCTTGATAAAATACCCCAATAGTATGCCAACTAACCCAATTAGGATAACATACATCAGCGAGATACCACCACGGCTTCTGCTGCTTTCACGCTTTAGAAGTTCCTGCAGCACAGACAATCAAGCAAAGATTTGTCAATAATAAACAGAAGGAATTCAAACATATAGAAACAACTAAAAGTCAGCAATGTATCTGGTTCCCACATGATACTTGCATCTACTGGTATATAATATTTGAGGGACGTCGACAAAGAAACAAATAACTAGTAAAATATTTAAATAAATGAACTGCAGACTCCTAAGTTAAGCCCCATCGATTATCTTCACCACAATAATGAATAATAGCTTTTGTACAAGTCATCCCTAGGAGTATTTTTCTCAAAATTATGTTTCAGAGATTAACTGTTTACTTATTTGGTTCTCCAAACTCTTTTCCCTCATCATCACATAGAGGTCTCCTCATATTAAAATAACTAACTATGATAAAAGGCTACATATTGCACCCCTCAAAATAGAAAAATTCCCCAAGACAAATCAAAACAGAATTCTCTTACCAGTTCTTGGTGAAGCCTTTTATTTTGCTGAATGGCAGAATTTTTCTCTTCAGACAACTTAGAAATAAGTGCCCTTACCTGAAATTTGAGAAGGACATTGTAATTGAAAACAACAATATTATGATAAGTAAGTACCAAGGATCAAGAAGACTTGTACATGACACTAATCATATCATCTCATGAATCAAAATTGCTTGTTCTCCCCAACTGGACTTCCCTAGTAATCAGAAGACTAAAATCTATCGGTTCAAATGCATTCTTAGTTGTTCTACACATACACCTTGAGCTTAATTTCCTATAAAAGACATACTTCAGCTCTGTCAACACTGGATCCAGCTATATGCTTTCACTATTTTCAATGTTTTAATCTTCTTCCACTCAATCTTACAGACTTAAAAGAAATCTGCGCCATCAAATTAATAATAAATTAAAATCAATATAACACTAGTATACCAATTCCTTAATCTCCTTTAAACAACTTACTTGATACAACAGCTTATGTTAAACACGTGATAGTCTGCTTACAAGGGACACATGGTAAGAGATACATACAAGGAATATTATGTGGGTCTATACTAAGTTTTGTGCATATCACATTACATCACTTTTGACCCTGGTCGTCCACAAATTATAAATTATAAATTATAAAGATGGCATATTGTGAATACCGAGCAATAATGTACCTTACAGCTTAATAAACAAGTTTCTGATTGATATCTAAAGTGTTTATGCAATTATACACGAGAATGGAGCTTATTCTTAAATTCTGCATATCATATATATAATAAAAGGAACATCCAATTTCTACAGAATTAGGGCTTAAAGTATCATCACCTATGATTAATCTTCTCAATACATACACCAAAGATTTAAACTTTAAAAACCCAATTTCTAAAATAAATCTAGAACAACAAAGACAACAAAAAATCAAGAACACGTGTTGTATATATAATTGGCAGCACATAACAATTCAACAATCTAAAAGTACACACAAAAACATATATATACACACAGACACACATATACAAAAAAAAAAAAGAATCTATGATGAAAGATTTTATACCAGAGCGATGTTGGAATAAAGGTAGAATCCAATATCATAAAAACATATTACATACATATGCAAACTGACTCCCAATCATAACAAGCATATACATGTGTTATTTAACACTAAAAACAAATATACACTTACAAACTGGAGCTTTACAAATATCCAAACAAGATTTTGCTCCTGTATTATGAACAATAAAAACGAATTAGAAAAATTATTAAATTAGAAACTAAAAATCAAATTGGAAAATATAAGGGTTTCGAGTTCAAAAACCCCCAATTCTTACTCAAATATTTTTTCCTTTAAAATACTATTGTATTAAGAACAATACAAACGAATTAGAAAATTAGGATTTCGAGTTCAAAATCCCCCAATTTTGAATCGAATCAAACTAATATTCGAGTGTACATAATGCATGTTTACTCACTTCGATTTGAGACTTTGATTCAATTGAGACTTCAATTTAAAACTTCGATTCGAGTTTTACTTCGATTGAGACTTCGATTTGAAACTTCGATTTGAGCTTTACTTTGATTTGGAATCAAGTAGTGAAGTGGGTTTCGATTTGAAATCAAGTAGTGAAGTGGGTTTTGATTAAGGTTACGAAAGAGAAAGAGAGAATGAAATCGATTAAAGTGGGTTCTTCGGTGAGGTTCGAGAGAGAGGTGAGGTGTGGTTTTTACTTTTAATTAAAACATTTGGAATAAAAATTGAAAATTTGTCTAAAAGTGAAAAATTGGCTAAGGGGGGAAACATTTGGAATAAAAATTGTCTGGGGGGAAACATTTGGAATAAAAATTGGCTAAGGGGGGGAAAATTTGGTACATGGGGGGTGGAAGTATTAGCGGGCGTATAAAAAAATTTTAGACAACGTTTAGACATCGGTTCAGATGTAATCTGATGTCGTAACAATACAAATACATCAGTTATTTTAAAACCGATGTAATTAATATCTTTTACATCGGTGGATTTATGAACCGATGTTATATGGGCGATGTTTATTGACCTTTTTCTAGTAGTGAGCAATTACATCCATAAGTTTTGTATCACCTTCAACATTTATATAGAATGAATCATGACATTGTAGTAGATTTTTTAGATTAAATAAAAATATTAAGATACATACTCAAGTCCAAATTTGAATCTTTATTACTTTCCTCGGAAAAGTAACAGTCATCGGGATCTTCAGCGCTACAATTGCTTCCTAGTGTAGTGTATATTATTTCCATTCCATTTTTTTTAAAATCCGCCCACATAGCCCTCCAGCAATTCCAAAACTAAAATGAATATTGTCGAATTCAGCCAGACCAAAATGTGAAGCAACCTTATCTAAACCATATAGAATTCTTAACTTTTCATGAAATCTAAACTGCCATTCCATCCCATATATTGAATTCTTTTAACACCAGAAAGAATTTTTTCTGTCTCCACCCCAATTAATGTCGGCAATACCTATATAATTCCCAAAAATATCTTAAATTTATATAGAAACAAGATTGAAGTACTAAAAGTAAGAGTATAATCTCATGGAAAATAGTACTGTGCACCCAAAAAAATAATGGGATACACTTACGACATATCCATGCTTCAGTGTTGTGTCCTGCAATATTTTGTAGAATGATCTTCTTCCATCTATTTCTGCTGTATTACATTGTCAAAGTTGATATTTTGTAAGTGCAAAATTAAGGAATAGAACAGCTCAATGTTCAGTTAATATTTATAAATATTTGTCCATTTACCTGTTTCTTTCTCAGAATTGATATCTTCCTTTTTAAGAAGGCAGGTAAGAACAACATCGGGTGATTCTGCTATATCCATAGCTATAACATCACCATTTGAAATATCAAACTCTTTGATAAAATGTGACCAACCATTCCTGAATATGCAGGATCCTTTATCCCAATGAACCTCAATTTTCCACATCCTCATTCCCATAGTGTGACAACCCGGGTCAAATCCCGAGCCTTTTTCGAAAATCGGGTCAAATCCCGATTCCGAGTCCGAATAAGCCGAAGCCTACTGGCCCAAACGCAGCCAACTTGGGTAACGACAAGCCCACCACAGGCCCCCAAAATATCATGATTTTGTTGGTGCTAATTAGTAGTAGTGCTTTGCCTTATAAACTGAACACAAGTCCCAAATCTCCTCGATGTGGGACTGGGGTGTTACAAACTCCCCCACTTAAACTCTTGACGTCCTCGTCAAGCCTGATCGGATATAGCCCATAAGGTTCCAAGATTGTTCCTCCCTAGCCATTGTGGGATAATACCGGCTGGTTTCGTGTCCCCACCTCCGGACCTCTGTCCATTGTGGGATAATACCACCAGCCTTCGTGTCCCCACCTCCGGCAACTTACCTCGACAAGTTTTTCGAGAGTCGTCTCTGATACCAATCGATCCAACTAGTCGGGCAAATAACATATATACACATATAGAATAATACGATATTCGATACGATAAAATATACGAAACAATAACTTTCAATACACATATTCTTATTCTTATTCGATAGATTCGATACCACATAACAACAATAACCAGAAACCTTCAATTCATGCCACGACCACTACAACTCGGTGATAACGGTCCTAAATTTTCAGAAAACTGTCACTATAACCCGGTGACTCGGTCCTTATTCTTATTCGATATTTTCACAAACCATGGCACAAATCAGAATCTCAAGTCTATTGTTTACACATAACACATATACAATAATACACATCACATCAAAATATATCATCACTAAGCCCAAGTTTATATAATCGAAATACACACACAACACATAGTTTCGAAAATACTAGATAAATCAATAGGAAACTTACCTCTGCGCATCCTAAATCATGTATCCAATTCTGACCAGATCTGTATTTACCCTTTTTGACCCTCTAAACAACGTTTTCTTGGAAACCTTAAAGGACGAAAGTTGTTGAGAACGAAAAGACCTTTCTGAAAAGATATAACTCATCAAAATCGGACTTATAACGAATCGGGAATTGAATAAAACGTCCGCTGAATTTGAACAGAAACTGAAAAACAAGATCTGTTTGTGTTTTGTGATTTTACGAACAGTTCAGAGCATAATATGGAAAAACACTGTGAAACAAAAGTTTTAGAAAATTGAAATATCTTTCCGAAAAGTCCAGAATCATCAAATTCCGACTTAAGATGAAGTTTCTATGAATTTTACAAGACTGTTGATTTCTGTATGGAAGAGACCTACGAATTTTGATTAAAAAGATGGAGAAGAAGAATAAGATGTTTATATAACGATACAAAACTCTAACTCCAGACCTACAACTTAACTGTATCCAAATCTGATCCAAACTTTAGGCTCATTAGTCTAATTTAATTTTAAATCCTATTCTTTATCAAAAAATTTCATTATTATTAATCTAAAAATTACGGGATATTACATACTACCCTCCTTAAAAAGAATTTGGTCCCCAAATTGTCAAAATTTAAAATAAAATAAGTCACACGTGAAAAAAAAATGGTACCTTAGTTATGATTATTGGTGCGACTTCCCGTGAGCATAAATACACGTTGAGGACCGGTGTTTTTATCTGCTCCCTTCCTTGGTGGTGGATTGTGTGGGCACTCAGAAATCTTGTGTCCTACTTCTCCGCAGTGAAAATAGGCACCTGTGTTCCATCGGCAGTCCTTGTCTGGATGGTTCTTACCGCACCTCGAACACTTTTCTCGATCACCCTGGCCTCCAACTCGATCGTACTCGTGTTGCTTCTTGAAGGGTCCTCTTTGAGACGAAAATCCACTACTTGGAGCGAACCTCTTCTTGTTCCAGTTGTCCGTTGCTTTCTCAGATTCTGCCAAGCCCCTCTCGATCACTAGAGCCTTGTTGAAGATAGCCTCGTACGTCTGAAGTTCAAACGACGCTACAGCATTTCTGATGTCGCTTCGAAGTCCCTCTTCCAATCTCCTTGCTTTGCTAGTTTCATCCGAGATCAAAGTTGGTGCATACTTTGAAAGCTTCGCGAATTCTGCTTCATATTCGATGACAGTCTTTCTACCTTGCTCGAGATGAATGAAGTCCCTCTCTTTCTGCAGACGAATAGTTCTAGGAAAGTACTTGTCTTCTAGCGCCTTCTTGAACTTTGCCCATGTATACGGTTCAGATTCTTCTTCAGTGGTTGCGTTCTCATTCTTTCTCTTCTCCATGAGCCACCAGTCGTAAGCGCTTCCTTGTAATTGATACACCGCTAAGGTAACCTTTTGCTCCTCATTGCTGCCGAGAAGTCCGAAAGCTTTTTCCATCTCCTGTATCCACATCTCGACTATGGCCGGATCAGTTGCTCCATCGAAAGTTGGTGGGTTCAAACGCTTAAACTGAGAGACGATATTTTGCTGCCTTGGCTGCTAATTTACGAGCACAGCGAGAGTTTCAGCTAGTTGATCAAAGACATTTCCATCTTCATTGTTGTTGCCACCTCCATTGTTATTGCCACCATGATCGCCCGGGTTTCCATTGTTGTTCTGATTGCTATTCTCTCCGTCCATATTTTCTAACACAATAAAATAATTCTTCTTAGACTCAAATAATAAACTTAAAACGATATCTAAAAAGGTAAAACACAATCTTAAATCAAATACTTAATTTATTTCAACAAAATTCAAATATCAAAATAAAACCAAATCATAGGGTTTCTCATAGCTAAGCATCCATAGTAGCTAAGGTCTTATTCAAAACTATCTCTCACGCTCTCGTAACTAACGACATTGCAATAAGATCAAGCATAGAAGCGTTCTAGCTTCTTCTCCACGTCCTTCTGCGTCTTCTTGACCCATCTTCGAGTCTCCATAAAAATACTCTTAATTGCTTTTTCTTGTCCTGGGTGACACCACCTCCTCAATGACATTCTGCAGACCTTGTGGACAACCCTTTCCACCGTTGCTGTTCGGGCTTGTAACGTATCTAATGCGTCATTTATCTTTTTATCATCGAGCGCCATCCTATCCTCGTAGAGCTCGATCAGCGTCCTCAAATATTGAATTTCGGCGTCTCTTGGATCTTCCTCTAAGGACTCATCAACAGCTTCATCGGGGTGAGGTCGGTTCACAGAATCGTCACTCTCGTAGCCATGCTCGCTAGGGTCCTCCTCGGTACTATAAGACACCTTCTTGCTAAACGAATCGTTTCCTGACATCTACAAAATTTCGAGATAACAAAATAATATTATATCATTAAACATAAGGTCAAGCTCACATGTCAAAATTAATTCACTAATCCAAAGGTCAAATCCTATATGACAGTCTAAAGGATCGCGCCCTAGGGAATACACTAGTCCCATACCTAGTACATTCCGAAGGAAAGCCTGCTCTTGATACCAACTGTGACAACCCGGGTCAAATCCCGAGCCTTTTTCGAAAATCGGGTCAAGTCCCGATTCCGAGTCCGAATAAGCCGAAGCCTACTGGCCCAAACGCAGCCAACTTGGGTAACGACAAGCCCACCACAGGCCCCCAAAATATCATGATTTTGTTGGTGCTAATTAGTAGTAGTGCTTTGCCTTATAAACTGAACACAAGTCCCAAATCTCCTCGATGTGGGACTGGGGTGTTACACATAGTTAGGAAGATACTATCAAAACCTTTCCAGTTTTTGTAGAGTTCCTCTAATTCTGCTGGCAATTTCTGTAAATAATTTTTGTTAGCATAATAGAATAAAAATGTAAAATTTCCGGTCCTTATATAGAATCATCCATGATGAAATAATTAAGGCCTTACCTAGTTTTCAGTTTGCTGCAGTTGTTGTACTCTACTCACCTCAAACTTAAAGTGTTCTACATTATCTTTGATCGCATTATAGCATACAATTCCAATATATTTTTCAATTTCTAAGTGATTATGACCATAGATGAATTGATCCATCTTTGAGTATCTTGATTTTTCATTTTTGAAAACATTAACAGGTTCAATTTTTAGATTAACTACTGCAGTTGCAGTATGTCTATAACTATCGACTATAAAGTTACCATTTCCAAAATATTCAAAGATCAATGCTGAGTACATTCTTAGATCATAGAAGGTTAAAAAGTCATATAGGCCACGGATTTTTTTCCTATCTTTATCGTAAATGGCGTGCCACAATATATTCTTACACTTTAGATTTACTTGATAATTAAGCTTTTCACCAAATTTTGCAAGGAAAGAAGAAGGAATCTTCTGCAAATGAAGAAATATACAAAAGTTAAAATACGAAACAACATATGAATGTATTGTTAATTTCCAAATGTGTTGAATAATTTCACTTACAAATGACCCGTCTTCATCTCTTTCGACATTTGAAGAAACAAAGCTTCCTAATGGTTTTTTTTTTCACCTAAACATTCAATTATTATTTAAAACAGGAAAAGACAATTAGTGGGTCTGTTTATTGTTTGCGATTTTAACCTAAGCATTAAATTGTTAAAAATAAACAGGACATGAGAAACAATTTGTTTTTCCAAAATATAATTTAAATTATGAATCATTACCTGTGTGAGCTACATTTTTCAATTTCATATAGTTTGGTAGTGTTTTCTGCATTTGAATTTGAGATAATTTTAGTACAATACACAATAATTGTGAGTCATAAATAAACAAGGAATATTATTTACAATTTCTAAATTAGAACAGGTTAAAGCAATATGCACTATGTTTGTAGTGTAACCATGGAACGAATCATATCAGCGAAAATATATATGCATTTAAAGAATAAAGAATTCTAATCAAATCCAAAGTTTTCCTAAAAAGTCAAGTAAATCAATTAAACCATCTATGTGTATTCCATTAGTTAATCTATGATAATTACATCAGTCTATCCACTGAAACATATCTCAATTCACCGGACTCAATCACACGCAATTACACAGTGTATTTGATGCATGTTAAAGTATAGATCATTTCACTACATTTTTATGTACAGAGGATCATTACAAACCTTAGTTTGCCGAATTCTTATACATTTAATTTGTAAAATCCTATACATGCAATACATATAACAAAGCAAGTTGTAATATCTTAGCACAATTATGCATTCTTCCAATATATGTAACAAATTCAACATATATATTTTACATATTCAGTTAGAAGATCAATTCAGTACAAGAAGTAATATCAGATGAAGATAATTACACCTTTTTCAATCATCAATGAATACATAAAACCAAAAAACATCAACCAATCTAAATTAACTGAACAACATCACTAACCGCCATTAGATGGTTCGTTATACTGTTTTTTTGATTGATCAGATGTTGAAATCCCCAATTTGTAGATGATGCACAATCTGCTGCGTGCGTACTCGTTTTTGATTAGTTTTGTAAGAATGTAGGTGACTTAATTGGGACTTTATTAGGATGTATCTAAGTGTAATCGGGACTTAATATTGTCGTGACTTAAGTGACTTTATTATTTCAACTAATTTTTTAGTAAATATAAATATTATTGTCGTAATAACTAAATTTTTTAATTTACTATCAGAAAATATTTTCACAAATTTTATTCATGAGTTCATTTTGTTATTTATAATTAATTACTGTTTTATATAGGAAAACTTAAATTTAATACTATAATATAAATCATTGAATGTGTTACACATCTCTAGGGCTATATTTAGAATCCTAAAATACATGCTCAAGTCTAATGTTATTTAAGGTTTACGAAAATTAACTAAATTTTCTAATTTTTAAAAAGAGAAATTCATATTTGAAATACAATAAAATGAAAAGTTAGATACATATCGTTCAAATCAAAACTAAAAAATATTACTTTTTATATATATACTTGAATTATAGAATATCAACCAATGGGATTTACATCCATGTTGGATTTTCATATTCTTCATGTAGAGTGAAGCGAAGAATATTTTTTTCCTTTAGTTCACTTAAAATATTTTATGTTTGTTTATATTATTCATGTATAGTGAAGCGCATATCTACTGTTGAATTCACTTAAAATATTTCTATTTTCTTTTTGCAACATAATCTATTATTATTTTGTCTTTTATTATAATTCCAGCAATCAAATATTTAAAAAACAAATTCAGTAAACAGATTGATAAAAAATATATGTTTTCAATATCTTAAAAATATACCATATAAAATTTTTTAGTAATTAATTTTTGAAATCATATGTACTCTTACAATTTGTAACATCTTTAAGACCATGTTTTTTATTTCAATATTATCCATATATATTACATTTATTTAAATGATATTATTTATTCATTATTTACTCAATTTATGTTGCTTTATGATCCATCATCTTGCTAAATCTAAGGCCTTAATGAATTATTAATATTGATTGATTTTATATTATTCTGTAAGACCGACAAATCAATTCCTTGATTATCTTATAATGTAATAGATTTATATTTTTTTAAATCTAATATTTCTTAAAGTATATCCTCAATTGACACGATATGCAAAGGAAACTAACCGATAGACTATTTTACCACTATCACACGATGATCCTAGGTCAACCGGAAACCAGAAGAGAGTGCTGCACTACTATACATTATTATAGTTGAGCAGAGGTATGTTTTAATGTTAATTCTTTCTCGTGTATCTATTTATTATTCTTCAGTGCTAACCTTATAATTTGTTTTCAAACGAGTTTATAAATAATAATCTTCTAAAATTCTACACAATATTTCGTTCTTAAGATTTTTGGTGTATGTGCAGAAAGCTTTCGCTATGTTTGATCAATTGTCTTCTCTCGATTCTTTCAAAACTAACTGGAGAGTAAAAGTTAGAGTAACAAGGATGCGGTCTTCCATGTCAAATGCATCAAATGGAAATCCTTCGCTAAAAGGATACAATCTCATCCTCTTAGATGATGATGTACGTTTATCTATGTTTCAATTTAAATATAATGTTTACATCAATCTATAACGTAATATGTCTTTTTATACAGGACTGTCATGTCCATGCATTCATTTATTCTGAAAACTAGAAAGTACATGCCAACAACATCGATGAGGGATCTGTTTATGTGATTTCAAATTTCTATACAAAAGAAGCAACAGGTTCTCTTAAACCAGTCTCTTCACCTATGTTAATAAACTTCTCTCATTCAACATCAGTGGAGAAAGTAGAGGAAGATGACTTTATGATACCATATCACAAGTTTGAATTTGTTGATTTGAGTGATTTATTCAGTGTTGCAAGTAATCATGCCAATGTTGATTTTCCTGAATTCTCGACAGGTATATTTCTTATTTTCATTTATCTTTTATTTTTCAAAGAGTAATTTATTCTTTTTACATGTAATAAAAATATTGTCATTTCCCTATCCTATTAATGTGATATATGCTTTAAATATTTCTTTCGTTTTATTTTTTGAATTTTATATGTTGAGTAGATGTTATTGGCGTAATTGAGGATTTCGAATACTTATAAAAAATGAAGACTGTTTACGGAGAAAAGAATATAATCAAGTTTAGACTAACCGAAGGAAGGTGAATATATTTTCTTTTTTAATTTAACATATTTTGTAAGATTCTTTTGTCATTGTTTTTGTAATTATTTGTAATTTATTTTTTTATACATGAAGGCATTCACATAAGGTTACTGTTTGGGGAGCACTGTGTCTACATGCAGCGTACAAAACAATCAAGGAAGCAACTGTAATTTTTATAGTATCCAGTTGCAAACTTAAATTTCAGTACAACAATATATGTTTTAGTATGCTGAGATTATTTGAATGTTTGTTAAATAGTTAAAAGTTATGAGCAATTTTAATTTAGAAAAAAAACAAAGTTTATTTATTTTTTTAATTTTTATGCATTTCAGGTTCATGTCAGATTAGCACCTTGCCTTCTTCAAAAATATATTTAAACCTTGATAATGAAGTTGTCACTGAGGCAGAGGTATTTTACAATATAAATATATAAACATATGATCAGTTATTTATATGAAATGCAATTTTTTTCAAGTTTACAGCTATCAATATAGAATTCCCTGATAAACAATATTTTCATTTAAGACTTAGCGAAGAAGGTTATGTTCCTCAAGAGAAGTCCTTTTATTCTCCTGCCCGATCAGATGTCGTTCCTGCACCCGTCATTGAGACTCTGTCTTTGAAGGAATTAAGTGAGAAAACAAGTTCTGAATTTCTAAAGGTAGTCATTGATTTAGTCGTTAAACACAATCCTTATTAATTCTTCAGCATCATGTTCATGTACGTTCAGTCTAAGTGATTGCACATTACACTATTACATGAGCTACATTATTATTTACGATTTAATCAATCAACTAAATTGAAAATTAAAATCATTATATATGTTTGTGCAGTCATTTTCTGCTAATTGTGTTTTCTTTTTGTTCACATAAATTTTTGGTGGTACAATGGATCACCAAAGAACAAATGCAATGAAGAAGTTACTAAACTTGAAGGGAAGTACATGTGTGCTAAATGTACCAGAAACTATTCTCTCCCACATAAGAAGTATATTCTTTATTCCTTACGGCAAAACAATTTTAAAAACTTATATAAAAGTTAGAAGTATATCTTTAGTAACTTTATTTTGTTTTATATAAGGTATCGTATGGTTGTACTTGCTGAAGATGATACATAAGCTTTCAATGTAGTTTTATTGGATCGTGCAGCCAAAAGGATTATTGGAAAAACAGTTACAAAATTGATGGCTGAAGCAATTACTATGAGTTCTAAGTTTTTTATTTTCTTAACAACAAGAATTTTGATTGAAGTTTCAATTCATCTTACAATTTTTATATTATGAATCTTAGGATGACAGTACCAAAGAATATATCCCTTCCAAATAAATGAAATTTGTGGTAAAGATGTAACTCTACAAATTGAGTTGAATGATGATAACATTCACCTCAGCAGTACTGTTTACACTGCTAATGATGCATATTCTTCTGTCGTTGCTTATTCTTCCACATCGGAAGCAACAATTTCTGGCATTGAACATTCAGGTTTCGGAGATGTGAGTATTAAATATAGAAATTACATTACAAAGATGTTTAAGAATTATCTCTTTACATATAAAAATCCAATAAAGGACTAACCTTATAATCAACTTTGTATCCTAATTATTTTGCAGAATATTGTAATAGAGGTTTCGGACTCTGGAAATACACCAGGTTCCTCAAAATCATGCAACAAGAAAATTAAAATGGTTATATATCATTTTAATTATTTTTTATGTAAATGATTAAATTGCATATAAATCATTATTTTGATTAGTTATTTTCTTTCTATAGGAAGATTGAAGAAATTTTTTGCCTCAAGGAGCACTGTAGTCTTGGAATCATTGAGGAAGAATCTTTCCAGATTTTCATTATGATAAAATGCTTTCCATATACTCCAATAATAACCTGTATGACTTTTACAACCTCGAATGGGTTGTTCTTATTTTGGTACATCTCTTAGGTGTTTCATATGTCTTTTTATGGTTGTTTGTTTTGTTTGAGACAATGTTTTGGTATTAAACATATCCTTCTACTTTTATCTGCCTATTAATCTTTTATCTAGATATAGTTTAAGTATCTAGAATTTTTATGCTGAAAGTTTTTCCTCTTTCTCAAAATTGTTTCTTTTTTGTGCTCAAGATAAGCATACCGATAATGTCAGTTTTGTGCTTGAATCTCTTAATTGGGACAACCTCTATCACTATCATCATCATTCTATTGAGGTAACAAGAGACCAGTTCCATGGTTTTGTGAAATATTGTGTTGGACACAATGTACACCAAGCTATGTTTCTCAACTCGGTTTAGAATCTTTTATCAAAACCAAATTTTGAAGGAAATCTCCAGTTTTTGTCGGCTCTTTCAGTTAACCATTTTCCATCTCAATTCTCCTTCATATTTTTTAAAGCTTTTTTCAGGCCAACAGAAATTGATAAATGTGCCAAATTCTTTATCAATTCTTTAAAGCTCTGTATTTCACTTCCTCCATAGTCTCTATCAATTTGCATATTTTCCGTTGATGATTCACCAAATTCTGCATCCGGATTTACTTTGAACACTTTGGTAACATTACTTCAATTTAAAAAGTTCACAATAGATCAACAAAAAAATTAATAAACATTAAAGCCAAACATTTCTGAATAACTATATATGAAATCAGAAATACACTTACATCCATGTATTTTTCCTCCAGTTTTAGAGTGTGAGGAAATATTTTGTAAGTAGTTTAAATTAATTCAATACGGAAAAATGTTTTAAAATTTTAAACATGGAAAATGTAGTATCTTCTCACTATATATCGGTTGAATCAATTTACTCATATAAAGACCATTAATCCATTCATATCTTTTAATTCAAGTTGTAAATTTACCTAATTTGGAGATTTTTGTTACTACATTTTGTTTGATTTCAGATATATTATAAAAGTATATAGATTTGCAATTTAAAATTATCATCTTGGCACGTTTTTAGGAGAGAAAATAGATTTTTTTTTAACTAATTACATGATTTCATGATCAGGATCAATATTAAAAGTAAAGTACATCTATCTTTTTTTATAAATCATGGAGTCCTTCAATCAATCAAAGAGGTTAATGTAATCAATTTACTTCTTATATAATCCCATCTACCATTGTATGTTCTGAAGAATGGCAAATTTAGCATTGGGTAATTGAACTCTTCTTCTACACTATGTGTTTATCTTCATAATATATATTTAATCGCGTAAAATTCTTCTTTATCTTCCATTTATTTCATTCAGGTATGAATGTCCACCACCATCTTACAGCTATTGGTGTAACAAGGACAGACTGGATTTTGAAGGTTCGTGTCACAAGATTGTGGCTGTCTATAACGCAAGACACTATAGTTGGGCACAATATGATCGTTTTAGACTGTGAGGTAAAGGTCATTAATTTTTTTTAATCGTTCATCTGCTAATATTTACATTATTTAATGGTAAGTTTAACCACCACATTTAACCTTTTCAGAATAGACATATGCATGTAAAAGTTTCTCATCAGCTGTGGAATCAATTTGGAAATCTTTTGAATGAAGGACGTTTATATGAGATTTTTAATGTCCGTGTTTTGGTTGCAACTGGTGTACTAAGGCCTGTTAAATCAATTAACTGCATTCACTTTATGCACACAACTACTGTCGAACAGTTGCTTGATGATTATTTCATTATTCCAATGCACAAGTTTGATTTAGTACCTTTGCCAATTATTGAAGAGACAGTACATACTATCCGTCAAAATGGCGAACCACTGTATTCCACAGGTACTATTGCCCTGTTGTTTATATTTTTCCAGCATTCATTTTTATTATCAACAAATATGTTATATTTGGGACATGTATAATGTTTTATGTCTATAGATGTTATCGGAATCATGGAAGATCTACAGCCAATGCAGACATATGAGTCACGTTATGGTCCACGTCATGTCGTACATTTCACAATAACAGATGGAAGGTTGTAATTTCAAAATATGTTAATGTTTTGTAGAGTTAATCTGTATGAGTATCAATAAGATCCATATTAAATTTGTTTTTTTCGTTTTTAACAGGAAATCGTACAATGTTTCATTTTATGGTCCGTTGAATGCAAATACTCTACAACTGTATGATGATACTTTAGTCAATCCGAAAGTTCTGATATTGGCGAGTATAAGGATTTCAACATTCAAAGGTATTATCTTTCTTCTTATCTTAGTAATATCACTTTATTTCTCTCAACTTAATATACTTATACAAATATAAGACTATAAGAACTTTTTTTTCCCAATATTCAGGTAAAATATCGATTTCAAGTATACCATCATCTAAAATATATGTCGATATTGATCATGAGGAAGTTTACTTCATGAGGCAGAGTTTTCCTGTGAATGCTCCATGAAAGCTGTCCATCAAGTTGTCTGATGTTTTTCAAATACTGAGATGTTTAGAAGATCATGATGATGCATTATTTGCACTTTTAATAAGTTATTTAGCATATCTGTTTAATTTTGTTGGAAATTAATCTAACCTTGTTTTTATTTATTTTAGTTTGTTTTATCAGAGAAGGTGTCAACCTGGTTTTCAGGACACAGACTTAGTCGTGCGTTCAGTTGTTCGTGTCTACAGCAAAGAGCGAGTCATGCGGGTTGTTTAGTCGTGCTAGAAGTACGGGAGTAGTGGAGAAATAATAGATAGTTAGTAGCTTGTTTTTAGCTTATGCTTTTAGTTTCTACCAGGATATATATATCCTGCTTGTACTTGGTTTTATTTTTGTAGCAATCGATATGGAACCACTTTGGGTTCCAGTTTATTTCCATATATTACTGATCAAATATATCAGTTCTTAAGCTTTATTTTTCTACACTTGGTATCAGAGCATCCAGGTGATGTATGCCTAAATATCAACCCAAACACAAACAAAACTATGGAGACAACCAAGACAAAAGAAGGCTATGTGGGTTTAAACTATCCCATGCTAACGAAAAGTAACTATACAACATGGTCCCTGAAAATGAAAGTGTTCATGAAGGCGCAAGGATTTTGGGGTGCGATCGAAGGAGACCCAAAGATTGTCGTTGATGAGAGGATGGTACAGATAGCCCTTGCAGCAATATATCAAGGCGTGCCAGAAGAAGTATTGCTGACCATTGCTGAGAAAGAGACCGCTAAGGAGGCATGGGAAGCGATAAAGACAATGTGTATGGGAGTAGAGCGAGTGAAAGAAGCGAAGGTGCAAACCTTAAAAGGAGAGTTTGAGTCCCTCATCATGAAGGAAATGGATAACATTGATGAGTTTTGTATGAGGTTGAGCGGGATTGTGACTAATATTCGAGTTCTTGGAGAAACAATAGAGGAATCGAGTGTTGTGAGGAAAATTCTGCATGCAGTCCCGGATAAGTTTCTTCAAATAGCTTCAAACATTGAGCAATTTGGAGATATGAAAATAATGACGGTCGAAGAAATAGTGGGTCGTCTCAAAGCTCACGAGGAAAGGATGATGGGCAGGTCCGAGAGTGCAGGTGGACAGCTTCTCTTGGCATCTCAGAATCAAAGAGCTAGAGGTGGTTCTTTCCGTGCCAAGAATAGGATAAAGTGTTACAACTGTAACACCTTGGGACACTATGCTTCAGAATGTAGTAAACCACGACGGGAACGAGAGAAGAGACAAGAGGTAAACATTGCAGTCATCGAGGATGATGAACCAGCGCTGTTATAGACAGAAATTAGTGGTGCCAGATAGGCAAATAAGTAGTGCCATACGGGCAAAATAAACAATGTGCCAGACGGGCAAACAAAAGGCCAGATGGGCTCAGTTAACAGCCAAACGGGCTGATGAATAAGCTTGCCAGACGGGTAAATATCAAGTGCCAGACGGGCAGAGAAGTTGATAGCCATACGGGCTGGGTTGAAAGCCATATGGGCTGGACGGACGCATCAAACAAGTTTAGATTAGGGGTGATTGTTGGAAATTAATCTAACCTTGTTTTTATTTATTTTAGTTTATTTTATCAGAGAAGGTGTCAACCTGGTTTTCAGGACACAGACTTAGTCGTGTGTTCAGTTGTTCGTGTCTACAGTAAAGAGCGAGTCATGCGGGTTGTTTAGTCGTGCTAGAAGTACCGGAGTAGTGGAGAAATAATAGATAGTTAGTAGCTTGTTTTTAGCTTATGCTTTTACTTTCTACCAGGATATATATCCTGCTTGTACTTAGTTTTATTTTTGTAGCAATCGATATAGAACCACTTTGGGTTCCAGTCTATTTCCATATATTACTGATCAAATATATCAGTTCTTAAGCTTTATTTTTCTACAATTTTTAAGTTTGTCGATTGTCTTTTTGGGAATTTATGTTTTACTTTTGTTTCAACGTATTATTGTTCTCACTTAAGGCTTTTTCCATTTATGTATTTTAAATTTTGTGTTTTATGAAAGTAGACCTTTACTTTAGCTATTCCATGATATTTATATCATTCTCTTTTTATTGTTATTTAGTTTGAAGAATTTGCGGTTTATACATCAATTTATTAAAGTATAAGTTTGAAAATAATTAATATTGATCTTATCAAGCTAAGTTATTTCACTTCTATAATTTTACAATTTCCGTACAAATGCACAAATTTCCAAAGATAAATATAGTAAACAACATTAGTCTCATATAATTAAACATTCAAAAAAAAAATTACGGGTTAAATGGAACAAATTAAGAGAAACCCGACGACTTAGTTTCGGTATCAACATTGTTACTCCAACACAACTTATTGTTAACTCAAGTTAATAATCACATGTACATCAATTCAGTTTAAACCTACACGTCCGCAAAGTCAGCTAGACAGTGTTAATTTATCAGGTTTGTGTAATATTTTGCATAGAAAAATCATTAATTGTTCTCTGATAATTTTGATCTTCAATTAGTATGACTCAAAATAAATTAAACTTTAAGTACAATCATAAATTAAAAAGAATCATATTACATATGTTTCAAATAATTATATAAATTGTAAAATTTGATATTAATGTAAATTTTCAATCAATAGGATTGACTTTAACATCAAAGATTTGTGTATCTGATTCTTCACTTAAAGTGAATCGCAAATTTTAATAATAAAAATAAAATTTCTAATGATTAATTAATATTTATTTAATATAAATTTAAATGTTATCGTATCCGTTCAAAAAATATATTTTTGTTTATGAATTAAATGAGATATTAGTACTATTTTAAATAAAGCATGTTATCAATAGCTGGTAAGACATTTTATAATTATTAGGTTTATTTCAAAAAATCTTATCAAAAGATTTCATTACGTCAGAGGTCATTATTACCAGCACTTTAATCATTCTTTCATGTTGGAAGTTGTGTGCAACCAGAGGTCATTAGTCTGGTGTTTTCTCAAATGATTTTTGATGCTGAAAGTTTTTCCTCTTTCTCAGAACTTTTACTTATTTGGGCTCGAGACAAGCATACCGATCATGTCAGATTTGTGCTTGAATCTCTTAATTGGGGACAAGCTCTAACACTATCATCATCATCATTCTATTGAGGTAACAAGAGACCAATTCCATGGTTTTGTGAAATATTGTGTTGGACACAATGTACACCAAGCTATGTTTCTCAACTCAGTTCAGAATCTTTTATCAAGATCAAATGTTGAAGGAAATCTCCAGGTTTTGTCGGGTCTTTCAGTTAATCATTTTCCATCTCAATTCTCCTTCAGATTTTTTAAAGCTTTGTTCAGGCCAACAGAAATTGATCAATGTGCGGAAGAAATGTTCACCATGATACACAATACAGTCATGAGAGGAAGAATCGAAGAGTTAATGACTTTAATATGTGACATGTACTGGTATCTTTTTTTCAATGATCATCTATTTCCTCTTTTTAAATTTTGTCCTGAAGCTAGGGATACTAAACCATTTAATATGATTGATGGTCCTCCGCTTGAAGAAGACATGTGGAATTCTCTTTGTAATTATGTTGTTGAAGGAAATTACAAGGAAGATGGTGAATTCTGGAACAACAGACTTAGCATTTCACACATTTGGAACTCAAAATGTAAAAAATGCTCTCTTCAACTTATTGTGTTTAGAATTCTGTTTTGCGCTATGGAACATTGAAATATATGATAATGGCATATTCTTAAATTTATATTATCTATATGTTTTTCCTGAATCATGTTTTTATCTTAAATTCAATGTCGTGATATGCTTTGGGTTGATGTTTTTAGTTAGAAACCATCTACAATCTGAAAGCTTTATATTTTCATATTCTTTCTTTCCACTTTCAACTGTAATTATGTCTTATATTTTTATCACTGTTTCTTTCAACTACAGTACATTGATTTAATAATATGACGGGATAAGTTTGGATGAAAGACAAAAATGACTCAACATTATTTA
This sequence comes from Heracleum sosnowskyi, assembly GCA_030848705.1. Classification (NCBI taxonomy): domain Eukaryota; kingdom Viridiplantae; phylum Streptophyta; class Magnoliopsida; order Apiales; family Apiaceae; genus Heracleum; species Heracleum sosnowskyi. The sequence continues at coordinate 267,078 of JAUIZM010000084.1, forward strand.
ATACTAATATGGCCGAAAATATTTTAATACTTATGGAGTTTTACTAATTAGAGTTAAATTATGTCAACATTGTTCAGAAGATCTATGGCAGATGTTGTTTCTTCTTCCTGTATTCATTCATGGTATCATTGTTTGCATCTTAAATGTCACCTTCGAGCATTGCCTGAGAATGATGTCAAATTTGGTTAGTCCCATTTCATTATAAAATAGTTAAAAAAACTATCTCAAATGATGTTCTTCCAGAAATCATAGAGGTCCAGTTATGAACTCTATGCTCTTCCTGTAACGCCCCAAATCTGTGGTCAAAGGATTTGGTCGTCACACTGCATTCTCATTTCCAACAACCTGTTTAATATTAAATCAACTCAATAATAACATCTGCGACCCCAACTCTACCAAGAATCTTTAAAGGTTATAGTGCTAGAAACAAGAATCCAAAATTCCATTAATAAAAAATTTCTTCTTTACAACCATTCTCTTTACATACAATCTAAAACACTAGTATAACTTCGATAAGAAGTATATCAGGCAACAATCTTATACAATATAATATTTAATAGAAATCAACTTATACAATAACCTTACACTAGTTCCACATATTTTGTATCATAACGTCTTTACACTAACATCTTCTTCCTTCTCTGACCAGCTACGCGGATAACTCCCGTCAATACGCCTTGTTGCTGAGAGGCTAAATATATATAAAGAAAGCAAGTATGAGCGAAAGAATTGCTCAGCAAGTGCATTATCAAGTATAATATTAAAAGTTTCCAAAATAAACTTTGGATTTTCAAACAAACAAGCCTCTGGTTAAAACATTTGTAATCTCTAAAATTCTCAAATCAAGTTTGGTAATTTACCACAATTTCTCATTCAGCTTTTAGCAACTGAATAGTTTAAAACATAAAAAAATTTATATTGGTCGTCACGGTTACCCGAACAACAATAACTACAATAGTATGTAGAAAATATGAAATAAATATATCTCATACGTCTTCAAGACCATAGTTTATACAAAAATACTATTTTTGAAGATAACGGTTCTATTCACAACATCTTCTGAAATCAACAACTCTGGAAGGGTGGAATAATCAAGGAGTAAGAATGAGCTAACGCGCTCGGCCATGGAATAAAGGACGTACTTCAAGACTTCAATATGGTACCGACTAAATATGCGGTATGAATAAAACTCATCAAGATAGATATCTCACGACTGCCAATGGAATCAAGGAAGTGGATTTTGACTATATGAAATCCGATATACTAGGAGTAAGTGGTTTCAGCAAGATTGAAACCCCTTCTTATTAATCAATGAACCAACAATCTTCAAGCAAATGAATAAACCTAAGTACCAGGCCATAACTCACAAGTACAGAACATATGGATGTAATCCATCTCAGATATAAGAAGTGATATTAGAATTGGATTTTTTTTCTCATTTTTCAAATCAAAGGTTGAGTTGCTGATCAGTCACGCATCAACCCCGGACTTGCTTATAGCAAAGTCCTCTACTGGATCCTTGGCCAATCTGCGCCTTAAGTTATTCCGACCATAAATATGGTCCGACCATTACTGGTCCATTAAAAACATTCCAATCCTCTATTATATACGTCAGGTGTCAGTACAATTGACAAACTTACTTCGACAATCAGGTGTCGGAAGAATCGACAACCTTAATACAACAATCGCTGGAAAACTCACGTTCCAGGAAACAATTTAACTATGAAGAATCCATCAAGGAATAACAATATAATCTAGTATCGACGAGATCGACACAATATTGGGAGGTGCACATGAAAAGCGACAATATAATAAACATCGACGAGATCTATGCAACAATTGGGATAATAGTGAAGAAATACACAATAACATGCATAGCAAGATAAGTACACAATGACAGGGTGCAATAGTTGCAAAAGAGCTTCAACTACTCAATATCAAATGAAGTTCGAGAAATAGATTCGAAATGGTTTCAATGGTACGTAAGTACACAATGACAAGATTAAGTCTGATGTGAAACAGGAATTATGACATCAACAAAAATTGCAACAGCTCAATATAGGGTAGGGTTCAAAGAACTGGCTCTAGATGGCCTCAACAGTACAAATTATCACATTATGGAAGAATTAGTTAAGATTCACCAATTTGGTAAGTGACAAGAAAGTCAAGTTCGAGTTTAAGGAAAATTCAAGGTGAAGTTTATAAATAGGGAAAACAAGGGTTTACTGACTTCTGACAGAAATAGTTTAAGTCCTTCGAAAATAAACTCATAATAGATAAGCCTTATATTTGAAGGAAATAAACTAAATCATACACAGTGTGACCCCCCCTAATCCCGGGGTCAGGGAATTTGGTCGTCACGCTAAAATCTCAATTTAAAACAACCTGTTAAATATTAAACCAATACAAATATAACATCTACGACCCCAACTCTACCAAGATCTTTTAGGCTATAGTGCTAGAAACAAGACTCCAAAATTTACTGAACTTTAACTTCCTTTTACAACAATACTCTTTACACAAATTCTATAACACTAGTATAACCAGGCAACTAATATTATACAGTATAGTATTTACTAGAAATAAACTTTATACAATAACTTTACACTGTATCCAAATGTTCTGCATCAACTCGTCTTCCCAACGTCATCTTGACTCTTCTCGTTCCATAGTTATACAATTAAATACTGTCAATCTACCTTTCACTGGAGGGTTTAAAAGGTGAAATAAGCAAGGACGAGCGGAGACATCCTCTCGTTTTACTGAAATATCAAGGGTAACAAGCAAGAGTGAGCAAAAGAAACTTAACAAGTATATATAAAGCTGCACATGATGAAATAATGATGCAACAGTAGCAATATATATAAAATGAACTCAACTGGCCAAAGAAAATGGCAATATGAAAGAATCAACTTAACTGGGGTGAAATAATAGTGCCATAATAGCAATGTATGAAAATCAGCTCAACTAGAAAAATGAACAACAATAATAATCTGTGTCAAATTTTAAATTAGAATTGGATTTTTACTGTGACGCAACGAGTTAAGCTGGATGATCAGTCACACCAAAACCCCGGACCATACCCTACGGTATGTCCAAATACTGAACTGGATCCAAGGCCACTTTTGGCCTACATAGTACTGATACTCTGACTGGCGTCTGCAGTCCTTAAAAACATTTCATTTTTAATAAAAACTTCTAATTCCAACCTAATACTCGGAGTTAGGTGTCGGAACAATCGACTACCTCATTAATTCAAACTATTACATTCAACTATCTGATTAACTTTATCAACTGGATTAGGGTAAAACAAATGCATAAGAATTAAATCTCCAATCACAGGGAATCAAGGTAAAATCTGACAAATACAAGGTGCTGCAAGGTATAATTTATGAAATGAAATAGACTTTGTCAAGTCAAGAACAGTAGGCTATCTCAACCTCAGGATAATAAAAGAATCTGGTTATGAAACAATAATTAAATGAAAATTGAAAACAGGAATCTTGATACGATACTCTGAACAAAAGAGTACGAGTTAGTAAACTTGCCTTTGATCCTTAGCTATTACGTCAAGCCGAAGTACTATGATTCTCATCTTCTTCTATCTTATGTCATCACAACTCTCTATTCTGATAACTCTTGGTTCCGGCGCATATGCGATTGCTACGAGTCTGCACTATCGAGATCGTGCCCGCCCACCTATTCACTAGTTAAATATAAGATATACTTTAGCCTTCGGACTTCAACTCTACTTAATATAAATATTTATAAACTTAAGCGAATGTATTTTCTACAGAAAATTGGGCATGACCTATTCGTAAAGTGGACGTTGCCCTGTTTAAAAACACCAAAACTTTCTAACTCAATCATCCACAACCAATCCACAATTTATCAATACTCCAATCATCTACCTTGACTTGCAGTAAACATATAAGAAAATAATTCGGCATCGACTCGCAGTAAACATATAAGAAAATAATTATGCATTGACTTGCAATAAACATATAAGAAAATAATTCTGCATTGACTTGCAATAAACATATAAGAAAATAATTTTGCATTGACTTGCAATAAACATATAAGAAAATAATTCTGCATTGACTTGCAATAAACATATAAGAAAATAATTCTGCATTGACTTGCAGTTACTTTATCTAGAAATAAACCATCTCGTATAACATTTATCACGTAACAATTCAAATAACTAATTCACATAATTTCTTATACTTCACGTAACACATAGCACATATTTCATTCACGTATGCATTTAAACTAGCATATCATATCATATACAATTGCCAAATAATATTCATTTAATAGTCCTGCCAGAAATCCGGTAGCACTTCCTCTATTTATATAACAATCCACCTGTTTTAAACTAATACCAACAATCAAGAATCAATTTACAAACTAACATATTCATATAACTTAACTTAATCAATCTGAACTCACATTTATAAAATAACATACTCAACTCGATATATCATTTAAACACATAGCAATTATCAGCTCATATGCCACTATACGATACCAAACTTATTATCATACTATCGGAATTAAAAATCAGATTTAACTAGTTAGAAAGATGGACAGTTTATAGTATAAAGATAAACTCAGATGAAAAAATATAAAACATAAAAATTGTAGAAAATTTCGAGACCTTTCCAGAATGTTAAGGCTCGTTAAAAATGAACAAGTAACGAGTTTACAAACTTTAAAACAAGCTGCTGCAGAAGCAGACTCAGCCTTGTTCACACAATTTAATCACATACTGATATAACTCATCAACCTATAACTGCACATAGCATTTAATCACACATTTATAGTTACTTATAGAATACAAAACTTAGACAATCATTCATACTCTAATTCCAATTATCACTAGATTAAATAAAATTAATCAAAACCAATCAATTTAATAAATCAGGCAATTAATCAAATCAGGTAAATAAAACAATTTTTGAAAATATTAATTAAATTTGATTTATAATTAATCGAGATTAAATAATAATTAATTAATAAAATTCACCAATTAATCACTCAATTAATTGATCAATTAAATCAATTACATTATTATCTAAAACCGATTAAAAATAATCAAATCTAATTACTCTTTGAGACACCAATAATAAAATACAATTAATAAGTATACATTTTACAAAATTTCGGCATGACCCACTCGTAAATAGGACTATTCAAAATTTTACAAAATTTCGGCATGCACCCCCAGTCACAGGACGAACAACACACAACACAGTACAGCACCAACAACAACCTGTATAGTTGAAAATCAATAATCAACAATAAACTCCACAAAACATCAAACTTATATATAAACGAGCTATAACAACTCGAACAATTATCGAAACAACTAAAATTGCAACTAAAATCTCGAATTTGCATAATTAATTTCGAACCTCACAACATCTACAACATCGATTACTCGCAAAAATCTGATTACAACACAAACTCCGGCCATTGATTTCAAAGTCTGGAGACCACCCAAAACAGTTCATAAAATTTAAACAAAAATATATAATATACAACTTTTGCAGATCTATTCAATCATACAAACAAGACCACCAAACAATTACAAACAAAGAAATTCCGGCCAAAAGAATTTTCCGGCAACACCCAATACTGCCCAAAACTTAAATATTTTTACATAAATCAATTCGTTATCAAACGATCTATATATATGCATACATAATATCAAGAGACAAGTGACGAAATTCGACTTTAAATAATTGCCGAAATTTAAAATTTACCAAAATTCGAAGTTGTTGGTATGGTGAGGTAGAGGATTGAGAGAGCTTTGATTTGGTTACTTGTACGACGGATTTGGTGACCAACAACATGTAGAAACGAATGTTTTAATTCGAAGAAAACAAGAAAAAGAGAGAGTGAAGAGAGAGTAACGGGAGAGAGAGAGTAAACAGATGGGGGGTGGATGGGGGGTGGGTGGGGGGTGGTTACTTACGGGTAGAATTAGGATAAAAGTAAAGAAAACTTAATTATCAAGTAAAATTCATACCCCACGACTAGTTCAAGAACACCTAATTTTACTGAATTGGTCTCCAAAAATTGTGAAATAATACTAATGAGTAAACAAATAAAATTTTGTTTCATGAATAAAATAATTATATACTCCCCAAAATTATTTTTTGTACGAAATTATGTCCTCCACTCAATTAGTGGATAAATATTTAAAAAAATTTATTTACTCTAAGAATTGAAATAATTATGCACAAAATTTTTATAAAGCCCGGATTTTACAGAATTGCAAAAATATTGATTTTTTGAATATTTTTATAACTCACTCAAATACCAATGGGGCACAGATAAGATATCGGGTAAAATTTTGGTACTAATAAAATACCACTTTGATACCAAAAATTCACAAATATTCTAAATCTTCCAAAAATTTAAAAATACTAACTTTCGGAATATTTTTATAATTTCAACAAAATAAAACTTTGAATCCGCATAAAATATCGGATAAAATTTTGGCGCAACTAAAATAACAATTTGATCCCCAAAATTCTAAAACAAACTCATTTTGACAATGTCGATAAAATAATCAGCTTTTACAAAAAAAATTAGATAAAACACACACATAATACCATTCCTCCTCTTTGAGAAAAGCAATAAAATATTTAAATAATAATATTTAATAAACCCTGAAAATTCGGGTTACTACATACAGCATACATGAATTCGAATCAGGGACTGAATCAGATAATCGTATTAACAAGAAATGATAATAATAGTTGCATAGGTGCAAGATGGAGAAATAGATTACTTGTAGGACAAGTACCACAACTTCGGAATTTAATATAACATTTTACCCTCATCGGGTTCACAAGTTCCCAATCATTTAAGGTTGGCAACATTCCAACCTAATATTTTTAAATCAAAATTTTTGAAAGAAAACCTTAGTATACGGCCCATAACTATCTTTTAAATCGTTTTAATACAATAATTATATTTTTCCAATCAACATGGAAATATGAATCTAAACTCAAAAGGTATAAAAGAATACTCGTCAATTTACGAGATTAAATCATACTTGCAATTCAATGCAAAGGGATCGACATTTGGAAATTCAGTGAAAAGTATTCAACTTGTATAATAATAATTCAAGAAAACATCACTCAATAATATGTGAAAGGAATAGACACTTGCCTCTGGTCCTTAGCTATTACGTAAAGCTGAATAACACGACTTCCTCCTTATTTTGTCTTATAACAAGATTCTCTATTTCCGTCCTTCTTTGATTTAACGCTCTTGTGATTACCATTAATCTGATCCTTACGATTTTGAATCCACGCGTCTGCCTCGATAGTCAAACATGAAACGGTACTTTAGTCTTCAACGTATGATTCTCACATTCCACAAACAATTGTAAATTAACTTTGACGCACTTACTAGTCTTACCGATATCTCCGTTGGAATAAAATACTTGTAAATGTCCCCTTGGTGTTAAATCGCCTCACAAATAATCCAATCAATCATAAACAATACCTCGTCCTTACCCGACGTCTTTTATTTAACATACTTCGATAATCTGACTCGTCTCGTCCAATAGCCTATGTTGCATAGATAACCATATTTCAATTGATAGAATAATCACAATTAACTAAATAAATAATTCACGTATCACGCTCGTCGAAAATCTCTATACTATAAAAGTCAACATCTAAGTCAACGGTCTCGTCAATCTCATTTTCTAACAACACTGACAAATTTCTATTCTAACTACCCTTCGTGATAATATTAGACACGACCAAAATATTTAAACAAGTTCCAGAACACTTATTCGTAATTATGACTCACTAACCAGATAATCCACGTATTTCACGTAACACACATTGTCATTTAATTGGGATAAATAATTCACATAAGTCTCGTAACGTCCAAGAAATAATTTTAGAAAAATATTCGACTCTCATTTCAAAGGAATTAAACCTCGAAATATTTTTAGATCAAAAATTGGATCATTTATCCCAATATAAAGATTTAAAACAATTTAATCAATTAAGATAAAATTAATTGACAATTTCCAAACACTCAAACTATTTTTAAATAAATAAACCAAGCTAGAAAATAATTAAACTTAATTTTAATTAATTAAATCTAATTAATAATTAATTATTAAGAATTAACTGATTAATAAAATTAATCAATTAAGTAAAAAAATTAATTATTAATCAAAAAAATTAAAAAAATTAAATTTAATCAGTTTTTGAATTTAAATAATTAATTATAATTTTTCAGAATTTTCGGAATTTAAAAATGTATTTTTAAAATAAAAATATGATTTTTATAAATATTTAAACTATTTTCGAATTAAATTTAAAAATAAAATTCAAAAACAGTTTTCTGAAAATGAATTAGGGTTTCGAAGATTGAAACCGGGTCAAAATTTCGGGTAAACGGGTCGGGAAGAACAAAACCGGGTCACCAAGAACAACCCGCCGGAATCTGGGTTTTCCAGAATCCAGTCGGCGTCCGGTGGCCGGAATCCTTCATTCCTGATCAAAACGACACCAAACCATAGGGCTTTTGCTCGGTTATTCATGACAAACCCAACCAACACAAACACACATCTGTATAATGTCGGAATCGATCACAAAATTCGGTCAAAGAAACCGGCGGCAACAACTCCGGCCGGAAACACGATCTACTTATTTTGTACATGAAACTCAACGTTCTTGGTGTTAAAATGAAGCTTACAACACACACAATCAAAACCCTCTATCCAAAATCATGTCAGATCATCAACAAGAACGGACTATTCAAAAGAAAAATTAGGTCAAAAACCCTAGAATCGATTTCATCAAATTCGAACACAAACATGAAATTAAAGCATGAATTCCTACTAATTAGAACCCTAGGAACATGTTGGAAGCAATCAATTGAACGGAGAATCAACAGAATGAAAATCCCCAAATTTAATCAAGAACCCTAATTTAATTCGAATATTGAAAAATTCATATAAAATCGAAAAATTACCAAATGATGATATGGTTGGAAGATTTTGAAACTAGAGCTCAAGATCTTTGATTTGATTTTCGATAACACAATCAAAAGTTGATTTTGATTTTCGAGAACACGAAGAACACGGCTCGAGAATTTTATATTTTTCTGTATTTTTAATACGGATTGTATGAAGGATAATGTACGATTCTCCTTTTTATACTTAGTGGAAAATAATACCCTAAACGACATTTTTGGATCGATATTGATCCACTAGTTCGCTTTAAAACCCTAATTTAGAAAAATACACGTTTTACGAGGTGATAGCTATCCACAAAGACTGATATTTATCCAAATCAATACACATCATTTATATAACTAATGCTCAAGAATATTGGGACTATAACATATGTATTATTGATACGGACGATATATCAATTACCCTAGAAAAATTAGGGTTAGGGTTTGGAATAATTTTTCTTCCTTTGAACAAAACAAATACTATTGATAGTATCGGATAATAAGGGATAGAATAATACGAAGAAATCCTCCGATAATGATTCGGACACGAATGACGAATGAATAATAATGATGTACAAAATTTCAACGGGGCCCTTGAATTTTCAAAACGTGGCTCAAAATTGAAGATATTTTCAAATGACAAGATATTTGAACGGGGCTTCCGACACAACAATTTACACATAATCACTTAACAACCTTTATCATTAAAACTCAAAATACTTCATAATAATTATTGAGTAAATTGCAAATTTATGGCCATACTTAACCTGATTTTGCATTTTGGTGGTCGAAGTTTCAAATTTACAATATAGTGGCTGGACATTACTTTTATTTTTCAAAAAGGTGGCTAAGGGCCACTTTTTTGAAAAAAAGTTCTGAAAAAAATTGCTCTTAGCCACCTTTTTGAAGACAAAGAGCAATATCTGGCCACTAAATTGCAAATTTGAAAGTCTGGCCACCAAAGTGCAAAAGCGGGTAAAGTACAGCCACCATTTTGTAATTTACTCATAATTATTCTACACATATAATACAAATTATATAATTAATAAAGTTCACGGATCTTACACTTCCGAATACATAGCAACTATGTTGATTGATTGATCTATTAGGTTACATGCACATCAATATATTCTGTGAGGAATCTGTGAGGAGGAATCTTTCCAAGTTTTCATTATAAACATATATTTTTATTAATCTTTGTTTTATAAATCACAATATTGATGCATACTTTCAGATGTTTGAATTGTAAACAAGCATCATAACAAAAATATAAATAAAACAGAGTTCATAAATTTTTAAGCTTACAATATTAGTAACAAACATATCCATATTCCTAAACAACATACTTCCAATGACTGAAAAGCATAAATTTAAGTTGTACTAAACATACTAAGTTTTCTTTACTTGAACAAAACATGTAATACAACCACATGTCTGAATTACGGCTTAAAGCAAAATCAAATATTTCGCCTTAGATCATCGACTCGAGCACACATTGTTTTGCTCTGATCCTCGATTTCTCCAGCCTTGATTATCCAGTCGTTTATTTTTTTCACCCAATCTGCTTCAAATTTTTTAAAACCTGTCAACATTTCTTCCAAATGTTCTTTGAGTAGCCTGACGTGTCCACAAATAGAATTCGACGTATCTTCCAAGAATCTGCTTTCTCGGCCTGCATAGTCCCCGGCAATTTGAACATTTGCCGTAGATGATTCACCAACTGCTGCATCAAGATTTCCCTTCAGTACTTCATTGATGTTCCTACAATTTATTACCAACACAATATATCAAGAGAAAAAGAAACAAACATGAAGAAAAACAGAAATTTCAAGTAAATCTGAGGTTTATAATCGTTAGATATACATTTTTCCTCTACGCCAAGGGTGTGAGGAATAAGTTCGCTCTGCCTATCGTCCATGCTTTTGAAGAACAAACCGAAATCTTCATTTTCCATACAGATATTCTCATTTAAGTCTGAAGATGAAACATTGATGTTATTCAAGTCATTCACCACCAAGTCTTTCATGTTTGAATACCTTATTCTTTTTGAACTTCTTGAAGCCATTTCTGCAAATAAGATATGATATAAGTGATGATTGTTTTAGAAATCTAAAAGACAAGTATTAATATTTATAACAATTTTTAGATTTGTAATCCAAAAGGCTTGGGAAAAAAAACTGCTAACCCACGATTGGGTAAATGCACATCAGTTACTATTAAGATGTAACTACATACTTATTTGTACTTATGTTAATGTAACTTGATTATTGACAAATAAAATTAATTTATTTTTAAATAAACTAGATTTTTTGTTTTCCTTCGTTTAATTTTTCATATAAATGTTTATATTTTGTATCTATTGGTATATCATATAGATAATTTTTTGCTAAGATAATTCGTAAATCACCTATTTCAATATATACAATAGATATATCGTAGAGTAATCTTCTTCTTCTTTTAAACCATAAACTCTTTTTAAAAGTATTTTGTAGCAAATACATCAAATTACAAAAATTTATAGACAATACAGAATTCACCTGGGCAAAATTTCTAGTATTTAGAAATATATATATGTAAATCTGAATCCATAAGTTTGTGTAGTTTGGTGTAGGTTTTATATATATATTTTTTAAAGTATGTTTTATAGGTATGATATCTTAAATATTTTCACTTATTTGATTGTTGTGTTTTTTATAATATTTAAATTTTTTGATATTAATATTGTCCTTATTATTGTTTTTTGAGTTGTTACTGTTTTTGTTGCATTCAATCTTTAAGTTTGATTATAAATTTTGTTTTAATTATTACTTATTGGTTATGAACTATAAGTTTATTTGTGTAGTTTGTGAATTTTGATATTTGCTTCAAAGTGTAATTTAGGGTCGGGTCAAAATACTATATTAATATAATTAATAACTTATAATTTGTGTTATACCGGACTTCTTTTGATATGTTATAAATTTTATTTTCTTAATTACTTTTATATAACTAATTTTTAGTAGTTATTATAATATTGTTTAATCATATTAATTAATTTCTATAATAAAATTGGTATCCATAATTTATATTGGGTTAAAATTGTATTTTTTAAAAGATTATATTATTAAAAATGAAATAGTAGTAATAATGATTGTTGTTTAATTAATGATATGTATTATATATAATTAATTATTAATAATTTTATTTTGAATGTGTTATTGACACGATTTGAATATTAGACCACTTGTAGAATGTTTAATATATAAAATATTCTTCATATAGAATATTCTTTAATTTTAAATCTGATAATTCTCTTTCGTTTACTAAAAATCTCTAATAAATAGTAATTTTTTTACGGTTCAATGTATTAAAGATGAATAGTAATTGTTTAGTTTCCAAGAGCTATATATATTGTTGTCTTTTGGTTTATGAGTAATGTTTACATTTGTTATGTCATATTTTGGCATAGTCCAAATTTCTCCGTTTAATCATTATTAATTCAGATTAATAATTAATTGCTTAACCAATAAGCAATATCCTCTCTCTGAAATGAGGAAAGAATCAATCTCAATCAACGAATAACGGAAAATATCTCCAAACGATATTCTTCAAATCATGGAAAGAAATGCGGAGATGCCGCGAGATTGTAGGAAAACGTGTGAAGACTGAACTATTTATGGGAACTTGAAGATGATTGATAATCCTTGAACTATTTATGGGAACTTGAAGAGGATTGATAATCCTTGAACTATTTATGGGAACTTGAAGATGATTGATAATCCTTGGACTATTTATGGAAACTTGAGGTGGATTGATAATCCTTGAGCTGTTTATGGGAACATAAATCTTGACTATCTTATGGGATTAGACTGAATGAACTTATCCAATGACTTGTTTTCCAAGAACTACGTGAGACTTGATCCCTATATAAATGGGTACGTAGGCACCTTGTATGGTACACAGTGGTACAGTGGTACAGTGGTACACGACAATTGACACTCGGGAAAGATGAAGAGAAAGAACCCATTCTCTATTCAATTTCTGAGGAGTCATCATACGAGCTCAGCCCCCAAACATCCAAAAATCCCAAATCCCCCTATTTTCATATTTCGTTATTTCAACAACCTCCGATTTGGGTTGTTACGAAATTCCTCCAACAACAATTGGAGCTAGAAGGAGGGGATTATTTTTTGATTGTGGAGGACAATATCAAATCATCTACATCATGCACAAAGGGGGTTTTATCGTATTTGGAGCGGCTTTAATGGAGGAGCAGAATGGTGGAAACGGTGGTTCATCGTTCCATTCAAAATTAAGATAAGTTTTCTTATGATCTTATTAAATTCGTAGTAAATTTAATACATGTCAGATTTTGATGATTTTTTATGATCCGGAAATCTTTCGTGATTTCCTATAACTTTCGTTCTTGGTGTTTTCTGAGATTATGTTCAGGTCTATTTTTGAAATCACAAAACATAATCTGATCCCGTTTTTCAGTATTGAGAAGTTAATCAGCAGACGTTTTATTTGATTCCTGATTCGTTATAAGTCCGTTTCTGACGAACCATATATCATCGGAAAGCTCTTTTCGTTTTCTACAACTTTCATGTTTTGTGTTTTCCAAGAAAACATTGTTTACATGGTCAGAAAGGTAAAAAAAAAAGGACAGAATCTGAATCATGGAGATGTTAAAGAATTGTGATGCAATATTCGTATCACATGATTTGATTATTTCACTAGCTCGTGCATGGACAAAAATAAGTGTGGAAGGTCCTTATCTGACAAGGGTAATGTTTTCGAAAGCTCTCTTTTTCAAGGAGGATTAATATTGAAGACCATACTCTCAGAGGAGAGTCCATGAATAAAATTACATTATTGAAGACCCATTGGTAGATGGATATTTCTTGGTTGGCATGACACATTCCTACAATCACGGGAAGAAATGCGGAGATGCCGCGAGATTGTAGGAAAACGTGTGGGACCGGACGTGATATGGTTGGCACGGGACATTCCTACAATCACGAGAAGAAATGCGGAGATGCCGCGAGATTGCAGGAAAACGTGTGGGACCGGACGTGATATGGGCTGAAAGCCTGACATTTGAAATTGGGTAACTAATTAAAGCCTCAGCTCGGGGGCTCGTGGACAATGACACTTGAAAAGTGTGTACGCCAATTCGGACGATATACAAAATGCCAAGCGACCGAGGAAATTTGGAAGCTTGGAGATTTTTAGTTCTCCACTGCAGCAAGCTACACTGAAGAACTGGGGGCTTGTTGTTATGCCATATTTTGGCATAGTCCAAATTTCTCCGTTTAATCATTATTAATTCAGATTAATAATTAATTGCTTAACCAATAAGCAATATCCTCTCTCTGAAATGAGGAAAGAATCAATCTCAATCAACGAATAACGGAAAATATCTCCAAACGATATTCTTCAAATCATGGAAAGAAATGCGGAGATGCCGCGAGATTGTAGGAAAACGTGTGAAGACTGAACTATTTATGGGAACTTGAAGATGATTGATAATCCTTGAACTATTTATGGGAACTTGAAAAGGATTGATAATCCTTGAACTATTTATGGGAACTTGAAGAGGATTGATAATCCTTGGACTATTTATGGAAACTTGAGGTGGATTGATAATCCTTGAGCTGTTTATGGGAACATAAATCTTGACTATCTTATGGGATTAGACTGAATGAACTTATCCAATGACTTGTTTTCCAAGAACTACGTGAGGCTTGATCCCTATATAAATGGGTACGTAGGCACCTTGTATGGTACACAGTGGTACAGTGGTACAGTGGTACACGGCAATTGACACTCGGGAAAGATGAAGAGAAAGAACTCATTCTCTATTCAATTTCTGAGGAGTCATCATACGAGCTCAGCCCCCAAACATCCAAAAATCCCAAATCCCCCTATTTTCATATTTCGTTATTTCAGCAACCTCCGATTTGGGTTGTTACGAAATTCCTTCAACAACAACATTATTATGGAATGTTTGCTGAACAAAATTCACCAGATGAGCGCATGGAGGTACAAGAATTTGTGTAATTAGAAGCAAGAATTTACTTACATAAAGAAACCTCCACGTGATCTTTACTGATAGGCTATAAAAGCCCAAACTCCCATTGACAGGCTACAAGAGCCCTGACTCCCGAACCTAGTACCCGAGCCCGGACTCAGGACCCCTGGTGGTATATTCAACGGTACCTGAGCCCTGACTGGCAGGCTACAAGAGCCCTGACTCCCGAACCTAGTACCCGAGCCCGGACTCGGGGCTCCTGGTGGTGACACGTAAGGACACCTAGTGATTGGCATCATTGTGTCCTAATCAAGCCACACGCCAGCAGGAGCCTGGCACATGTCACCACAATTCTCACCCGGGCACGTGTGACCCATCAACATCATCCAGGTGTCCCACCTGCCTAGGATCCAACGCTCATGATTGCAGGTACCCCCTGAACCCTAATTCTGGGCCTATAAATAGCCCAAGAAGGAAAGGTTCAAGGGATCAATCTCTCTCTCTCTACACAACCTATACACACACCCTCCATATTTAGATTTCTCTATATTCCTGTATCTCTTTCCAAAGCCGTTACTTATTCTCACGCCGGAGGCGCCGCCAGGGTCCAAACCCCCCTCCGGTGTTGTTTTGCAGAGTCCCAACCGCAGCGACACCGCTTCCAGGCGTGGGATCGGCCGGGAAGGACCTAGATCGGGATCTGGAGTTATCATTTGGCGCTAGAAGGAGGGGTCGAACCCAGTCTTGTGGTCACGGTGCCGCTAGACTCACCATCTTCAAACCTAGTAAGATCTAAACCAACTTTCTCTTTTCAACCATAAAGATGAACTCTTTAGCCCATTTTTACAATGTATGCGTGTTTTTTAGCCTTACTTAGCCCAGATCTTGTTAGCCCTGCTTACATGCTTTAGTTCTTTTGTAGATCTATATTACTCCTGCTTAGATCTATTCGAAAAACCCAGCTTTCTTGATTATTGAGATTGTGAACCCAAAAATACGTGCATACATTTTGATCCCTTAACATATACACTGATATCTAGTTGTAAAACCCAGGATACTCTTCGCTGTTGAATTTGTTGCAAATTTTTGTTCTAGAATACCATATACATCTGTTTGTGTGAATGATGGCTCGTGGCAATAAGAGCACAAATAGACATACCCCAAGTAACCCAACCCCGGGCACCCACATCCCGGTCACTGGTCAGGCTGGTCACCAGTTACCTCCAGTCCTGACTTTGGCTTCTCAGGTAGTCCGGCCAGGAGATGCCCGAATAAACATTGAAGTAAACAAATATAAATATACTGACCTTGCTATTGAGCCCGGACAGATGGAGCACTTAACTGGTGAACAGGTTGCAGAAGCAATTCGGCTATACAATCAAACCCGGAACAAAGAGCAAGACCAGTGTGAGAACTCTCATCACCCTGAAGGATCCCACCGCTCTAGGTCTGTTTTTGACCGAATTGGCGACAAAGACAAAGACACCGAAAGGAGGCCTCACCGGACTCGCAGCCGAAACAATGATGAGGAGGCCGAAAAGCTTAAAAGGCTAGCCGAGATGCGAGAAAAGATTCAAGCGGAAGAGCAAGCCAGACTCGATCTAAGGGTCCAGAAAAGAATCCTGGAGGAGGAGGCCCGGATTCTGGGTAAAACCTCTGAGAAGAGGAGAACCCGGGCTCCAAGTCCGGAAATAATATCAGATGAGGATGAACCTAGGGAGGACCTTATGAGCATGATACATGAATTGCAAAGAAAAGTTGGCCAAGACTCTGGGCTTGACATTGGGGACACCCTTACACCATTCAACTACTCCTTGGAGGCAACTCCAAGGCAGCGAAACATTAAGCATTATAATTTCGATTCTTTCAATGGTTTGGATGATCCCGAAGAACATGTGAATTATTTTGAACAAATAGCCATGATTTATTATTACAATGATCTAACAAAGTGCAGGTTCTTCGCTTCCACACTCAAATCCGGAGCTCAAAGGTGGTTCAGCCGGATACCATCTCGCAGCATATATCCACAGCTGGAAGCAGTTCCGTGATACATTTCTCAAACGCTTCCGGGCAAACAGGACTCATGAGATGCACATGTGCCATCTTGAAACAGTCAGGCAAGCCCGGGGTGAAGCCCTCTCTACTTATATGAAAAGATTTCAAGAAGCCATTAACAACATAACCAACCTGGATGAGCGGGAGGCTCTGACAATTTTTCGAAGAAACCTGGATCCCGATAACAATGAGAGGTATGTCCTGGACCTCATCCATAAAGAGCCTCAGAGCCTGGCGGCAGCCTATGCAATGGCCGCCAGGTTCATTAAAGAAACCGATGTCCTCCAAGCAATGAGGATGACTAGGCAGGGCATATCTCCAACTCGGATTCAAGATCCACCCGAAAACAACTACAGTCATCAAGACAAAAAATTCAAACCCAATAGACAAAGCAACTACATTCCGAGCTCTCAGCTCGCTTTGCCAACCTCAACCCCGAACTCCAATCAAAGTGTGGAGCCCGGACAACCTAAACAAAAACTTGGGCCCAGGCCTGAACCAAACTGGACTCCTCTCAACCGGGCTCGAGCGGATATTTTGAAAGAGGTACGAGACAAGCCTTTCTACTACCCTCCCAAACCCATGGCGACCGGACCAGAAAATCGGTCTGTCCATAAACACTGTGACTATCATGAAACACATGGACACACAACCGAGAATTGCTTGTCCCTAAAGTTTTTTGTGGAAGAACAGATCAAGAAAGGTAACATGGGACAATACATAGCCCGGAAAACTGATGACAGGGGAACAGGATTCGGGAAGGGTAAAAATGTTGTGAATGTCGTATTGGGTGGGTCTAGCTCGCCACCCCGAAGTCCGGACTCGGGAGATGAGATAATGATGGTTCAAACCTGTCCAGAACAAATAATCAGTTTCAACAAAGATGATTTCGAAGGACTCGACCCCAATCATAATGAAGCTCTAGTTGTTAGTCTAGACATAGCTGACAATGAAGTTAAAAGAATACTGATTGACAACGGTTCTTCTGTCAATATCATATTCAAACATACTGTGGATCGAATGCAGCTGGGGAGTGTGAAGATGAACGACTGCAGAGAAGATCCTCTCTACGGTTTTGGGAACAACTTGGTCCCAATTCAAGGAACCTTGTATCTACCAGTACTATTTGGGACTTATCCGAACCAAGTCACTAACATTGTTAAATTCTATGTCATCAACCCTCCTTCTTCTTACAATGGGATCCTGGGGAGACCAGCCCTGACTAAGCTACAAGCTATAACCTCAACCTCGCACTTAAAGTTCAAGTTTCCCACACCCTCTGGCATTGGAGAAGTCCGGGGAGATTATGAAGTGGCTAGTAGATGCTATGGGAAAGCTTTAGTCATGGCTGAAGCAGATCCAAAGAATAAAAGGAAAGCCAATTCTTACCAGAAAAATATGAGCCAAAAGAAACATAAATTCAACCCAAGGAAAGAGCCCGACAAAAAAATTGGTGAGTAGAAGATTTCAAAACCCGGGCCAGAAATAAAGATCAATTTGTATTGAAGAATAGATAATTTGTACTCGTGATCAATTTATGAATAAAAATAGGGCACGATGTTATTTCTCACAAAATTGTATTTCAAATTATCTGTATTTCATTTTTCTTGTTTCTTGTAATAACCCTGGCTCAGAGCCATAGGCATACAGAGGAGCCAGGGTCCCCAGCAATATGCAAATCAAGGGTCCGGCTCAGAATCAAGTCATGAGACCGGACTCACGAGCAATATGCAACTCAATAACCCTGGCTCAGAGCCATAGGCATACAGAGGAGCCAGGGTCCCCAGCAATATGCAGATCAAGGGTCCGGCTCAGAATCAAGCCATGAGCCCGGACTCACGAGCAATATGCAATCAAATCGAAATCTTAGATTCTATTCTAAGTACAAAAGAAAGAGTCCGGCTCAGAATCAAGCCATGAGACCGGACTCACGAGCAATATGCAACTCTATAACCCTGGCTCAGAGCCATAGGCATACAGAGGAGCCAGGGTCCCCAACAATATGCAAATCAAGAGTCCGGCTCAGAATCAAGCCATGAGACCGGACTCACGAGCAATATCCAACTCAATAACCCTGGCTCAGAGCCATAGGCATACAGAGGAGCCAGGGTCCCCAGCAATATGCAGATCAAGGGTCCGGCTCAGAATCAAGCCATGAGCCCGGACTCACGAGCAATATGCAATCAAATCGAAATCTTAGATTCTATTCTAAGTACAAAAGAAAGAGTCCGGCTCAGAATCAAGCCATGAGACCGGACTCACGAGCAATATGCAACTCTATAACCCTGGCTCAGAGCCATAGGCATACAGAGGAGCCAGGGTCCCCAGCAATATGCAGATCAAGAGTCCGGCTCAGAATCAAGCCATGAGACCGGACTCACAAGCAATATGCAAACACGATAAATCACATTCTATTCCAAGAACAAGGTCATGAGCCCGGACCAAAATCATGCTATGAGGTCGGACTCTCGAAGTGTACGCGACAACAGAAGAAAATACGCATTCAAAATTTTCAAAAACGAAGTCAACAAAGGAAAGATGCATTAAAAATAAACGAGTACGGGAGCCCGGATTGGCCGTCCAACCCGGAAACACTCCAAAGTGTCTGAGACAAGTCAAAACAGTTAAAGATTACAAGAAAAACATAAGTGCAGGACTATTCTACAGTCTTGTTTACAGCATCAAGGAAAGGAGTATCACTCGGAAAAAGGAGAGGGTTTGGGCCCTGGAAGCACTCGGGCTCGCCTTCACCACGCTCAATAGCCTCCTTAGCAGCCAAGAAGGCTTCAACGAAGGTCTCCCAGTTGGCTTCAGGGTTGGTTTTGATCAGGGTCTCAGCCACCTTCCACGATCTCAAAACTTCACGAGCACCGGCATCAGCAACGGCCTGTAGATAAGCATCAGTTTCCTGGAACTCCTTAATAACGTCAGCCTCGGGCTTCACGGCAGCAAGTTTTTCCTCAGCTTCCTTCAGTTTCTTTTCAAGATCAGCATTCCGGGCTCTCTCTGCAGATAAATCAATTCGAAGCCCGGACACTTCACCATCTCGAAGAAGCTTCATTTCCCCAAGTTGCTTCCCGAGGTCGAGAATTTGTTCATCCTTCTTCAACATAACTCCGGTTAACTTGTCATCCTTCGCCTTAAACATGGCTGAGACTCCGGCAGCCTTCACAGCAACCTACAAGCCAAAGGAATAGAAAGATTGAAACGATATTCAAAAATAAAAGCAAGAAAGTAAGGAAAAAGCATACCTGACCGATACCGGTAATCAGATCTACTAAGAGTCCCCTCATCCCGGTATCTCCCATCTCTTTCCAGTCATCTTCAGAAGGGAGATGTCCAACATATTCGGCAAACTGCTCACGGCTAAGCTTCCCAACTCGGGGTTCATCCACCCCGGTTTCCACGTTCAAATCTTCAGGCACTTGCTCCAAATCCTCCCGATTCTCCAAATTACCAGAACCCGGAGTTCGGGGACCTGTCTTCCGTTTCTGCTTTCGGGGCCTCTTTACAAGTTCGGTATCAGGGACCCCGGTGTCAACTTCAACAGCTGGACAGGGAGTGGTTTGAAGGGGAGCCATAGATTCCGCACCACCTTCGCGGTGGGCACTGGATCCAGATTCACCATCTGCCCGGGGTCGAGGAGTGTGGACTCCAGATAGATTCTTCAAAGAAAGACTGTAATTCCTGGTAGCCATTATCTCATCAAATTCGGGTTTATAGAAAGGGCGACCTGAAAAAGGAAGGGAAACCGGATTAGAGAACGAGAAAGGAAACAAGATTTGCAGACAGTTTAACAATTACTTACATCCAAGTTCATATAATTTTCTATGGTCCATGAATGTATCCCGGGTTAATTGGTAACCAAGACATTCACAAAAAGCATGGATTTTAGCCCGGGCTTGTCCCTCGAGTTTATAACATGGAAATTTTTTGGGATTCTCCCCGGCAAAGAAGTGCGGCATGTAAAGCAAATCTAAGCCCTTCAACATAATCACTTCGGCATTCCAACCCTTAAGGGAAATATTCTGCATCACTGGCTTCGCACTACCGGATGGGTACCCACACTCCTCAGCCCAGAATCTCAACTCATAGAATGGTCTCTTGTTAGATCTCAGCAGATAGAAAAGTTGGTGGAAGAGTTTAAAGGTGGGAAGAAGCCCGGACTTTTCACAACAAGCAAGGAACCAGGTTATCCATTTCACACCATTTGGAGTTATTTGAGTAATAGGAATTTCATATACATACTTGAAAAGATGCTTAACGAATATATGGCACTCCGGATTCCATCCTGACCGCAAGTGCTCTAACCACACCCCAACAAAACCATCATCTGTTCTATCGTACACCCTTTCCCCGGGCTCCGGCCATCTCCACTGTATCCGGGGTCCAAGATGAAAAGTAGCCCGGACTATTTCATCCATCTCTGAAAATGAAAGATTTTTGAAACTTTCCTTTAAATGGGGGAGAGGCTCTCCGATAATGGTCTTAGCAAACTGCGCATCCATAGCAATCTTGTCATACGGCCCGGGATCCCCACGTTCGTGCCTATGCCTGTACGAGAAACTAAGTGAACTATATAGTCGAATCATATTTTCTTCAGGACTCTTCCTAACAAACATGAATTCGGTGTCAACCCAATTCCCATCAGGAGTAATGAGGCTACCCTGGTCAGCAAGCACTTTGGTGTTAATTTGGGTCACAACAGGAATTTTCTTCTTTTTGGCCATCAAACCCCAATGTAAGTCTACTATGTCTACTACTTCTGACTCTGAATTAGAACTGGTAGATGGCTCAGAATCCGGAATCAAAACTCTATTAGCCCTCCTTTTTGTCCGAACCATAAACCTAGAAATAAACCGAGTCAATCTTAAGTTAGTCAAAACAACAGAGAGCCCGGGAAATACATATGCCAATGGTCATTCTCTGTCTAAAACACAAATCACCTATTCTGATACCAACCCGGTCTCCAGTATCTACAGTTAGTCCGGGCCTAATAATGTCTATGGTCATTCTCTAAGGGTCAGCCATTATACTGTCAACCCGGTCACGAAGCTTTGTTGGATACAACCACTCAGGTCAAACACAAAACAAACTACACAACAAATACTAAAACTATAAAGATGAGGAACCCGGACTCAATTCAGAAAACGAATCGCCAGAAACACAAACCACACAAATTTGAACACCAAACAAGGATCAAAAGCAGTTACATACAGTTATATACACTTTCCTCAACCCAGAAACACCAAGAACAGCACAACAAAACCCAGAATTCAAAACCCCAAACTCAAAAGTAGAGTCACATGCAAAGAAAATTCATGACCAAAACGGCAATACAAAACAAAGGCAAACAACAAAATTCAGTCCAGCAAACAAAACATACTTTTCCATAAAAACCCGTGTTTGACTACGCACAGCTATGGATATCGAAGCAGAAATAAATAGATGATACATCGAATGAAAAAGAAACGGAATAGGATACACTTACAGAAACCAGGAGATCGAGATGGATTCAAAAAAGACACACGAATGCTTGGAACGCCGGTGGCCGGAAAACAGAAATCGGAGATGCGGCAGTGAAAGAGAAGCAAAATTTGGGGACAGTAAAAAGAAGAAGTAAAGAAATGGGTTTAGTAGAGAAAACAACCTCTTGGAGGACACGTGGCTGCAGAAGAGTGGGTGGAAAAAGAAAAAGCAAAGTGGAAAAATAACTGAAAAGACAAGGGTATTTATTGCTGACAGTACTGGTGTGCCTGTTCCCGAGGAATTTTGGAGTAATGCGAATTAAAATATCTGAGGGGGAAAGCTATGAAATCGATTGAAATTCAAAATAGAGACAAATCTGATCCTCAAATCCGGATTCTCATCAACCCTGGCTGCAGAACAATCCTCCCCACTGTTAATCCGGATTGGGGGGCAACTATCAAACAAAATTTCTTCTAAGTCACCCAAAGTTTCACAACTTTGGACTTGAGAAGGAACCCTGTCATACTCTCAAATCCGGACTCATGTCTTTGACAATACGCCGGATTGGGGGGCAACTATCAACCAAAATTTCTTCTAAGTCACCCAAAGTTTCACGACTTTGGACTTGAGAAGGAACCCTGTCATACTCTCAAATTCGGACTCATGTCTTTGACAATAATCCGGATTGGGGGGGCAACTATCAACCAAAATTTCTTCTAAGTCACCCAAAGTTTCACGACTTTGGACTTGAGAAGGAACCCTGTCATACTCTCAAATCCGGACTCATGTCTTTGACAATACGCCGGATTGGGGGGTAACTATCAACCAAAATTTCTTCTAAGTCACCCAAAGTTTCATGACTTTGGACTTGAGAAGGAACCCTGTCATACTCTCAAATCCGGACTCATGTCTTTGACAATACCCCGGATTGGGGGGCAACTCTCAACCAAAATTTCTTCTAAGTCACCCAAAGTTTCATGACTTTGGACTTGAGAAGGAACCCTGTCATACTCTCAAATCCGGACTCATGTCTTTGACAATACGCCTGATTGGGGGGCAACTATCAACCAAAATTTCTTCTAAGTCACCCAAAGTTTCATGACTTTGGACTTGAGAAGGAACCCTGTCATACTCTCAAATCCGGACTCATGTCTTTGACAATACGCCGGATTGGGGGGCAACTATCAACCAAAATTTCTTCCAAGTCATCGAAGTTCTTATGTGGAAAATTCTACTCCCCCATCCAGAAAATCTGAATAAGGGAGTGGGGGGCAAATGATAGGCTATAAAAGCCCAAACTCCCATTGACAGGCTACAAGAGCTCTGACTCCCGAACCTAGTACCCGAGCCCGGACTCAGGACCCCTGGTGGTATATTCAACGGTACCTGAGCCCTGACTGGCAGGCTACAAGAGCCCTGACTCCCGAACCTAGTACCCGAGCCCGGACTCGGGGCTCCTGGTGGTGACACGTAAGGACACCTAGTGATTGGCATCATTGTGTCCTAATCAAGCCACACGCCAGCAGGAGCCTGGCACATGTCACCACAATTCTCACCCGGGCACGTGTGACCCATCAACATCATCCAGGTGTCCCACCTGCCTAGGATCCAACGCTCATGATTGCAGGTACCCCCTGAACCCTAATTCTGGGCCTATAAATAGCCCAAGAAGGAAAGGTTCAAGGGATCAATCTCTCTCTCTCTCTACACAACCTATACACACACCCTCCATATTTAGATTTCTCTATATTCCTGTATCCCTTTCCAAAGCCGTTATTTATTCTCACGCCGGAGGCGCCGCCAGGGTCCAAACCCCCCTCCGGTGTTGTTTTGCAAAGTCCCAACCGCAGCGACACCGCTTCCAGGCGTGGGATCGGCCGGGAAGGACCTAGATCGGGATCTGGAGTTATCATTTACCATGGATAGTAGTTAAGGCGAGAAACTTAGGACTCTTGAAGTTCACATCAAAATATCAAATAAACTTGATTTTTTCGACAAGTCAAATAAACTAGATTGATTTGGTAGGTTCTCCGAAATTATTCAGAACATTTCAATTTTTAATCTTTTAAGATGTGAGAGGAAGTTTTCTCTTTTAAGATGGGAGAGGAAATTTTCCCTTTCTTTATAATTTGGTGCCAATAATAATTTTAGAAAACAAGAGAATTTGTTTAGAAAAAAAATTAAAAAAAAACATTTTAGCGCAAAAAAATAATTATTTATAAATAGATAATATTATCATTTAATAATTTTATTTTATTAATAAGTAAGGTTAATTAAGTAAAAAGAAGTACCAAAAAATTGATATTATACAAACCAAACTTTTAATATTTCGTCTTTAATAATATACGAGCTTAAAACCTGTGCGATGCACGGATTGTTAATTGTTATTTTATTATTATTTTTTAATTGTATTTGTTAAAAAAATAAGCAGGCATGTTAAAATAACTAAAAACTTTTAATTAATTAAAAATATTTTAAAATATTTTAAAATAAATAAGTAAATGTTTGCTCATTATATTTTTGGAAAATGAGAGGTTTTAGTAAGGAAAAATAAAAAATATAACATATATTTAGTTTTAAAAGGTAAATGCCCGTGATATTTTTGTAAAATGAGGTTTTAAAATTTAATAATTAAAATTATCTAAATACGTTTGAAAATAAATAAGTAAAGGGTTTCTTGTGATATTTTTGGAAAAAGAATGGATTTTAGTGAGAAAAATAGAAAAAAAATAAATTGTAAAAGGCAATTTCCGGTGATATATTTAGAAAATGAGGGACTTTGTTAGAAAAAATATATAATATGTTTTAGCTAAAAAGTTAATTGGTTATAAATAGATATTTGATTATTTTATTTGATTATTTTTAGTAATTGCATTTGTTAAGAAAAATAAGTAGACATGTTAAAATAGGTAAACTTTTAAAAAATAATTATAATATTAAAATAGGTTTAAAAATAAATAACTAAAGGTGTGTCCATGATATTTTTGGAAAAGGAGAGGTTTTAGTAACGAAAAATAGAAAAACTAACATGTTTTAGTTAAAAAAGGTAATTAATCGTGATATATTTGAAAAAGTAGGGGAATTTGTTAGAAAAAATAATATATTTTAGGTGAAAAAGGGAATTGGTTATAAATAGGTAATATTATTATTTAATAATATATTTCTATAAATAAGTAATGTTAATTAAGTAAAAACACGAAGTACAGTTAATTAAGGGCAATTAAGTAAAATCACAACGTACCATACCGACCAACCAAACTTTTAATGTACCGACCAACCAAACTTTTAATGTTTCGTCTATTATATAATAGTATTGATAAGTATAAAAAAAAATTCTATAGCATTGCTATTTTAAATAATTAAAGTTTTAATTTTTTTTAACTCCTAATTCGTTGAAAAGTCAATACATACAAAAAAAGTCATCTAATAATTCAAAATTTAATCAAAGTTTACAACTAATTAACTATGTTTATAATACTATGTAAAGTGATTCTTCAAAAAAAGCTGATACAGTATTTACAAAAAAAAAGTCCTCTAAGAATGTGTTAAATACAACTTTAAAAAATCTTCATCAATGAGAAAAAAATGAATTTTTACCATCTTAAATTTCTCTTTAAATCAAATTATAGGTTACATATTAGAAATAGAAAAGCAATTCAAATTTATAGAGAAGAAAAAGTTAAATTTATATTGAATATGTATAATTAAAATTTTTTTTTGCCATATTTGAAATAGAATTGGAATATTAATAATTAAAACTTACTTTAACATATATGAAGTAGAAAATCATTCGGATGATAAGGAAGGAGAATTTGAAATTTATAGGTAAAATATATAATTAATAAATTCTTTAACTTATTCAAAGTAGAAAAGAAATCAAATTTATGCAGAATTATGTTTTGAAATTATTAGAAAAAGACATAATTAAAATTTCCTTTAATATATTTGAAATGGAAAAAATATATAAAATTATTAATACTTCACGAGATTTTTAAAATTGATCATTTATGCCATAAAGTATTCAAAAAATTTTATTTCTATAAATATGGATATTAAAAAATTAGTATTTTTTGTGATAAATAAAAGGCAAAGACTTAAGAAGGCGGTTTGTACTTAAATTTTTGTTTTTGCAATTGGTATTAAAAGTATGTAGATGTTAGTAATGAATGATACTAAGAAACTAGACAATGAATGACACTAAGAAACTAGACAGAGGGGGTGAATGGATAGTTTGAAAGATTTTTGATTTCTTGAAACTAAATTGCTGTGAGAGATTGTGTTGTATAAAATGCGGAATGAAAATAATAGAACATACACAATCACTTTAATCTACTTTGTATTAAGTAAATTAAATACTACAGCTTCCAAAATTTCACAAATGAAATTTTGGCTTCTAAACAAAAACAATGTTTTCTTGCTTTTCTTACAGAGAAAAGAGTGCTTGAATATTTGTATGTATTACTCTCTTACAGCTAACAAACAATAGGGTGTGCAAGATATATATAACCTATACAAACTAGTGCACAACCTATTTACACAGTTACCCCTCACTGTAAGTCCAACTTGTCCTGCCATAAGAAGTTAACTGTGTCAGGAAGGACCACTTCCTTTTCGGAGTCTTTCCCGTTTCTGTAGCTGCTTGTCTCTTGTCTTTCTCTCCAAGTTTAGCTGTAGATTTGCCATCTGTTCTTTGGACCACCTTGCCAGAACAGATGCTTCAGTATTTGTCTCCTTTGAATTTTGGTTATGTACCTTGATTTGTCTTGTTATAAACGGCTAAGTGTTGATATCGTGAACTCCAGCATTTCCCTGACTTCACGATATATCCTTTGAAGACATCGCGACATAGCCTTTGAAGACTTCGCGACATAGCCTTTTTTAAGGACTTCGCGATCTAGCCTGTTTGAGGACTTCGCGACATAGCCTATTTGAGGACTTCGCGATCTAGGCTTTATGAGGACTTCGCGACATAGCCTTTTGAGGACTTCGCGATCTAGGCTCTTTGAGGACTTCACGATCCAGTACATTTTGACTTTGCTATATCAACACTTCACGATATGAGTAATGAAGACTTCACGACATAGTTCATTCAGGACTATGCGATCTCAGTACTTCACGACATGGATATTTTAGACTTCACGACATAGCTTTATTTTGACTTCACGGTATAGGGACTTAGAAAAACTTCTGCAACTTATTTCTTCAGGGCCTTATTCATCTCCATCCTGCTGTATGAACATTTCTGAACTTCTACCAGGATAATTATTCCATGGCCTATGTACATTCTAGATTACAAGAAGCTTACTAAGCTCATTATAACTTTGAGCATACAAGATAAAGCTAAGTACATGAAAACAATACAAGTACAGTAGATACCTATACTATATCCCAGTGAAAGAATTCACTAGGTCATGTAGAGTGACATAGTCACAATGAGTAGGCTTGTTAATAGTGGTATTCAGACATGTCTTGAGCCTAACAATCTCCCCCAAATTGTGAGTAAGAAACTTAGGCACAATTTCATGTCTGATAACAAGCCTAACTTACATAAAAGGAATTAAATATCAGAGAGAACACTAGATGAACATTATGAACAGAGATTTGATTACATACTGAAAGTGAAAGCTTACAGATTATCTTTGTTGCTCAACAACTTCAGTTTCCATTTGATTCTCAAGATAGTCAGCATAAACTTTCTTCTTTCTCACTTCTTCCTTTCTCTTCATATCTGAAATGGCTGCTTGAATTTCATCTCTTGCAATTAGTTCTTCAATGAGAGGAGAGTTCTCTAAGTCTTCAACTGCAGCTTTTAGGGCACTTTCCACATAGGAATCTAGAAACTCCATCCTTATCTTGCTTTTTCCTCCATTTTTATTTTTGTACTCCACAACATAAGGATTTTGTTTTACTTTGCACAGCCCTTTCTTCCTCAACTCTTTAGCTCTCTCTTCCATCTCAGCCATCTCTTTCTCTTTCTGAATGATCTTCTCTTCATTTAACTTCTTTAGGTTTTCTTTGTAATCTGAGTGCATCTTCAAGAATCTGGCAATTTCAATCTTCCACAATCTCTCCTCCTTTTCTTCAAAGTTCAGCAGTGCATTTATTCTTTCAAGCTCATATTGTGAAAAGTATTTCCAGCCCCCTTGCTTCATTTCTCTTTCTCTTCCATCAGTGTATTTGATCTCTAGATGATTTTGCTTCACTTTGACTTCAAAGATTCTTTGAGCTCTCAGAAATGCTAGGGCATCTTCATCATAGTCTTCATCCAGAGGAAGTACTTTGATCCCAACTACATTAGTGATCACCCCATTCTTCTTTGTTATCCTTGTTCTTTTGGCTACACTCTTGATCTTCATGTGCTTCACTTGAGGCAGTTTTCTGGAACAAGGTGATTTTGTCTTTAGTGCCACATCATTTGGAAGTAAACTCAGCCCTTTTCCTTTGATCCACTGTAACACTCCACTAGTTGTGACTTTGTGGAAGTGTCTTCTTGATTTTTCTTTTGTGGCTTTACCTTTCTCCAGTGGCAAATCAGTTTCAGAAGTCATAAATATTGATTTTGGAGGATCATTACTAACAGTACCCACCCTAGACTTAGAGTCTTGTGTTGTGGTTAAGGTACTGCTAGCAATGTCCTTGACTTGTTGATTTCCACTCCTTGTCTTCTCAGCTTCTTTCTTCTTCTGAGAGTCTTTGTTGTCAGCTTCAGCATCTTTGGATTTCTTTGAAGTTTTGCTTTTACTGCTTTCACTTGCTCCAACCTTACCACCCCTTGTTTGACTTCTCCTTCTGTAGGTCTTTCCTTCATCATCCTCCTCATCATCTTTCTTATCTCTCCTTTCTTTAAGTGACTCAGGAATTCTGCCATGAATTAGGAATGATTGGAGAATTTGAATTGACTCTAGCTCTTCTGCAGTCCTGATTCCTCTCTTTGCTCTCAGCATTTGCAACACTTGATTTACTTTGTCTTTGTTCTTCATTGTCAATTGGGCAGGAATCATTAGTTGATCAATATTGTTTGCTTTGATTAGACTTTGAAAGAGTACTGTCCTTGGGTTAGAGATAACTTCAGGCAATCTTAGATATTGGTCTTTCTTTAGGTCATCATACAGTCTCTTGTTGTTTTCCCCGTGCTTCTCAATTAATTCCAGAAGAGTGTCCAGCTCAGTAAACCTCAGTTTCTCTAGAGTTTCAAAGGATAAATGCCACAAGCAATTGTCCTTGGATACCATGATGATTTCTCTTAGATGAACATCCTTGATTTTCCTGACTGCTATTGTGAAGTACTTGACATTTTACTTGAGCATTGCCATGTAGGTCTTGGTGTCACCTTGTACACTGATGAAGATGGCTTTCAGAAACTCCAGAAAGGCCTCATCATGATAGATGTTTGAATTGGCAACTTCCTGTAGCTTGGCCTCGGTGATAATAGTTGATTTGACAAGCTGAGCTGTTGTGGAGATGAGAGGAGCAGAGACATCACTGGGCATTGTGCCAGGATAAAAAGTTGTAGTCACACTACTTTTCTGGCCAGCTAAACTGGCGACAGAAACAGTAGGAAGGGTGATTGGCTTGAGCTCCTTTTCTGATATGATTTTCCCTTTAAGCTTTTGCCTGGTAGGAGCTCCCCCTTTCTTTTCCAGAATTGCCCCTTCCTTTCCTTTCTCCCCCTTAGGCTTGGGATCAGACAAGATGTCTTGAGCTTCTCCAGAAATAGGAAGGTTCATGCTTCTCATCATAGAAGTCATCATCTGTTGTTGGACTAGCAGAATATTTGATGTGGAGTTTCTTTGGTCATCCAACTTAGCATTTAAGAGCTCCAAGGAATGAGAAATCCCTTGGTTTTCAGACTTTAGGGTAGCCACTTCTTTCTCCAACCTGTCAACCTTTGAGAATAGTTGCTCAGACTTGAAAGGATTGAGAGACTGGTCTTTGAGCTTGGAGAAATCAAATTTGGAGATGTTGGAAATGGGAACTTCATCCACCAGCTTGTCACCATACTGGTTTTTCCACATTACAGTGAGCATGGAGTTAGAGGTTATGTTGGACTGCACTTGATTATCTAGCTTGGTAACAAGTTTCTTGAGATTATCTGTGGCCAAGGCTAGAGTGAAGTCCATCTTGGTGACATTACTAGCAGTTTTCTGCACTTTCTTGAGGATGCCATCTACCTTGGGAAAATCAGAGAGATAGGAGTTCCTGAGCTGTGTCAAAGATTTGTCTGTTTCCTCCTTGATAGTAGAAATCTCTGATTGAAGACCATTCCCAAGATAATGCAGAGCCTTCAGCTGATTCTTGTACATCTCATTCACTGCTTCAAAAAATGCTGCATGAGAAAGATTCTTGGCATTGGACCCCAAAGATGTAAGATATTCTTCCCTGAGAAAGGCTAGGGCATCTTTGAGCCTCACAGTTCTTTTGGCATCCAACCAGACATCTACATTGCCATCCTGTTGAGCCTCATCTACAATCTTCTCCTGCTGTGCCTCAACATCCTCCTTATGACATAGAAGAATGGCTTCATAGTCTGAGTTGGGGAGATTAGTTGTTAGGAGATGTTGAGCAATTTTAGAGATCTCATCAATCTGTGCCACATGAAGATTTTGGAGTTCTTCTTCCGTCAATTGTGAGGGCACAGATGATGATCCTGAAGGCCTGTCATGTTGCACAGGTTTCAGCCATTCTGACATGGTGGCCTGAGCCAAGTGAGAGCTAGTGCTAGACACTTCATGAGGAATAGAAATATGAGTTTCCTCCAGTCTTGGAATGACTGTAGAGTCTGATGCTGTCTCCATTGAAATGGGATGAGGTACAACATCATCTTTATGTGCCTGTGAAGGCTGGTCCAAATCCCTAAGGATTGGAGAGGTTGGCACAGAGTCTCTAGTAAGGACTGGTGAATCCTCTATGTTTGTGTTGGTGTCATTAGAATATGCCCCAACATGCATTTCCTGACCAACGAAATGAGGGTCCTGGGTGATGAGCACAGTGTCAAGCACCATGTCACTTGAAATGGGCTCAATCACAGATTCAAATTGTGAATGATCAAGAGCAGAATTGTCATGTGAATGACTTTCCTGTAATGAAGAAATTTTAGATGTAGAATCTGGAAGAGAAGAGGAGTTTAGACTTGATTTTGGCAACTCCCCCTGAGAAATAGGAGGAGTTTCAAAGTTGATGTGCTCTCCACTCAGTGATTGATCACCCTTATTTCCACCTAAGTCAAGAGTGAGTTCTTGACCCTGTGCTGACTCTATACAGGTTGTAGTGGGGAGACTACTCTTTTCAATACCAATGCCCTGTTGAGAGGACATTGATAGTAATAGGTGTACCCCTTTTTGCACATCTGAATCCTGTTGGGAGGATTCAGTGGTAGCTAGAGTTTTGGATTTCTTCTTTTTTCTAGTGAGCTGTGACTCAGGTTCCTCACTTCCTAAATCTACAGTCTCATCAGTTATAGCAAGGGTTCTCTTCTTGGTCTTCTTTTTAGTAACACCAATCTTTTGAAAGATTGGTGCACTTGGCTCCCTAATTTCTAAGGTAGTGTTTGCATAAGGGTCACTGGATGGGATAGGAAGGCTAGGGTTAGACTTTGTAGCTCCTTGATAAGTGGGTATTTTATTCACTTAGAACATTTCCGTTTGGCTTAAAACGAATGTTTGTACTCGAGTTGTGGTATTTTTGATCTCTTTTAAGGGTATTGTGCAGGTATATTTATCACAGGTGTACTAGGAACGAAGCGGAGCAATCGGAGCGCGAAACGGAGTTATAATGAAGAAAAGGGAAAAAATTCAGTTTGCTGGACAGAGGGAATGGCGCGGCAGCGCCGTGTTAGTACTTGAGAATGGCGCGGCAGCGCCACTTGAAAAAAACTGAGCAGTGATCCTGGGGCGGCAGCGCCGTGCTCCTATACAAAATTGGCGCGGCAGCGCCGGTCACTCTGGCGAAAAATTCCTGTTTTAACCTAATTGCTGATTTTTCGAGTGGAAGTAAAAAAAATTACAAATCCATACGAATTATTGCACCTGGAGGCCTATATAAAGAAAAAAAAACCCTAGAGATCAAGGGGGGAGACTCATACCACAATTTATCTACGTAGTTTTAAAAAGCACGAAGAAGCAAGGAAGAAGATAGTTTTCAATTATTCTTGTATTCTAGCTTGTGGATGCTTGGTTTGGGTGTAATCTTAGAACCTTTGATAATTATTTTAATATAAATTCATTTCCTTCAATCATGTTTTCATTAGAACCCATGGTGACGATTAGTTTGATTATGAACTAACTCGTTGTCATGGGGTTTTAGCGGAGTTATTCATGAAGTTTATTTGTTGAATTTTCTCGATGCCTACAGTGTGATTGATGCGATATCCTATCATGGTTGTTTTTAATTCGTTATAGGAGAGTAGCTAACTCCTGTAATTGTGTGTTAATTCTTATTGAAGCGAAAGTGGATTTAAGAGTTTAGAATTTTGCCATGCTAGCATAGGTTTATGCGTGAGAATATCATTCGTAATTAGTGTCGTAACTCTAACCGTTTTATGACGACTATGTGATCAATTGAATGCTTGTACTTAACAAATATGTTTTCAATCTCTATAGACATATAGGGACTAAGCATACCTTGGAGACTAAGTGATTTCCATCTTATTGTGGAAATTATTTAGGATGGTATTTGTGCAACGAAAGTTGGCTTTTATCAGTTTTGTGTGTTCGATCAGGTATTAATAAATCACATAAAAAGGGCTAGAGAATTGGAAACTTTAGATGGATTGTTTAATGAAGTTGAAATCCCATGTTTTAATTGCATAAGTAATTCAATATAAATCATTCGTTCAAGTAGTTGATAATTAGTTATAAATTTTAGAATAATTTTAGTGGTAAACAAAATCCAATTGTTATTGTTTTAGCATCGAATAATAGTCATACATTGGTGAGTGAATTAACTAGACAAGACAACAATTCCCTGTAGGAACGAACCTTATTTGCTATCTGTATTACTTGAGATCACGTGCACTTGCGTGTTGAGTTTGGTCGTAACAAGTTTTTGGCGCCGCTGCCGGGGAATTTGGTTTTATTTGTTTAGTTTCAGTATTTACCATCAGTGGTCATTAAAGTTCGGTGACTAGGACGTTCTCACCAATTTTTCTAGTTGGTGAATTTCAGGTACTTATTGAGAGTGTATGCGTACACGAGCTCGAGCACGTAGAGAAGAATTAGCAAGAAGAGAAGAACTAGCACGAAGGAAACTTGACTTTGAGAACATCAGTGTAGAAAACAAGCGTGTTACAAAAGAAGATATGGATGATCAAGCACAACCAACGAAGGCTTTGAGTGAATTCTCTCAGCCAAAAGTGGAGGACATTCATACCAGCATTGTTCGTCCAGCTATTGGGGCAAATAACTTCGAGCTTAAGCCAAACATCATTCAGATGATTCAGAATACGGTTCAGTTTGGGGGTAGTCCTGCTGAAGATCCCAATGCTCATATTAGGGACTTTCTTGAGATCTGTGATACCTTCAAATTCAACGGAGTTACAGATGACGCAATCAGATTGAGGCTATTTCCCTTCTCTCTTAGGGATAAAGCCAAGAGTTGGTTACATTCCATGCCATCAGGTTCTATTACAACATGGGCAGACTGTGCTCAAAAGTTCTTGACGAAGTATTTCTCCATGGCGAAGACAGCAGCTTATAGAAATTCTATTTCTCAGTTTGCTCAGCAATCCCAGGAATCTTTGGGGGAAGCTTGGGAAAGGTACAAGGAGATATTGGCACGTTGTCCTCATCATGGGATGCCGGATTGGATGGTAATCAGCAATTTCTATAATGGATTGGGAGCTCAGTCAAGGCCTATGCTTGATGCAGCTTCTGGAGGAGCACTGTGGGCAAAAAGCTATGAGGACGCCTATAATCTTATCGAGATGATGGCCGCCAATGAGTTTCAGAATCCTATTCAACGCTTGCCACCTGCTAAAGTGGCTGGAATTCTTGACTTGGACGCAGCTACTACTATTGCTGCTCAACTCAAAGCGTTGACAATGAAGGTAGATTCCCTTTCTAATCATGGGACTAACCAGGTTGCTATGGTGTGTGAATTGTGTGCAGGGGCTCATGACACGAATCTGTGTGCTATCTCATCTGAATCAGCACAGTTTGTTAGTAACTTTCAGAGAAATCAGCAACCAGCACCTAATGTGTATCATCCAAACAATCGGAATCATCCTAATTTCAGTTGGAGCAACAATCAGGGTGGTGTTCAGCAACCACAAAATCAGCAGTTCAATGCAAGGCAATATAATCAGAACCATCAACCACCACCTTATGCTCCAAGGCAACCATTCAATCCACCGGGATTTCAACCGTCTCAAGGGAATCCATTGAATCAGTCTGAGAAGTCTGAATTGGAAGAGCTTCGAATGATGTACAAGAGTCAGGCGGTGTCGTTGAAAACTTTAGAGAATCAGATTGGGCAACTAGCCAATGCATTGTTGAACCGTCAACCAGGAACGCTTCCGAGTGATACAGAGATGAATCCAGGCAAGAAAGATCACAAGGAACAGGTCCAGGCAGTAACCTTACGATCGGGGAAAATTCTACAAGGTCAGAACGAAGAAATTTCAGCCGAGGAAGAAAATGAAATTTTTCAACAGAATGAGCGGCGCGGCAGCGCCGCTTCCCAGTACAAAAATGGCGCGGCAGCGCCGGGCCTGCTGGAGGAAAAAAAAAATTTGATGCTGAGGTCGATTCTGTTCCTGATTTGGTACCTAATGCTACTCCCTCGACTCATGTAACTGGGAAGAGTGATAATTCTCAGAAAGTAGTTGAAGAAAAGGTGTTTCCACCTCCTCCATTCCCAAGACGAGTTCAAGGGCTAAAGTTTGACAAGCAGTTTGCTAAGTTCTTGGATGTCTTCAAGAAGCTTCAGATTAACATACCATTTGCAGAGGCTCTTGAGCAAATGCCGAGCTATGCGAAGTTTATGAAGGGCATTCTTTCGAAGAAATTGAAACTTGAGGAGCTAGAGACAGTTGCATTGACGGAAGAATGTAGTGCCATCTTGCAACAAAAGTTGCCACCTAAGTTGAAGGACCCTGGAAGCTTCACCATTCCATGTACTATTGGAGATCTCTCATTCAGCAAATGCTTGTGTGATTTGGGTGCAAGTATTAATCTCATGCCCTTATCAGTTTTTATGAAACTTGGTCTTCCAGAACCAAAGCCAACTACTATCACTCTGCAACTTGCGGACCGTTCGGTTACTTATCCTCGAGGAATAATTGAGGATGTTTTGGTGAAGGTCGACAAGCTTATCTTTCCAGCCGACTTTGTTATTCTTGACTTTGAAGAAGACAAGAAGATCCCTATCATCTTGGGACGACCATTCTTGGCTATAGGTCAGACTCTGATTGATGTCCAAAAGGGAGAACTCACTATGAGGGTGCACGATCAAAATGTCACCTTTAATGTGTTCAATGCAATGAAGCTTCCAACTGACGAGGAAGTGTGTTTTAAAATTGATATGGTGGACAAGGTGGTTAACTCCGCAACTCAACACTTGATCAAACCTGATGTGTTGGAAAGAGTTCTTGCTAACGACTTGGAGATTGAGAACGAAGAGGAGGAAGAGCACTTGCAATATCTTAATGCATCTCCATGGAAGAAGTTTAAGATTCCGTTTGAATCTTTGGGGTTGTCAGAGCTGAAGAAGTCTCATGTTAGACTTAAGCCGTCTATCGAGGAAGCACCTACATTGGAACTTAAGCCATTGCCTGAACATCTAAGGTATGCCTATCTTGGCGACTCTTCTACCTTACCTGTTATTATATCATCTAAGCTTTCAGGCATGGAAGAGGAAAAGCTATTGCGAATTCTAAGGGATTTCAAATCAGCCATTGGGTGGACTATAGCAGACATCAAGGGTATTAGTCCTTCTTACTGCATGCACAAAATTCCTTTGGAAGAAGGAGCTAAACCTACAGTTGATAATCAAAGGAGACTGAATCCTGTGATGAAGGAAGTTGTGAAGAAGGAAATTCTTAAATGGCTTGATGCAGGCATTATCTATCCGATCTCTGATAGTTCTTGGGTGAGTCCAGTGCAATGCGTGCCTAAGAAGGGAGGCATGACAGTGGTTACCAATGAAAAGAACGAGCTCATTCCTACGCGAACAGTTACTGGATGGAGGATTTGCATGGATTATCGAAAGTTGAACAAGGCTACTCGAAAAGATCATTTTCCCCTCCCGTTCATTGATCAGATGCTGGACAGATTGGCTGGACATCAGTACTATTGCTTGCTTGATGGTTATTCTGGTTATAATCAGATTTGCATAGCACCCGAGGATCAAGAGAAGACTACATTCACTTGTCCATTTGGTACATTTGCATTCAGACGTGTCTCTTTCGGGTTGTGTGGAGCACCAGCTACTTTTCAGAGATGCATGATGGCCATTTTTTCTGACATGATTGGAAGTAATGTGGAAGTATTTATGGACGATTTCTCAGTCTTTGGGGATTCTTTCGATGAGTGCTTGGAAAACTTGAGTTTGGTTCTAAAGCGTTGTGTGGAGACAAATCTTGTTCTAAATTGGGAAAAGTGCCATTTCATGGTACAAGAAGGTGTCATTCTGGGACACAAGGTTTCGTGTAAAGGTTTGGAAGTTGACAAGGCAAAGGTGGCGACTATTGAGAACCTTCCTGCCCCTGTTTCAGTTAAGGGCATTCGCAGCTTTCTTGGTCATGCAGGGTTTTACAGGCGTTTCATAAAGGATTTCTCAAAAATTTCTAAGCCACTTTGCAATCTCTTGGAAAAAGATGTTCCATTCAAGTTTGATGAGTCTTGCTTACAGGCATTCGAGATCTTGAAGAAGAAATTAATTTCTGCTCCAGTTATTACAGCTCCTGATTGGAACCAACCATTTGCTTTGATGTGCGATGCTAGTGATTTTGCACTTGGGGCCGTTCTAGGCCAAAGGAAAGAAAAGGTGTTTCATGTTATTTATTATGCAAGCAAAACTCTTAATGATGCTCAGATGAATTACACCACCACTGAGAAGGAACTACTTGCTATTGTCTACGGGTTTGAAAAGTTTCGCTCTTATCTGCTTGGTACTAAGGTGACAGTTTATACGGATCATGCTGCTATTCGCTATCTCCTGGCGAAGAAAGATGCTAAGCCAAGGTTGATTCGTTGGGTTCTTCTGTTGCAAGAATTTGACGTGGAAATCAAGGACAGAACGGGGACGGAGAATCAGGTAGCTGACCATCTCTCTAGATTGGAAGATCATGGGAAGTCACCTAAAGATAATACGGTTATTAATGAGTTTTTTCCGGATGAGCAACTATTCAGTGTGAAAGATGTTGAACCATGGTATGCCGACATTGTGAATTATCTAGTAAGTAACATCATACCACCTGAGCTCTCTTATGCTCAAAAGAAGAAATTCTTACATGATGTCAAGCAGTATATTTGGGATGAGCCGTTTTTGTTCAAGCAAGGAGTTGATCAGATTATTAGGCGTTGTGTTCCTTACAGTGAGACCGAGGCTATTCTTAGTGATTGTCATGCTACAGCTTATGGAGGCCATTATGCGGGTGAAAAGACAGCCACACGTATTCTTCAAGCAGGTTTCTATTGGCCGACTCTATTCAAGGATGCTCATCAGTTTGTGTTGAGATGTGATCGATGTCAACGAGTTGGTAATATTTCTCGTAGGGACGAGATGCCTCTTAATGTCATGTTGGAGGTAGAGATCTTTGACGTGTGGGGAATCGACTTCATGGGACCGTTCATTCCGTCATGTGGTAATCAGTATATTCTGTTACCTGTGGATTATGTGTCTAAGTGGGTGGAGGTAAAGGCACTTCCAACGAATGATGCTAAGGTGGTGCTTAATTTCCTTCACAAGAATATATTTACTCGGTTTGGCACTCCACGGGTTATCATCAGTGATGAAGGTACGCACTTTTGCAATCGGAAGTTTACATCTCTTATGGCACGCTACAATATCAATCATCGAGTTGCTACAGCTTATCATCCTCAAACCAATGGGCAAGCTGAAGTGTCTAATCGTGAAATTAAACGGATTCTTGAGAAGGTGGTAAGTCCTTCTAGGAAGGATTGGGCGTTGAAGCTTGATGAAGCAGTGTGGGCTTATCGGACGGCCTATAAAACACCTTTGGGAATGTCGCCGTTTCAGCTTGTGTATGGAAAAGCGTGTCATCTTCCAGCTGAGTTAGAACACAAGGCTTATTGGGCATTGAAGAAGCTGAATTTTGATCTTACAGCAGCAGGTGAAAAGCGTATGGTTCAGTTGAATGAATTGGACGAGTTTCGATTGCAAGCTTATGAGAACAACAAGCTATATAAAGAGAAAGTCAAAAGGTGGCATGATCGTCGGTTGGTTCTTAAGACATTTGTGCCCGGGCAATTGGTGTTGTTGTTCAACTCTCGACTTCGGTTATTTCCTGGAAAGTTGAAGTCACGTTGGTCAGGTCCATTCTCAGTTAAAACAGTTTTTCAGCATGGAGCAGTGGAGATTTTTGACAAGTCACCGGACCAGTCGTTCAAGGTCAATGGTCAGCGGTTAAAGCCATATTTTAGAGAGAAGTTGAATCGCGAAGTTGAGACCGTGGTTCTAATTTGCACAACGTAAGGAGATGGAGTTATGTCAAGCTAATGACTTAAAAAGAGCGCTTCGTGGGAGGCAACCCACTTGATGGTAGGCTTTTAATTCTTCTAAAAAAATAAAAAAAAAAAAAATAGAAAAATAGAAAAAAAATTTCAGCAGAAGTTCTGGCGCGGCAGCGCCGTGGTAAGGCATAAAAATGGCGCGGCAGCGCCGTGTAGTCTGCTGAGAAAAAAAAAACAGAAAATTTGAAAAAAAAAAAAGAAAAAAAAGAAAAGTGTTGTTGTAATTAGTGGCCCATTACCCTAACCCACTACCCATACCCTCTAACCCTAAACTCCTCTATATAAACCCACATCCCATAACCCTACCTATACAACCTATACATACACTACTTACAAATCTCACAAATTCTCAAACACTCTAAACACTTTCTTCCATTCGATTCAATGGCATCCAAGCGACAACGAGTTGTAATTGGTGGTGGTAGTGAGGGTGCTAGTGGTAGTGGGGCTGGTGGAAGGCACCCTCGTTCTTCTTCGTCATCTGATTCTGGGGGAGGTAATGGTGGACCTCAATTTGTTTCTAATGAGGCTCGTGAGGCTTATAATGAGTTGTTGGGGCGTCCTATTGCCCGTGAGAGGGGTCTTTTGCCTACGGCATCGGATGGGTATATGTTGGAGAATATTGCGGAGAGAGGTTGGGAGCAATTTTGTGAGGCTCCGGAGCCTGTTCCGATGACGGTGGTTCGCGAGTTTTATGCGAATGCTAGTGTGGACAGGAATGGGATTAGCCAAGTTCGTGGGTTTCGTGTGGATTATCGGTCGCGTGCTATTCGTCGTGTTCTTGGTCTTCCGACTCCTAGGAGGAATCAAGAGGACTGGTCGGGAAGGACTCGCGATGCTGTGGACCTTCAGATGATTATTCAGAGGTTATGTGTTCCAGGTACACAGTGGACCTTGCGGCGTGGCACTACTGAGCCTACTTCGTTTATGTCGACGGCTCTGAATCAGTATGCGCGTATTTGGCATTTGTTCATTTGTGCTAACCTCATCCCTACTAGGCATTCTAATGAGGTGACAGTGGAGAGGGCTATCTTGTTGTTTGCTATTTGCAGCAGAGAGTTGGTGGATGTGGGTAATTTGATCCACCAGGGGATTCTCCGTTTTATGCAAGGGAGTACCACTGCAGCGATTCCTTATGGTTCGGTTATTGCTAGGTTGGCTAGGGATGGTGGTGCTATTTGGTCAGAAGCGGAGGTTGTGCAGCAACCACAGGCAGCACTGGATCATCAGAGTATAATGAGGCTGAATGTGTGGGATGGAGGTGAGCCGGATTGGTGGGGTCTTGGTTATGTAGTAGAGGGTCAGCAGCAGCAACAGCAGCAGCAGGAGGAGGAGCCTCAGGATGGAGGTTCTCTTATTAGTCAGCGGCAGTATAGGCGATTGACGAGGCGTATCGATGCGGTGCACGATATGCAGGCAGGTTTTGCAGCAGATTTTGGTCAGTTTGCACAGGCTTTGAGCACGGCTTTGCGTGCCAATGGGGTGGACGTGACTTTTCCGTCCTTTGGAGTTGGCGCTGTCTATCCACCACCGGACACTCCTAATGGGAGTGGTTCGGACGACGAGTAGGTATGCTTTGCACTCTTTTAATTCTTACCTTCAATGTGGGCATTGAAAATTTTAAGTTTGGGGGTGGGGATGAAAGGTGCATTTGTATATTAGGTGTATTGCATATTAGGAGCATTTTGTTGCATGTTAGTTTAGAGCATATAGGACATTCTGTTATTTTGTTATTTTTGTTCATATAGTTGCATAAGCATGGCATGCATTTTCATGATCCCTTAGGACGAGCTATTTCTGTTTGGCAGGTAGATGTTGATTTGAGTGTGGTAATCATGAATAGAGGGTTGATTTATAATTTCTATGAAATTGACATGCATGTTATGGGGACAAAAACAATTACACAACTCATTGTTTGCTTTTGGACTAGATTGGGGGTCATGCTTGTTTGGATGTTTTGAGGTTTAATTACCTGGTTATATTTAGAATGTTCTTTATTCCCTTGATAACGTAAGAGCACTAAAGTATAAGTTTGGGGGGAAACAGGATTTTCATGCTAGTTGTTTGTTGTTATGGCTAGGTGTCAAATGGCTAGTAGCCGGCTCATATTTATATGAGTAGTCTAGGGTTGGAATTGAGAATTCTCATTCCAGATTGTATAGAAAAAAAAAAAAGAAAAAAAAAGAGTCATGTAAATAGTTAAATGCAAAAGTAACCACGAGTGAGCTCTTTAATACTCGAGTAATTAAGTCTGAGGGGACTTAGTCCTAGTGACCTAAGGCTTTTATAGTCTGGGATCCACTGACCTAACACTCGCTACATGGGTATTATTGTATAAGCCTTTTGGGGTCTCACTCATTGCACGGTTAAATAAGCATATGTGTTGTGAATAGTAGTGTGTGTCGTGGTAATAAAGCATGAATTCCTGGTTAACCTGAATGAGTATGGAGGTGTCTCGAAGTTATGATGTGTCTACCGTTCATTTTTTTTATAAACTTGTGATTGCCTTGACTAAGAATCTGTATGATTTTTGATCTAGTGTTAGGAGTATATCTGATGAGTATCGCACACACCACGTTCCTAT
Source organism: Heracleum sosnowskyi (assembly GCA_030848705.1). Lineage (NCBI taxonomy): Eukaryota > Viridiplantae > Streptophyta > Magnoliopsida > Apiales > Apiaceae > Heracleum > Heracleum sosnowskyi. The sequence continues at coordinate 308,890 of JAUIZM010000084.1, forward strand.
GCATGTATTGTTAGTATACGGGAATTTAGTCGAGCTCTGTTTGGAAGTTGTTGCATGATTTGAGATGTTTGCCTAATGAATGGTTTTGGTTAGTCTAAGGGGGTCCTTGCATTTCCATATAGTTGCATACATGTAGTTAGTTGCATTTGTAGTTGCATTGTTAGATGGATTTTGTGGGTACATTCACTATAGGCCCTCACGAGACCTTACTCGTCCACTAGGGCTGCCTAGGGGTTTAAAGGGCTTGTTGCATAAGCCAAATGCAACCGTGATCACCTACGGAAGTGGTAGTTTGTTTATGCTCGAGGACGAGCGTCGGTTTAAGTTTGGGGGTGTGATAAGTGGGTATTTTATTCACTTAGAACGTTTCCGTTTGGCTTAAAACGAATGTTTGTACTCGAGTTGTGGTATTTTTGATCTCTTTTAAGGGTATTGTGCAGGTATATTTATCACAGGTGTACTAGGAACGAAGCGGAGCAATCGGAGCGCGAAACGGAGTTATAATGAAGAAAAGGGAAAAAATTCAGTTTGCTGGACAGAGGGAATGGCGCGGCAGCGCCGTGTTAGTACTTGAGAATGGCGCGGCAGCGCCGCTTGAAAAAAACTGAGCAGTGATCCTGGCGCGGCAGTGATCCTGGCGCGGCAGCGCCGTGCTCCTATACAAAATTAGCGCGGCAGCGCCGGGCACTCTGGCGAAAAATTCCTGTTTTAACCTAATTGCTGATTTTTCGAGTGGAAGTAAAAAAAATTACAAATCCATACGAATTATTGCACCTGGAGGCCTATATAAAGAAAAAAAAACCCTAGAGATCAAGGGGGGAGACTCATACCACAATTTATCTACGTAGTTTTAAAAAGCACGAAGAAGCAAGGAAGAAGATAGTTTTCAATTATTCTTGTATTCTAGCTTGTGGATGCTTGGTTTGGGTGTAATCTTAGAACCTTTGATAATTATTTTAATATAAATTCATTTCCTTCAATCATGTTTTCATTAGAACCCATGGTGACGATTAGTTTGATTATGAACTAACTCGTTGTCATGGGGTTTTAGCGGAGTTATTCATGAAGTTTATTTGTTGAATTTTCTCGATGCCTACAGTGTGATTGATGCGATATCCTATCATGGTTGTTTTTAATTCGTTATAGGAGAGTAGCTAACTCCTGTAATTGTGTGTTAATTCTTATTGAAGCGAAAGTGGATTTAAGAGTTTAGAATTTTGCCATGCTAGCATAGGTTTATGCGTGAGAATATCATTCGTAATTAGTGTCGTAACTCTAACCGTTTTATGACGACTATGTGATCAATTGAATGCTTGTACTTAACAAATATGTTTTCAATCTCTATAGACATATAGGGACTAAGCATACCTTGGAGACTAAGTGATTTCCATCTTATTGTGGAAATTATTTAGGATGGTATTTGTGCAACGAAAGTTGGCTTTTATCAGTTTTGTGTGTTCGATCAGGTATTAATAAATCACATAAAAAGGGCTAGAGAATTGGAAACTTTAGATGGATTGTTTAATGAAGTTGAAATCCCATGTTTTAATTGCATAAGTAATTCAATATAAATCATTCGTTCAAGTAGTTGATAATTAGTTATAAATTTTAGAATAATTTTAGTGGTAAACAAAATCCAATTGTTATTGTTTTAGCATCGAATAATAGTCATACATTGGTGAGTGAATTAACTAGACAAGACAACAATTCCCTGTAGGAACGAACCTTATTTGCTATCTGTATTACTTGAGATCACGTGCACTTGCGTGTTGAGTTTGGTCGTAACACTCCTTTAGTCTTAGCCTTCCCTTTCCAGGAAAATTTATGATATATGGGCTTATCAAGTGAATAGGATGAGAATGTGTCTTGCATATGCTTAGTCACACTCAGAATCACATCCACTTGATTCCTTGTGTCCAATGAACCAAATAGAACTTTGGACATGGACTTGGAATAAGCCATCTTTGTTTGATCTATACCATCTAATTCATGCACATTATGATCAAGATAATTTAAAATGCATTGAATAAAACGAGAGTAAAAGATCTCATTACCTCTTCCACGAACAGTCCTACCTAGCCTCTGAGCCAATTCCTTGAGGATAATGGCTCCTACATTGATCTCCTGATTATGAGCTAAGGAGTAGGCTAGCTTCACAGCAATGTGACTGATGTGGTCCCATCCTGTCTTCTTGCATATGAACACCTTCTGGAGTGCGTCAAACAGAAATGACCACTCCCTTCTGACATGCTTCTTGTTAAGCTTAGCCATGTCTATCTCATCAGCATACTTGATTAGGTCCATATAAATGCCACCATTTCAATGTCATTGGCTTCAGCATCATGACCTTCAACCTTGAACCCCAAAGCTTCATTAATTTCTTTCTCCCCAAACTGCAACTTCTTGCCTCCAATAGTGCAAGTAATCTCCTGAAACGAAGTCCCATCCTCCCTTGCCATTGTAGATACCATAGTTGTTCTCCAGAATCCTTCCAGTACATCAACATATAATGTGGGGTTCATGGTTAAGGCTTGGCGAAGGTAGGAGGTGTTCAAGAACCGTACAAAAAACTTGTACCTGGGGTTTGCTTCAGCCTCAGAGGGGATAGTGAGAAGGTTTGTCTATTTGGGTATGACTAAAGGGTTTGAAGAAGAAGCTATTTGAGATTTGGGTGCCATTTGAAATTGAGAGTGAAGAAGATAGAAGAGAATTGGATTTTAGGTTTGAGAATTGAGAGCAATAGACAAGATGAAAAGTTGTGAACGGTCAGTAAAAAGTATTTATATGATAAAGACACTATGAGATGGAGTTATGAATTCGTACATGTTATTTTGATGTCGTGAAGTCTCAAAATAGCCTATATCGCGTAGTCTTACAAAGTATATCGCAGAGTCCAGAAATGAACTATGTCGCAAAGTCTTAAAGATAGAAGTATGGGGAGACTTTGCGATATAGTATAAATATCTTGTCTAAAACTCTCTTTTTGGAATTCTAGGCAATTTGTCAGACTTATATCAAAATTTTGAAATAAAATTAATTTAAGTCAAAATTCTGCTAAATATGGAGACTTGCGATATAGTTATTCTATGTCGCGAAGTCATAAAATGAACTATGTTGCAAACTCAAGAAATGAACTATATCGCGAAGTCTCACAATTTCAACAGTTTGCGATATAAGTCTATTTTATTTGAACTAAGTCGTGAACTCTCAAAATCACCTATGTAGAGATGTCTTAAAAGCTCATAACTTCTCATAACAGTATGATTTGAAAAATATGCAGTAAAATACTGAAATATTTAAAAATCATATCTCAGCTAATTTTCACTCCATATGAATATAGCATTTAAATACAGTGAAAATTTATTGCTGCAACAATTAACTAGCATACTTACTTAGAACAACTAAATGAAGGATTGAGCATTCCAATTTCACTCACAAGTCTGTTGAAGACAGCTTCATTTAGAGGTTTAGTAAATATGTCAGCTAATTGTTTCTCAGTTGGAACATAGGAGACTGTTATAGTACCATTTGCAGCATGTTCCCTAATGAAATGGTACCTTATCTCAATGTGCTTTGTAGTAGAATGATTAATAGGATTGGCAACAATGGATATTGCACTGGTATTGTCACACATCAGGGGAATGTGTTCCAACACTAGTCCATAATCAATGAGTTGATTTCTAATCCAAAGCAATTGAGCACAGCAGCTTCCAGCAACAATATATTCAGCCTCAGCTGTAGATGTTGCTGTGGATTGTTGTTTCTTACTGAACCATGACACTAACCTTTGACCTAAGAATTGGCAGCTTCCAGAGGTGCTATTCCTGTCAATTCTGCATCCAGCATAATCAGAATCTGTGTAACCAACCAGGTTGAACCCAGTGCCCTTTGGATACCATAGCCCAAAATTAGGAGTCCCTTTCAGATACCTGAAGATTCTTTTGATAGCCATCATGTGAGATTGGAACCTTGCACAAAGGTATGTGGCAAACATGATGTCAGGCCTACTAGCTGTGAGATAGAGTAATGATCCAACCATTCCTCTATAGACCTTGATGTCCACTCTCTTGCCCTTCTTATCTTCATCAAGCTTGATTGCAGTGCACATTGGAGTTTTTGCAGGGGATGAATCTTCCAAACCATATTTCTTTAAGAGATCTTTAACATACTTGGATTGATTTATGAAGATACCATCCTCCCTTTGATGTACTTGCAGGCCTAGGAAGAAGTTTAACTCTCCCATCATACTCATCTCATATTTGCTTTGCATCAACTTATAGAACCTTTGACAGAGTTTTTCATTTGAAGAGCCAAAGATGATATCATCCACATAAATTTGAACTAGAATGATATCATTGCCATGCTTCTTGAAGAATAGAGTTTTATCAATTGTACCTCTCGTGAATTGATGCTCAAGAAGAAATTGAGATAGAGTTTCATACCAGGCTCTTGGTGCCTGTTTGAGTCCATAGAGTGCCTTGAGCAGTCTATACACAAAGTCTGGGAAGTCTTCATTCTCAAAGCCAGGAGGTTGGGATACATAAACTTCTTCAGCAAGATCACCATTTAGAAAGGCACTTTTAACATCCATTTGATACACCATAAAATCTGAGTGTGCTGCAAAGGCTAAGAAAATTCTAATAGCCTCCAGTCTAGCTACTGGTGCAAATGTCTCATCATAGTCAATGCCTTCTTATTGACAGTATCCTTTGGCAACCAACCTTGCTTTGTTTCTTATCACCACTCCTTCTTCATCCATTTTGTTCCTGAACACCCATTTGGTGTCAATAACATTCTTTCCTTCAGGAGGTGGCACTAGTTCCCATACTTTGTTTTTCTCAAATTGATTCAACTCTTCTTGCATAGCAACAATCCAGTCAGAATTCTTCAAAGCTTTTTCAATTACTTTTGGTTCTTCTTGTGACAGAAAGCAGCTATACAGACATGTATTCATTGTTGCCCTCCTTGTTCTAACTCCCTCACTAGGATCTCCAATGATTTGATCCCTAGTGTGGGCTCTGTCCCATTTTCTTGTGTGACCCTGTTCATCTTCTTGAGTTGCCTCATGATCATTTTCATTAACAGTTGCATTCTCTTCTTCTCCCCCTGTGTTTGTGTTCCCTTGCACAGGTGTTTGAAGAAGATCATCAACTTCAAGAGTTTCAACATGTGGAACAGTTAGAACAGGCGGTTCATCCTCACTTTCAGAATCCTCAAGATATCCTTGATTTTTAAATCTCAATGGCACACTGTCTTTCTCACTTGTTCCAAGTTCAGGAAATTTCTTATCATCAAAGGTAACATCCATGCTTTCCATTACTTTGTGTTGCTCAGGTACAAACACTCTGTATGCTGTCCTTTCCAGAGAGTATCCAATGAAGATACCTTGAAATGCCTTAGCATCAAATTTTCCAACATGCTCAGAAGTATCTTTCATCACAAAGCACTTGCTTCCAAACACATGAAGATGCTTGAAGGATGCTCTTTTTCCAGTCATCAATGAATAAGAAGTTTTTCCAGACTTCTTATTGATCAATTTTCTATTTTGCACATAGCATGCTGTGTTAACAGCATCAGCCCAAAAGCTAGTAGGTAGCTTTGCATCCAACATCATTATCCTTGCAGCTTCAATGAGAGTTCTATTCTTTCTCTCAACTACTCCATTTTGTTGAGGTGTTCTGGGAGCTGAAAACTGTTGAGAAATTCCTTTATCTTTGCAGAACTCATACAATGTTGAATTTCTTAACTCAGTTCCATTATCACTTCTCAGAGCAACTACAGAGGAACCAGTGCTTTGTGCTTCTCTATCAACTCTCTTGATATGCTCTATAATTACTTGAGGTGCTTCATCCTTGGAAAACAGGAATTCCACCCAAGTGTATCTTGAATAATCATCAACCATAACTAGAGCATATTTCTTCTTGGAAAGAGACATTACATTCACAGGGCCAAATAGATCCATGTGAATTAGCTGCAGAGGCTTTGAGTTTGAATTGAGCACTTTGTTTTTGTGACTTGATCTCTTTATCTTTCCTCTTTGGCATGCTTCACATGCTCCATCTTGCACAAACTCCAAAGCAGGCATCTCTCTGATGAGTTCTCTTTTAGCTAGAGAATTCATTGCCTGAACATTCAAGTGAGACAGTTTCTTGTGCCACAGCCAGAATTCTTCATTGGTGGCTTTAGTGTAGAAACAACAAATTTCTCCCTTGTCTGTAGCCTTTAGGTTTGCTACAAACAAGCTTCCTTTCTTCACACCAATCAAAACAACTTCACCACTTCCTCTTTTTGAGATTAGACATTGATCTTCATCAAATTCCACTTTGAAACCCCTGTTGGTAAATTGTCCAATGCTCAAGAGGTTGTGCTTTAGTCCTTCAACAAATGCTACATCTTCAATAATGACATTCCCAGATTTAACACTGCCATATCCCATTGTATAACCAATGTTGTCATTTCCAAAGGTTACTGATGGGCCAGCCTTCTCCTCAAATGTGATAGCAGGGCTATATCACCAGTCATGTGACTTGAGCATCCACTGTCCAAGATCCATATGACCCTTTTATTCCTGTTGCCCTGCATTCACAAAGTGACTAAGTTGTTTTTGGTACCCACACTTGGTAGGGTCCAGTTGATTTAGAAACAGTTTTGTTATTGATTTTTCCATCATAAACAGTATTCTTCACAGTAGGAGACTTCACTGTGTTTGAGGCTTTGAAGTTGACACTCTTAGGCTCACATGAAGTCTTTCCCCTCTCAACCTTGATTGGGGATCCTATCCTGTGAGTGTGCATATGTGTGTGTGATTCACAGGATTGTGCAGAGTCAAGTTTATACTTTAGAGATAAGAAATTAGCAATCACAGTCACATAGCATGTCATGCAGTTAGAATTACCACAGAAAGAATCATGGATAGTGTTCATGCCAACAGAATGGTTACTCAGGTTATCAACTTCAACATTGACAGGTTTCTTACACTTATGAGTCAAATGATTCACAGATAAGCATTTCTGACACTGTTTCCTAGGAGCATTTGGCACATAAGCATAACTATTCCCTTTGTTGACACCTACTTTGCCATTTCTGTTCTGTTTCTTCTTTTGAACAACTTCTTTGTTAACCTTAGGACTTTTGACAAGATTTTCTTTGGTTTCTTTCTGATTTACAGATTTGGGAGAGGAAGTAGTGTCTTTAGAAGCCTCATCTTCTTCAAGTAATTGTTGTTTGATGACCAATAATTCTTCATCAAACTCAACAACACTCTTTTTGAAAATGGGCCTTTCAACACTAGACAAAATGGTTGGGGCATTTTTGTTTATAAAAGATTCTTTTCCTTTGCCCTTGGTCTTCTTCCTTCCCTTATCATTCTCATAATCAAAACCAACTCCAACCTTGCAGTCTTCAGTGTGTTCCTTGTGATAGGTTTGAACAAGCTCAGAGGAGTTCTTAAAACTTCTTATCTTTAATTCATTTTCAGCAATTTGTTCTCTAAGAGCTATTTCTATTTGTTCAGCACAAACTACTTTGTTCTTAAGATATTCAATCTCCTTCTTCAAACCATCAAGGCTCACAACCATTAATTCAAGTTCCTCATTCTTTTCTGTAAGCTCAAGATTTTTAGCAGTTAGCCTATCAATTTCTTCATTTGCAACTAACATGGTAGTATGAATATTGAACATCTCAGTACTGATATCTTCAACAGTTTGCTTATATTGAAAGAGAGTCATTTCAAGAGAAGTAAGAATGGGTACCTGACTTGAAGAATCACCATCATCAGAAAATGCCATCAAGGCATAGTTTGAGTACTCATGTTCTTCTTCTTCATCAGAATCATCCCATCACTTTCCTTCTGCAATAAAAGCTTTACCCTGATGTTTCGTGAGTAGAGTTTCATACTTAGCTTCAAGCTCTAAGTATGATTTGTCCTTTTTGACCTGTTTGGGCTTCTTGCACTCTGTGGCAAAATGCCCAAGTTCATTGAAGTTATAGCACCTTATCTTTGACCTATCCACACTCCCAGACTTGTATCCTCCTTTAGCAGCACCAACAATCCCTTTTCCTTTATTGAAAGAGTTTGAGCCACTTGATCCACCAGCATTAAACTTGGACTTAAATGGGCTGCTTCCTTTTGAACCTAATGTTAGGATATCTCCTAGCCATATAGGCAAAAGATTTGTTTTCCATTTTGTCCAGCTCATTTATGCTGTAGAACTCATCTTCCTCAGGCAAATCATAGACAACTTGAGTCTCATCACCAGTGTCTTCAACATCCAGCTCTTCAATCTTGACTTGACTGACTTTAAGAGATTCCATTCTTTGACCTATATTGTCAGCAATAAGGGCACAAGAAGTATTGGCCATTAATCCTTGCTTTGCTTGAATGGATCTCTTTTGAAACAACTCTAGCTCATATGTTTTCAAAACACCATACAACACATCAAAACCAATCTTAGTTAGATCCCTTTCTTTGAGGGAAGAGATTCTTGGTTCCAAGTGATCTGGTAGAGTCAGAAAAAACTTCATGTTGAGTTCTTCTGTTTCATAGTGTTTGTCATAGAGTTTGAGCTCATTTATTAGCTTGTTGAACCTCTCAAACACTTCCGTGATTCCCTCCTTTGGCTGAGCCATGAAAGCTTCATACTGAGAGACCAGAATCTGCTTCTTGTTCTTTCTTACTTCAGGAGTTCCTTCACATAGTACTTCTATAATATCCCACATTTTCTTTGCACTACTACAATGAGCAACAGTGCCATACATGTTGAAATCCATAGATTCACAAATGATAAGTTGGAGATGTCCATCTAGTGCTATTTTCTCCTTTTCAGGATCAGTGTATTTGGAGGGGTCTTTAGGTACATGTCTTGATGGTATTATCTCAGTACCAACAGTTGTTTCAGAAATCTCAATCATTGGAGTAAATGGACCATGCTTTAGAATGTCTAAGTACATGGGATTTGAAGCTTTGATGAAAAGCAACATCTTCTTCTTCCACAGACTGTAGTGCTCCTTGTTAAAGGGAGGAATCTTGATACTGCTTAGTTTCTGTGAACTCATTCTTGATCTTTTCCTGTTTGTATATCAAAAGCCTGCTCTGATACCACTTGTTAGTAATGAATGACACTAAGAAACTAGACAGAGGGGGGTGAATGGATAGTTTGAAAGATTTTCGATTTCTTGAAACTAAAATGCTGTGAGAGATTGTGTTTTATAAAATGCAGAATGAAAATAATAGAACACACACAATCACTTTAATCTACTTTGTATTAAGTAAATTAAATACTACAGCTTCCAAAATTTCACAAATGAAATTCTGGCTTCTAAACAAGAACAATGTTTTCTTGCTTTTCTTACAGAGAAAAGAGTGCTTGAATATTTCTATGTATTACTCTCTTACAGCTAACAATAGGGTGTGCAAGATATATATAACCTATACAAACTAGTGCACAACCTCTTTACACAGTTACCCCTCACTGTAAGTCCAACTTGTCCTGTCATAAGAAGTTAACTGTGTCAGGAAGGACCACTTGCTTTTCGGAGTCTTTCTCGTTTCTGTAGCTATTTGTCTCTTGTCTTTCTCTCCAAGTTTAGCTGTAGATTTGCCATCTGTTCTTTGGACCACCTTGCCAGAACAGATGCTTCAGTATTTGTCTCCTTTGAATTTTGGTTTTGTACCTTGATTTGTCTTGTTATAAACGGCTAAGTGTTAATATCGTGAACTCCATCATTTCCCTGACTTCACGATATATCCTTTGAAGACTTCGCGACATAGCCTTTGAAGACTTCGCGACATAGCCTTTTTTAAGGACTTCGTGATCTAGCCTGTTTGAGGACTTCGCGACACAGCCTATTTGAGGACTTCGCGATCTAGGCTTTATGAGGACTTCGCGACATAGCCTTTTGAGGACTTCGCGATCTAGGCTCTTTGAGGACTTTACGATCCAGTACATTTTGACTTTGCTATATCAACACTTCACGATATGAGTAATGAAGACTTCACGACATAGTTCATTCAGGACTATGCGATCTCAGTACTTCACGACATGGATATTTTAGACTTCACGACATAGCTTTATTTTGACTTCACGGTATAGGGACTTAGAAAAACTTCTGCAACTTATTTCTTCAGGGCCTTATTCATCTCCATCCTGCTGCATGAACATTTCTGAACTTCTACCAAGATAATTATTCCATGGCCTATGTACATTCTAGATTGCAAGAAACTTACTAAGCTCATTATAACTTTGAGCATACAAGATAAAGCTAAGTACATGAAAACAAGACAAGTACAGTAGAGACCTATACTATATCCCAGTGAAAGAATTCACTAGGTCATGTAGAGTGACATAGTCACAATGAGTAGGCTTGTTAATAGTGGTATTCAGACATGTCTTGAGCCTAACAGTAGACGATTTATTTTATCAATTTTTTAGAATTTTAGAATTTAAATACTAAACTGTTGTTCACTTTCGGTGAATATGGTAAATTAAGTGTTAGTTATGTTAACTTATTTGAAAAGTAGTATAACATTTTGGTAATTATTAGTTTATTTAATATGATTGAATAAAACGTGAAAATAAATTGGTAACAAAATGAGTGTGGGACTGAAGGAGTATATTATTATTATTATTATTATTATATAATTTCCTCTACTTCTTTAATATAGTACATCTCATAGTTATTGAATGTATGTTCCGGTCCAAACTTCCTCAAAAACAAAATTTTAAAAACTTATCTTCAAGGCTACAAAGGTAAGTTTTTTAACTATTGTATTGTGTGTAAATAATACAAAACAAATTTCACAATCATGTAATTTATTTTGTAGATCAATATATTATCTATTAAATTTGATAAGTACGAGAGATCGGCTCAGAAAATATTTTTAAAATGAAGCTGGTTCATTACGAATATCATATTATATGTTAAAATTAAAAATTGCTATTATATTATGTATTTAAGAATATAAGCTGGAATTTAAATTTTGGAAATAATATAAATGACAAACAATATTTCAACATAATATTAAAATAATAAAAATATTAAATAATTGGCTTTTCTATATTTATTCAGATGTTCCATAAATGATTAAGACCACACAGAAAATCCAAAAAAAATGTTACGTTAAAAATATAATATTTATTTAATTTAAAAACATTTTTTATAAAATATATTTTTAAAAAAATATAGAAAATTTATTATAAGGCCGTTGTCAAACGCGGTTTAATAAACTATTAAGAAGACAGGGTTATGAGGTGGCGACTCAAATCACTTCCATTTATTTTTCTAATTTTCTCAAATTTTTGAATTATTAATATTAAAGATTTGAAAATGTCTCAATTGTCTTTAAAATCTTTACTAATGGAAAAAAACTAAATATACAATTTCAATATTCTTGCCTTTAAACTCTTTACTAATGGAGAAATCTAAATATAATTTTAATATTCTCCTAAATTTTTTATTAAACAATATCTCAATTGTCTTTTAAATCTTTATTAAGTGAGGAAACTAAATATACAATTTTAATATTTTTAACTTTAAAATCTTTACTAAAGGAGAAAACTAATTATACAATTTTAATATTCTCTTAATTTTTTTATTTATGAATATACTTACTACCATAAAAAAAACTAAATATATTATTTTACTATCTTCTAATGCAGTATATTAATATTTCCTAAACTTATTCTACGAGTCCAATTTATTTACTCTTTTAATCGAGAAAAAAATAAATGAGACAATTTCAGAGGTGAAAGACGATTTGAGAGTTAGCATGTCTTCTCGTTGATATAAGTACGGTGAGGTTCTCAAATTTTCTTGATCTATTTTTTCTAATTTTATCAAAATTTTGAATTAATAACATTAAAGGTTAAAAACTATCTAAATTATCTTTTAAATTTTAAGTAATGAAAATCTTGATTATCTTACATCCTCTTAAACTTTCTTTTTAAATAAATTATTATCTTAAAGTAAATTAATATCTTAATATTATCCTAAAATTTATCTTCAAGTCAAATTACCATGTTTATATTCTCTTAAACTCAAAGTTACCATATTAATATTCTCACATATTTTTTCTTGAATGTCTAAAATTTATCTTGAAATCAGATTATCATCTTAATATTCTCATAAAAAACTATTAAAAATTAGGTTCTCATTTTTTTTGTAAAAAAACTACGTTTAATTTATAATATATGTTTTACATATATGATAAAAATCATTTTTTAAGTTTTACCTTTTAATTTTTATAGAAAATAATACTTACAGAAAATGCAAGTTCTTATAAAATAAAATAAAATATAAAAATCTTATTTTTTTTTTCATTTATCTTCTCGAGTACCTATATTTTAAACAATAAAAATAATAATATTTAAAAATATTTAAATTTATGATATAATAAAATTGATTAATAGATTATGTAATTTATTTAGGAAATTAGTTTGTTATCTTTTTAGATTTGGTAAAAACGAGAAAGCGGGTCAGGAAACATATTTAAACGATTCATTAGGAAGAACATATTATATGATAGAATTTAATATTGATGTTACATTATGTATTTTAAACTAGAAGTTGAAATATGAATTTTAAGAAAAATAAAAACGGTGATAAATATACTAATATTTCATATTGTATTAAAATAATGGAAAATATTAAACAATTACTCTTTTTTATATTTATTCAAAATTTCGGTAAATGACCAAGACGAAACAGAAAATTCAAATTAAATCTTAATTTTTTGTTAGAAATTGATATGGGTTGAAAAATAACCCTAGAAATGTAATTAATGATGTATTAATTACACCTGATTTGGTCCAAGAATTAGGCCCGAAACCCTAATTATTTATTAATTTCAAAATTAATAAATAGAGAAAATCTACAGCTCATGAAAGGAGTCCAAAGTCGTACTAATTACGTCAAGAAGTAGCCTCCAACATGTACAAACCCCACGAGGAGTCAACCTCCTACAAACAGGACTCACAGTTCTTATCACAGAGGGTAACTTAACCCCAAGTCACCTGATTCTACACTAATACTAGGCTCCTAACGCCTATATAAGGACCTTGATCCTTCAATCAGAACTACGTTTTTGGCTTGATTCTCAATCACGAATTGAGATACGTAGGCATCTTGTGAGGACCGATTTTAGTCACGAAACACGAGAACAACCATTAAAGCTCGAAGCTCTCTAACCCTCCAACATTTGGCGCCGTCTGTGGGAAGACAACATCAACCATGACAAATACACGAAGAACAACTCGAGAAACTCAAAATTCTGAGGGACTTCCTCTTACCTCTGAAACAGAGACTCAGGGAACCCAACCACCGCCAACTACTGGCACTCAAGGGGCGAATATCCCCCTCACCATAACTCAAGGACCAGAAATCCCAATTTCAGTTGAAGGGTCCCCTACAGAGGTTGTGATTAATCACAACCTCTCCACTACTCATGAATGCACCACGTAACCTTCAACTTCACACCACGGACCTTTACCAATATGCAACTCAAACTTTCGGGATGTCAACCAATGGTATGCCACCTCGACCCACAGTGAGTAGCAGTGGTATCAATCCAACCTACCACGAAGCATATGTGCCCCCTTATATTCAAGGTCTCGGACCCCAAAATCAGCAAACTCAAACTCGACAGACCCCTTTCATTCAAGACTACTCAGGTCCCTATACTGAGGAGGAGAATTATTCAACTAGAGATGAGAGGGACGTTTCCCCAAGGAGAAAACGTTCTTCCCAAACAAATCGGGAACAACCCCAAACCACTAAGGAAAAGATTGCGGCCCATGAGGCAGAGGCTGCGAGACTCAAGAAAATATTGGTAGAAGAGGAGGTTACAAAAGCTCAGAATCAAGCAACTGGAAGAGTTCCAGTGATCAATTTGGATCTTGCACCAAGAAGAACCAAGAGGGCTGATGCCCCAAAGGGTGACCCTATTGTGTTGTTACCCTTAGGAGATCCTGATGATCCTACACCGCCATTTACTCAAGATATCATGAAAGCTAATATCTCCAGAAAATTCAAAATGCCAACAATCAAAGCTTAAGATGGAATAGGAGATCCCGCAAATCACGTAAGAACTTTCTCTAACGCACTGTTGTTACAGCCTACCAACGATGCAGTCAAATGCAGAGCGTTTCCGCAAACCCTGGCGGGCATGGCTCAACGTTGGTACAGTCGTCTCCCTCCCAATTCCATTGGATCTTTTAAGGAGCTGAGCAAAGCGTTCATCAACCAGTTTGTAAGTGGAAGGGTGCATAAGAAGAGTTCTGCATCTCTCATGGGAATCCAGCAAGGTAAGAATGAAGCCCTAAGGGACTATATAAATCGATTCACTAGGGAGGCCTTAAAGGTCCCCGATCTGAAAGATAAAGTGGCAATGATAGCCTTACATCAAGGAACCACTGATGACCATTTTAAAAGGTCATTGGCTAAACATCCACCTGAAAGCATGTTGAAGTTACAAGACCGAGCTGGAAAATACATCAAGGCTGAAGAAAGCATGAGGAAATATGAACCTGCTGTTGGCGGAAGCGGGAATCCAAAGAAAAGAAAAGAGGCTCAGAAATATGATGTTAAGGAAAAGTATCCCGGGACATCAAAGGATTCTGACTCTCCACCCAAAAAGAACCATTCCGGGACAAGGTACACGGAGTATGCAAGATTGAACGCCCCTAGAAGCCAAATTTTGATGGAAATTGCAAAAGAGGAAGATCTCCGATGGCCGAAGCCACTGAGGACTGATTTGTCTAAGAGGAATCAGAATCAATTATGCCGGTTCAACAAAGAAGTTGGACATGATACGGATGATTGCAGATAATTGAAAGATGAGATCGAGTTCTTGATTCGAAGAGGAAAACTCGATAAGTTCACTAAAGATGGGAATTGAGGAAACCAACAGGGAAACTATGAAAGGAAAGATTATGACAGAAGGGACAACGATCAAGATCGTAATACCAAACCCCTAGGGCCTGTCATCAACATGATATTTGGAGGACCAACTACTGCTAGGTCCTCCTAGAACTCAAGAAAAGCTTACGCCCGAGAAGTAATGACTGTTGTAGGAGAAGCACCGAAACGTGCCAGGACGGAAATAGCAATAAGCTTCGATGATTCCGATTTGGAGGGAGTGAAATTTCCCATGACGACCCCCTGGTCATCATACCTATGATAGGAAATTCCGAAACAAAGAGGGGTTTGGTTGACAATGGAATTTCGGTGGACATCTTGTTCCATGATGCTTTTATCAAGATGGGCTATACTGACTCTCAATTGACACCCTTGAATATGCCCATATATGGATTCAATGGAGTGTAATCAAAGGTGGAAGGTACAATCCAACTCTCTATGACAATGGGGCAAGGTTCGAAGACGACTACTCAAATGTTGAACTTTATAGTTATAAAGGCAACCTCAACCTACAATGCAATCCTGGGAAGGACGGGTCTTCATGCATTCAAGGCTGTTGCCTCGTCTTACCATCTGAAAATCAAGTTCCCAAGAAGAAATGGGATTGGTGAGGAACGAGGTGATCAAAAGATGGCTAGAAGTTGTTATGTAGCTGCGTTAAGGCCTGATGGAGTCGGGGGGCAGGTTCTCCTCATTGAAGGCATGGATACCAGAGATAATGAGGATAGAAGAGGGAAACCGACTGAGGATTTAATTCTAATTCCCTTAGTTCCTGGCGAACCAGAAAAGGTCACTTACATTGGAGCATTGTTACCTGAACCATTGAAGAGCAAGATCATATCTTTTATTCAAGAAAATAATGATGTTTTTGCTTGGACAGCGGCCGATATGCCAGGGATTGATCCCCATTTAATAACCCTAAAGTTGAACGTAAATCCCGAAAGGAAGACTGTGAAACAAAAGAAGAGAAATTTTGCTCCAAAGAGGCAAGAGGCCATCAAGCAGGAAGTAGATAAGCTTTTGGAAGCTGGGTTCATTGAAGAAATTCAATTTCCAGAATGGTTGGCTAACCCAGTAATGGTCAAGAAAGACAATGGAAAATGGAGGATGTGTGAGGACTTCACAGACTTGAACGACGCATGTCCTAAGGATTGTTTTCCCTTGCCAAGAATTGATACTCTAATAGATGCCACAGCTGGGCACGAGATGCTGAGCTTCATGGATGGCTTCAGTGGATACAACCAGATCAAAATGCACAAGGATGACATCTCTAATGTATCATTTATCACTGACTTTGGTGTTTACTATTATTTGGTTATGACATTTGGGCTTAAGAATGCAAGAGTAACATATCAAAGGTTGGTGAACAAAATTTTTGAACACCTGATTGGAAAGACTATGGAAGTCTATGTGGATGACATGTTGGTTAAAAGCCTCGATAAGGCGGATCATATAAACCATCTACAGGAAGCATTTGAAGTGCTAAGGCACCACATAATGATGTTAAATCTAGCAAAGTGTGCCTTTGGCGTGGGGTCGGGAAAGTTTTTAGGCCTGATGGTTTCTAAACGAGGATTTGAGGCTAACCCCGATAAAATCAAGGCAATTCTGGACATGGAACCACCATAGCCCATCAAAGATATTCAGAAGCTAACGGGAAGAGTGGCAGCATTAGGGAGATTCATCTCCAAATCAGGGGAAAAGTGCTTACCTTTCTTCAAAGCACTCAAAAACGTGAAAATTTTTGAATGGACGAGAGAATGCTAAGAAGCCTTTGAGGCTTTGAAAAAGTACATGGCCGAGGCACCATTATTGGCAAAACCAAAACCTGGAGAGATTCTATACTTATACTTGGCAGTTTCTAACACTGCCCTTGGAGCTGTTTTGGTCAAGGAAGAATTGAAAGTTCAGAAACCCGTCTATTATGTGAGCAAGATTCTACATGGAGCGGAAATAAACTATTCTATGATAGAAAAGTTTGCCTTAGCCCTGATCATGGCCTCGAGAAAGCTACGCCCATACTTCCAGGCGCACAAGATAAAAGTCTTGACCAATCAGCCTCTGAGGAACATATTACACAGCCCTCAAGTTAGTGGAAGACTGATCAAATGGGCTATTGAATTGGGAGAATTTGACATCAAGTATAAGCCTCAAACAGCAATAAAAGCTCAAGCACTGGTTGACTTCATAGTTGAATGCACCATTGATAACCACGAAGTCGGGGAGCAGGAAGGAGTATTGAAAGGAAAGGAAGAAGTCAAGCAAGATGAAGACATGGTGTCCAAAGAATGTTGGGTGCTCTATTTTGATGGAGCATCAAAAAC
This sequence comes from Heracleum sosnowskyi, assembly GCA_030848705.1. Classification (NCBI taxonomy): domain Eukaryota; kingdom Viridiplantae; phylum Streptophyta; class Magnoliopsida; order Apiales; family Apiaceae; genus Heracleum; species Heracleum sosnowskyi. The sequence goes on from JAUIZM010000084.1 coordinate 326,127, forward strand.
AAAATCAAGTGGAGTAGGTTTGGTGATGCAAAGTCCCGATGGATTTCTCATAGAGTATGCACTAAAAATGGACTTCCCAACGACAAATAATGAGGCCGAGTACGAAGCCCTGATAGCTGGCTTAGGTTTGGCTGGAGCCTTTAGAGTTAAGACTCTCAAAGTATGTGGAGACTCGAGGCTGGTAGTTTCCCAAGTAAATGGAGAGTTTGAGGCTAGAGATGAAGTCATGGCTAAGTATCTGAAACTTGTCAAAGCCATTATGACTTAGTTTGATGAGTGTTATGTGAAACACATTCCTAGAGAAGAAAACATGAAGGTTGATGCCTTGTCTAAGTTTGCTTCTTCCGAAATTGAGAACTATGCAGGAAGTGTATACTTCCAAGTCTTGAAGACCCCAAGCATCAACGGAAAATTGATAGCACCTATTGACGTTGGTGGCTGTTGGATGGATCCCATCAAGGCTCATCTAGAAACTGGTTGGCTACCTAACGATACTTCAGAGGCACGAAAATTATATGTGAGAGAATTAAGGTACATCATGATTGAGGGAATCTTGTATAAAAAGTCTTTCGTTGTCCCCTATTTGAAATGCTTGAGACCCCATGAGGCAGAGTTGGCCCTAAGGGAAGTGCATGAGGGAATTTGTGGGCAGCACTTGGGGGGCAGGGCCCTTGCTCATAAAATCACCCGTCTAGGGTTCTATTGGCCAAATATGCTTGCAGATGCTAAAAGTTATGTGAAGAGATGTGAACGGTGCCAAAAGCATGCACCGGTGGTTATACAACCACCTGAGATGTTAACGTCTATAAATTCACCTGTTCCATTTGCCATGTGGGGAATGGATATACTTGGACCATTTCCAGTGGCAAGTGCACATAGAAAATTCTTGATAGTGGCAATCGACTACTTCACTAAATGGATCGAGGATAAACCTTTAGCCAAGATAACCATTAAGCAAGTAATGCAGTTCTTTTCGGAGAATGTAATATGCAGATATGGGATTCTACGAATCTTAGTCACGGGTAATGGAACTCAATTTAATAACGAAGACTTTAGAAAGTATTGTGAAGAAAATGATATTCAACTACGTTTCACTTCTGTTGCCCAGCCTCAAGCGAATGGCAAGCTGAAGTAGCAACCCGAATTATCCTGGATGGACTGAAGAAGAGAGTTGAGCGCTCTAGGAATACTTTGGTGGATAAATTACTCCCCATATTGTGGGCATATCGTACCACTTGTAAAGTCACCACTGGGGCAACTCCGTTCCTGTTAGCATATGGAGAAGAAACAGTGGTTCCAGTGGAGATTACTCACACTTCTCCTAGAGTGGAAGCTTACGAGCCAGAAGCTAATGAAGAAGGTATGAGGCTGGCTTTAGATCTAATTGATGGAGTTAGAGATGAAGCAAATGGCAAGATAGTTGAACATCAGAAATAGGCATCTTTCTATTATAACCTAAGGGTTAAAGAGAGATTCTTTCATCAAGGAGATTTGGTTCTCCGAAAGATTGAAGCATCTGGAGTTGGACAAAAAGGGAAGTTGGCTCCAAATTGGGAAGGACCTTACCGGGTCAAGAACCTATTTGGACGAGGCTCATACAAATTGGAAACCCTGGAAGGGACTGAGGTGCCAAGAACTTGGCATGCTGCAAATTTAAAAATTTATTCTGTTTAGTGTTTCCTAACCGGACTCACTGCTAGGACAAGTATAAATAAGGTCGATGAAACCAATCCGAGTTTTAACTCGAGGTAGAAAGTAGAGTATTATGTAAGGGTTGAACCCATTTTCAAGTTATTATTTTATTCAACATTCCCATATTCATATGCTAATTTATGTGCATCACATGTTGATAGACATGCAAAATTCAAAAATACGAGGAAATCAAATGATGTTAAGTTAAGCTTACAAAAGTTTAAAGTTATGCCCGAAGGCTGAGATTACACAATTAATAAAAGCCATGTATGGCCATAGAAAGAAAAATAACTAAAACTAAGCCTCCCCTTCCTTGTTGCCAGTATCAGCTTCTTCTTCTTCCCTCGAGCTAGAGCTAGAACTGGAACGAGCGGCCTCAGAGTCATTGCCAACAACTTCACCAGGAGGTGAAGAATGCAAGGGACTCAAGATCCTGGCATCCTCATCCATCTCATCCTCGCCAGCCAAAGCCCACTCTAAAGGAGTAGGGGTGTGAGGACTCTGGAATTCGGAAAGGCTAAAGGAGTCGGGGTATTTCTCCAAAACAGCCTTCAAGGCGCCATCCCACCCTTTAGTGAACTGAACTGGATAGAGAAGCTCATCATTTTTACCAATCAAGTCCTTGTACTCCTGAGAGTCAAAGTACTCGTCGATAAAATCATCTTTGCTCCTTCTGAGCACGACCAGTTCAGCTTGAGAATCAGCTAACTCGTTCTCCTTCCTTGCCAAGGCCATCTTAAGAGAATTAACCTCTTCCTGGGACTTCTTAAACTTGGCTTGATTGGCCTCAGAAGATGAGCGCCAAACTTTGGCTTGAAAGATAGCCCCTTAAAAATTTGCATTACTTTGCAAATAAAGAGTAATTAAGTCAAAGAAAGGCATATGACATATTAAGTAAAATATGGAAAAGAAAAAGGAGAAAGTGATTACCGCATCCATGGCTTGAGAACTCGAGTGTTCAACTCCCTCGATAGTAGAGTTGGCAACGAAGTCCTTATATTCACAGGGAGTGAGTGAGTGGTAGGACCACTCAACAGCATGTTTAAACACCCCAACAACAGTGTCTTTCTTTCTAATACCCCAGTTAGGGCGCCAAACAGAGGATTTAGACGAGACATGACCCTCAGTCTCCTCCACAGGATCCCTATAGGGCATTAGAAAGGCTGGGCCATCAAACTTTGCTCGAGGGTCTTCCCCCCCCCCCCCCCCCCCACGAGCCCTCTTCATCCTGGCAGTTTCTCCTTCTGCGGGCTCATTGATTTTATTAATAAAGGCTGTGGCTACAAAACAAGTAAAAAAGGCAACAATGGGTATAAGAAAATCTCAAATAAATAAAGGAAATTAAGGAATGAGAATTACCCTTGTCTGATACGTTTAACAGGCCCAGAGACTTAAGGACGAACTCGTCTAGGAGCTCCCAAGCCAAGGTAGAGCTGTTGTCCTTAGTCAACTCAGCATAGGCGAAGGCCTCCTCATCATTTAAAACTATGTCATTTGGACTTCCGTCCATGACTCTACTGAACGACCTACGAAACAGGGTGCCCCAATCCCCGCCTTCCCAAACCAGGTACATAAACTCATTCTTCCATTTGGGGTTGTTATCAGGAATGGATTTGGTATGAAAGATGGGTGGTGTGGAAGCACGATGGTTGAGGTAAACCCAACCAGGAGAAAGTGCAGAACTATTCTTAAATTGAAAAATCTTCCTAAACAAAGAAACAGAAAGGGGAAAGTTGTTTTTTAAACAAAGGACCATGAAACACATAATTATTCTCCAAGCGTTGGGAGGAAGTTGGCAAGGGCTAATCTGAACATCAGCTAAAAGTTTAGGGATGAACTCATGAAAAGGGAACCTAAGCCCTGCAACTATGGCATGCATCCTTATATATACATAAGGCATCAGGACGCCAATGACAAGAACGATCCCCTGGGCCGGCTGGGACAAGTCTTAAAGGAGCCCTGATTCTATACATTTTGTTATAATCTCTAATTTTATCGACCTCGTGAAATTTATCCACGCTCGCTAATCATATATTGTAAAGACATGTGTGAAGAGTGAATAGTGATGGTACCTCTCTTGGAAGCTTGATTCATTTTCTGTAGACGTTGAGCTGCACGTTCTGTCATTGATCTTCAAATCTTCAAATGGAATCCCAGAAAATCTTTAAATCTTCAAACAAAATACCAGAAAATCTTCAAATCTTCAAATGGAATCCCAGAAAATCTTCAAACGGAATCCCAGAAAATCTTCAAATCTTCAAACGAAAACCCAGAAATTGATGAATGTTGATCAGAAAACTTCGCCGAAAATCGCCTCACCACGTTGAAAACTAGAGAAAACTAGAGAAAATTTTGAGAAATGAGATATGAGAAGTGAGAAATAAGAAACAAAACTCCACTCTTATATAGTCAAGATAACCAGGCACTCAACCGGTAAAATGAAAGGACAACCGGTTTTAATCGGTCATGGCCCATAATTGATTATTGGGCTCCAAACAACATGTGAGGCCCAAAAACAAAAGGATATGGCCCAAAAGAAGAATAAATGATTATTTATTCAAGCCAAAATGAAGCCCATCTTCGACCTCAAACGAGGTCGAAGGGCCACGACCTCAAATCCAGGTCGATTCGTTCGACGTGGGACCAAAATGAAGTCCCTCTTCGACCTCAAACGAGGTCGAAGGGCCACAACCTCAAATCCAGGTCGATTCGTTCGACGTGGGAACAAAATGAAGCCCCTCTTCGACCTCAAACGAGGTCGAAGGGCCATGACCTCAAATCCAGGTCGATTCGTTCGACGTGGGACCAAAATGAAGCCCATCTTCGACCTCAAATGAGGTCGAAGGGCCACGACCTCAAATCCAAGTAGATTCGTTCGACGTGGGACCAAAATGAAGCCCATCTTCGACCTCAAACGAGGTCGAAGGGCCACGACCTCAAATCTAGGTTGATTCGTTCGATTTGGGACCAAAATGAAGCCCATCTTCGACCTCAAACGAGGTCGAAGGGCCACGACCTCAAATCCAGGTCGAATTGTTCGACCTATAAGCCAAAATGGCCAAGAATTTGAGCTCGAACGAAGCCCTTCTTCGACCTCAAATGAGGTCGAAGGGTCACGACCTCAAATCCAGGTCGATTTGTTCAACCTGGAACCAACGTGAGAACCATCTTCGACCTCACGAGGTCGAAGGGTCACGACCTCAAACACAGGTCGATTCGTTCGACCTGGAACCAAAGTGAGAACCATCTTCGACCTCACGAGGTTGAAGGGTCACGGCCTTAAACCCAGATCGATTTGTTCGACCTGGAACCAAAGTGAGCCCCCTGTCGACCTCAAACGAGGTCGAAAATACCATAAAAAAAATATACACATTTATATTTATAAAAGAAAAAGTTGACCTGGTATTTTCCATGGCACACTAAAATTCCTAAAAGGAAAATTCAAGAAGAGATATACAAATAACAGGATCAAAAATAACTTCTATAAAAAATCTAGAAAGGTTTTCTTAGAAGTTGGGGGGCAAATGATATGGGATGAAAAATAACCCTAGAAGTGTAATTAATGATGTATTAATTACACCTGGTTTGGTCCAAGAATTAGGTCCAATAAATAAGGCCCGAAACCCTAATTATTTATTAATTTTGTAATTAATAAATATGGAAAATCTACCGCACATGAAAGTAGTCCAAAGTCGTACTAATTACGTCAAGAAGTAGCCTCCAAGATGTACAAACCAACCAACGAGGAGTCAACCTCCTACAAACCAGGACTCACAGTTCTCATCAGAGAGGGTAACTTAACCTCAAGTCACCTGATTCTACAATAATATTAGGCTCCTAACGCCTATATAATGACCCTGATCCTTCAATCAGAACTACATTTTTGACTTGATTCTCAATCATAAATTGACATACGTAGGCATCTTATGAGGACCGATTTTAGTCACGAAACACGAGAATAGCCATTAAAGCTCGAAGCTCTCTAACCCTAGAATTAAATTCGTAAGTACAGTTTTTATTCCACAACAGAAATATAATTTTATCTTATAATATATATTTTTAAAAAAAATAGATAAATTATTGCAAAGCCGCTACGAAACACGGCTTAGTAAACTAATTAATACTAAATTCAACTCATTATCTTCTTCTATATATTAAAAGTCAACCAATGGCAAAATATGCCAATTAAATGGCTGTGAAATTACATTTTTACCCCTATTTGTTGAAAAATTACAAAAGTGTCATCCATATATAACTTATACAAAAATTGATTAATTTGTGTTGCTTTTAGGAATCGAACCTCTATCCCCCACTTACAAAGAAAGTATAATAACCACTTTGCTACATTAATTTTTGAGCATACTTTAAAAAACTTATTAGATCAATCACATGTTCTCTTATAATCCTAATTTTTCTTTTTACATCTTTTGAGTAAACAAATTGTTGGTTTATATTATTTATAAAAATTAAATTTTAAGTTATATATAAATGAAACAAAATCTGGATTAAAAAAATATTAGATTGAAATAAAAAAAACAGGATTATATTCTAATATTTCCTTAATTTTTATTTTTGAGTAAATAAAATATTAATTCCTATTATTAATATAGCTCTATTTTCAAAGTTTTATATATAATTATATGTTCAATTATCTTTATAGATTTTAATTTCGCTCGTACTTTTTCGATTAAATATCAATTATGTTCTTAATTATTATATGATTTATATTTTTATATCATATTTTGTCATTTAATATACTCTATATGGAGTGTCCACGTTTTGATACATAAATATAATAATAAATTTTTATCTAATATAAGTAACATATTATATTTTACTTATATTATTTAGAATAATTCTAAAATGTACGGATTATGGTAAAAACTGGGTATCAGATTTAGGGTGTTCACGAGTCAGGTTGGCCACGATGGTAGTAGACCCGACTCAATTAAATCGATTTAAACATTTTCAACCCAACCCACAAAATCTATTACTATATATTAAATCACAACACAAGGGCAAACAATGTCATTTTAATGTGTGTGAAGTTACGTTTTTGCCTTTATTTGTTGAAAAATTACAAAAGTGCTACCTCATATTTTTATGTTGCAAAGTACATTTTAATGTGTGAAGTTATGATTTTACCGTTATTTGTTGATCAATTACATGTTCTCTTATAATCCTATTTTTTATTTTTTATATCTTTTGAGTAAACAAATTGTTGGTTTATATTATTTATAAAAATTAAATTCTAAGTTATATATAAATGAAACAAAATCTGGATAAAAAAATATTAGATTGAAATAAAAAAAACAGGATTATATTTTAATATTTCTTTAATTTGTTTTTTGAGTAAATAAAATATTAGTTCCTATTATTAATATAGCTCTATTTTCTAAGTTTTATAAGTTTTATATATAATTATTTGTTCAATTATATTTATAGATTTTAAATTCGTTTGTACTTTTTGATTAAATATCAATTATGTTCTTAATTATTATATGATTTATATTTTTATATCATACTTTATCATTTAGTATACTCTATATGGAGTGTCCACGTTTTTATACATAAATATAACAATAAATTTTGATCTAACATAAGTAACATATTATATTTTACTTATATTATTTAGAATAATTCTAAAATGTACGGAGTATGGTAAAAACTGGGTATCAGATTTAGGGGTGTTCAGGAGTCAAGTTGGCCACGATGTTAGTAGACCCCGACTCAATTAAATCGATTTAAACATTTTCAACCCAACCCAAAAAATCTATTATTCTATATTAAATCACAACACATGGGCAAAAAGTGTCATTTTAATGTGTGTGAAGTTACGTTTTTTCCCTTATTCTTATTTGTTGAAAAATTATAAAAGTGCCACAATATATTTTTATGTTGCAAAGTACATTTTAATGTGTGAAGTTACGATTTTACCATTATTTGTTAAAAAATTACAAAAGTGTCAACTCATGTTAAAAACAATGAAATTGTGTTATCACTAAGAATCGAACCATTAACCTCCTTTAACAAAGAACATGTCATTGTGATACTTTTGGATTTGATTTAAAAGTTTTATTGGATAAACCACATATTTTACTTCTATTCCTTTTTAAAAATAAAATGTTGGTTTACATTATTCAATATTTTTTTTAAAATGTTGGATATTATATTCTATCTACTTTCTACATATTTAAAACCAACTAATGGTAAAAAAACAAAAAAATGATTGTGAAGTTATAATACCCTTATTTTTTTGAAGCAACCCTTATATATTTAAAAATTATTAAAATGTCATCCCTTTATTGTTTAATCAAAAAAAATTTAATTTGTGTAAATATTGAGAATCGTAACCTTAAATAAACTCAGTATGCTATATTTAGTTTTGAATTTATTTTATAAACATTATTAGATAAGAATTTAAAAAAATGCATTATTAGATAAAGCACACTCTATTATCATATTCTTTTTTATTATATAATTTTTGAGTCAATAGCATGACGTTTTTATTTATTTATATAACATGTTTATCCAATTTCTTTTTTAATTTTAACCTTTCAGTAAGTAAAATGTTATTTCATATTATCTTCATAACTCCATTTTTAAAATTTTTTGTTTTTCTATATAATTATATATTCAATTATTTTTTATAAATTCTTATTCCACTTGTATTTTGTCATAAAATGTTAGTTATGATGTTAATTGTTATATGATTTTTATTATGTAAAAATATGTCACTTATTACGCTTTATATGGATTATTCAAGTGTTGATACATAAATATAATATTAAAATTTGATATAATTATATGTTACATACATAATTTATAATAGATTCTAAATTAGTAGTGTGAAAAGTGTAAATTAGAGTTAGGGTTTCCATAGGTAGGTCGAGTTGGAAGCATTTTTGTTATATGATCTAATTTATTCGATTTAAATTTTTTTTAACTCAACCCGCAAAATATAGATTCGTGACCCAACCCTGCCTATCATATATCAATTTGGGTTGTTTTAATGGGTTAAATAATAATGTAGAAAAAGAATTGAAATATGATATAATTCTCCATCAAAAATCTAAGTAAAACTGAAATACATATACATTACGATTTTAGTGCTAATATTTTAGTAATATAAATTATGTTGTAAGTCATATGTATATAGGGTTGTAAGCCCAAAGTTTTGAATCGAAACGACCTGAACGAGACTGAAAATCGAACTTTTTTCAAATTCATGGACTGAGGACTGGACTTATTATATTCGGTCTTTGGGTCCGAACTGAGAAAATCCGGAGCAGACCGATATAGACCGGTTTGATTAATATTTTTATAAAATTTTAAATTTTATAATTTAATTTTTACCTTTCTTTCAAATTTAAATACACATAATATATTATTTACTTAGTATGGTAATAAAAATAAGCACGTAAATATCTTATTATTTATAAAGTAATATTAATGTGTAATATATATATATATATATATCATTTTGTCATTATACAAAGTACAAATTCAATTATTTAGTTTGTAGTTTTGATCTCTGTTGTCTTATCAATTTACTATCTATTAATTTGACTAATTAAAATATTACATGTATTATTTAATCTATATACATGATAATTTAAAAGGTAAAGTAAAGTCAAAATACCTCTATACATGCAATTCGATCCGGTCCGGGTTTTTTCACGGACCGGAACGAAAACTGAATTTTTTTGATCGAACTGGTTCTATGCGGTTCAGTACAATTTACAGGTCCAGACTGGATTGTTATTCAGCCCTATATGTATATGCAAAAAATTTAAGCACGCATTTAGAAATGAGGTATGATATATCACATAACGTGTAGTTGTATACCGTATAGTGATATATATTTAAATTATTAAACAAAATTTGTAACTTAAATCGGGTTGGGTAGGATTGACCGGAGAAATATAAAACTGATAGCTGATAAAAAATATACTCAATTGGGTTGAAAAGATTTCAAACCGACAAAATACATTGGGTATGAGTTTATATTATATTCGGTCAACCCACCCAACCCGATTTAAGTTAGAATTTTTTTCCAATAATTTAAATATATACCTCTATATTATATAGAAAATTAAGTTTAAAAGTGTACAAATATGTATATATAAATAATAGACTGACAACTTCGGGATCGACCTTTACATAAAATGTAGATATGTTATATAATGTGTTAATGGTATAGTTTTACAGCAATGTCGAAATTTATATATTATAAATATCCTGTATATTCATCAAAATTATATTAATTTACATACTTTCATGTTAAACAATATATGGACTTAAAACTAAGAGATTTTATGATGTTTACGGTTTATTCTTAAATACGTGACCAATTTTGTATTTCAAAAATACAATGTTATTTCATTAAGAACACATGAGTTTACACACGTCCATGTTATATACGGACAACTATATTAAAATAATTAATTGTTGAATTCGATAAAATTCTTTTCACATCATTTAAAACTAAATTAATATTTTGGCAATTAAAAATAGTCATTTGATCGTTATATTATAGAAATTTATCCAAATGAATCTTATTAAATTAAAAAATATTTAGAAAAATATTATACAAGTATAAGATAAATTCAAAATATTTTATCTTAACTACATTTTAATCACAAAACTATTTCGATATATTTACATATTTATGCGGAAAATAATTTCAATATATAAAGAGGCACGTGCCTTGCACCGGTTTTTACGCCAATTTTATTCTATTGAATTGAAAAGCAGCTAAAAAATGGAGAGCAAAGTCCTGCTAAAATATCTAGATTATATATATATGCGACTAAAATCCCATATACGACGGAAAAATTAATTCAAAAAATTCAAAGGAAAAGTAGTTGATATATATGTGTTTTTCATTACAAGTGAAATTTCGATGAAATTTATGCGTAAAGGTATAAATAATTCAAACCTAGGGCCAAAGAAGCACTCTGACCATCACAAACATATTTACAGAATGCAGAAACACTACCATATCAACTCTCCCGACTAGCTAGATATTACAAAGTTTAGTTAGTTCTTTCACCACCATATCAAAATCTTTATTGTCTCCTCTATCCCTTATGCTCTCACTCAAATACTTTGTCTTCCTCCTCACTTCATCCCCATCTTCATCCAACACCATTTTTCTTACAACTTTTGCAATTTCACCCATCTGAAGCCTCCCATTCCTACCTCTCTTAACCTCCTCGCCCAACCCAGCCTCCTGCACCACCCTAGCATTTAGTGGCTGATCATATTGCATTGGTATGGCAATTATCGGAATGCCAAATGTCACTGCTTCCATCACCGAACCCCATCCACAATGACTCACAAATCCTCCAATGCTTGGATGGCCTAAAATCCTCCCCTGGGGTGCCCATGTGTCTAAAATTTTTCCTTTTTCTCCAATCCTTTCACGAAGTTCTTTGAGGGATTCCCCCAAACATTTTTCTCCAAAAGGAGATCTAACAACCCATAAGAAATTTACACAACTTATCTCTAGCCCGCAAGCTATCTCTTCCATTTCTTCCTTAGACAAGAAACACTCACTCCCAAATGAAACAAAAACCGTTGATGCCTTATCTTTCTTGTCAAGCCATTCAAAAATCTTGAAATGGTCATTATCTTCACCATTAACTTTTCCGAAACAAGTGGACCAACAGGTATGATTGTTTTCTCACACAAAGTAGAAAGATAGTCATTATATTTTCCCTCCATCTCGTTACAGCTCTTAACTAAAATTACCTCATGTGATTGCCTAGCACAAGAGACAATACGTTCAATAATCTTCACATAAGGATTCACTTTCGCACAATGCTCATACTTTTCTTTCTCATAACCTTTACAATATATTGCAGGAAAAGGAAAAGGAGTGTTAGGGTTGACATGCTTATGAATTATGTATGAGCTTGTTGCTGCCCCTGTCGTGATGAAAAAAACGGATGGAATATTTTGCGACAGGGCCACTTGTGGTGCCCAAAACTGAATAAAATCATATATAAGCAAATCCGGTTTCAGGTTTTGGACGATATTGGAGAAGTTCGGTGCTGCCATATCATAGGCTTTGTTGAGAGTGGACAAGAGGTTGGGGGGGAGGCCCTTTGTTGTGTGGTAATGAGGAGGAAGATCTGGCAAATTTGGAAGATGAAGCTCTACTGTTTTTATAAAAGGGTTGTTTTCTAGGGTTTGTTTGACAGATCTGAGATTGACGGGGGTTGAACATAGATATATAGAAAGGCCTTTTCTTGCAAATCTTTTGCCAAGCTCTAGAAAGGGTGATATGTGGCCATGGCCTAACCATGGTAACATCAAAACAGTGATGCCTGTCTCTCTATTTCCCATAATCTCTCTCTCTCTCTCTCTCTCTCTCTCTCTCTCTCTCTCTCTCTCTCTCTCTCTCTCTCTCTCTCTCTCTCTCTCTCTCTCTCTCTCTCTCTCTCTCTCTCTCTCTCTCTCTCTCTCTCTCTCTCTCTCTCTCTCTCGATACTCCGTCGACTCACCACATATGCATAAACGTATTTATATAGGCTTATAACAGTGGAGCTAGCAAAATTGTATTGTTAAGGTGCGCAACAAATCAATAGTACACGTGTATGTGCGCCGCAGCTACTGTGAAGTTGTAAACGTGTCTGATGTGCTTTAGGGATGGTTCAGGAGAAGATAAGATGGTGGATGAGATCACAAGCGGCCGATTGATAAGCTCAAGAGTAAGATACAAAGAGCCATGCATGCATGATGTAATAAAGTTAACGAGGGCATCAACGTGACAAAATAACATGCATGAGAAGAGAGTGCAAATTAGATTCATTAATATTAACACTAGTCTTAATATTTTGTATTTTTAAATTTAATATTATATTTTTCTCAACAAATTAAGAGATTATATTAGAAAGAGTGAATAAGAATAAACTTATATTTGATTCATCACTAATAAAAAAATTTCAAAATTTTCAAAACTATTAATCAACAAATTTGCCAAGACAATATTTAGAATTCTAGTATTGGAATGCAAGACAGTTTAGCATGGGTGGTTTAATTTTTGACTTTCGTATGAAAAAATGGCCAAAACTTTTAATATTGTAAGTTGTGTTATTTTACCAACTATGAATATACAGTAAATAGTAAAAAGTTCAAATGATTTAGTGATTTTAGTTAGAGACGGTGTATCATCAAATTCCCACAAATGGAATGAGAAGCGGGTTCATGTAAATGATCGAGACCTCGCAAACAACAACGCTCCTTTCTCATATGGAGTTCGGAACCCAAAGGCCCCTTACTGCTGGGGTGGGCTCGGCCTCCCAACTGTATGTGGGATGAGTTTCTGATTTGGATCAATCATTTTTTAATAAAAAAATAATTCATCAATCATTACCATTAATATTATATATAAAAAAAATATTATTATAAAAAGTACCGTTTTTTTAAATATATCTAATTCTTACTAAATAATCTGAATGAATGGCTTAATGTGCTTCTTGGGTTAGATTTTGAATAAATATTTTATTATGTATTGTTGAGGATAAGAGAGAAGAAAAGAAATGGAGAGGGTTCCAAATTGTATTATGAATAAGAATTTATATTAGCTCACTTCATTCTTTGATTCTTATCACTATATAAGGGCATGCAAATACAATTCTCCACCCTCACCAAAAGTAACTGTCCATTTAATACCAATAAACATATATAAGTTAAAAATATAAATGATAATAATGATCACTTATTTAAATCTACATTTGTAACTCTCATGTATTAAATGTATTTTACACTTATACTCCCTCCTCCGTCCCACCCATTTGTTTACATTTGGGTTGGGCACGGAGGTTAAGAAAAAGTAATAGAGTAGTGGAAAAAGTAGAAAAAGTGAGTTAAGTGGTTGGTCCAATCAATTTTTAATGTATAAAGTGATGATAGTGGAGGAGAGTAGTGGAAGTAGTTGATTTTAATATTGTTAAAAGTTTACTAATTTTGAAAAGTTTAGAAATGTAAACAATTGGATGAGACATCCCAAAAAGAAAAACTATAAAGAAATGGTTGGGACGGAGGGAGTATTATATTTGACAAACACAAGCCAAATATAACATCTCCCACTTGACTTGTTTTGTCTAATATTTTTTGTGACTCCCACATTTTCTAGAGTCTAGAATTCTAAAATTCATTTTCATTGTTCATTAGGACCACATGTGATATTTGATCATTCAAATATTTTCTATTTCAGTCAAACCAACGTATTTGATAAACATTTCAACAAGAATACCTCTCGTTAAAATAACTTCACTATCACTTCTTGCAACATGTCCATGTTTCATACTTTCCTAACTTCAACTCTACGATAACTCATCAAGTCTTCCGAAGTTGAATTCTCATTACTTTCGAAATTTGCACCGGAACAACCAATGTCTTCGGGCACGTCTGCCTCATAACTAATTAGTGGTGCAATGTACACTTCTAGTGCTTCACTATCTTATTCACAACCTCTCACCAGGATTGATTAGTATAGTATCCATTCACTAGATTAAATAAATATGCCAAATCAAGTACATCAAACTTCTGATTACTTACAAATATGATACATTGAGTGGTTCTCTTTCCGCATTAATTGTTTCCCTATTACAAATAGGGTTGGCGTCGGACTACACTTTTACATCCTTAACGATTAAGCATTTCACTCGAATACCTTTTTGGTTCAAAATAAATATTCAAATTATTTCCCTTTAATTTGAATTTCTTAAACTTATCAGATTTCACCAATATTCTCAACTATCCTACTAAGTTCCAACTTAGTTCTGTTGAGCATTTTTTTACTATTTTGCAACAACAATATATCATTAACATATACTGATAATATTGTAAACAAACTCCCACTTTTCAAAATACAAACAAAGTTGTCTAATTCATTCTCGGTAAAATATTCCCAATTTCTACGTAAAACCTTTCACAATCGGACATACTTTCGATTTAAAATAGACACATTTTGTCTCATCTTTCCCTTTCAAAAATCCATATAAAACCTATGGATTTTCTATATTGAGGTTGATCACACAACTCCCACACTTGATTCTTTCAAAATTGACTCAAAATTATCTTTCATGATTTCCTTTAATAATTCAGATTCTTGCGATTTGATCACTTCTATACAAATAGTCGGATCATTAGGATATCTTACATTCATTTATACCGATAATGCACCATTATATTCAATGCACATATTCAGTTCATTACCATATTTTTCATTTCAATCTACTTCAGCAAATGCCTCAATATTAAAAAAAACTTCATTGTTATAACCACATAGATGACAACTAAATGTATTGTTTTCTTAAATACAGTTTCTTATTCCTTGGAATATTTCTGAAAATAGCTTTTCTATTTTCAATCATTTAACAAATTTTCAATCATTCCCACTTATAGCACTACGCCATAGATGGCCGGATGTAATACTTTTCAATTGCAACATCTACTTTGTGTTACAATTGATACACTATTTTTGAACTACTACAATACTCCGGAGATAGTGTTACATTACACATAAACGTCATGTTGCCGTAGAACAGACTATGTTGCAGAAGACTCGTTGTGTTACTCTATCGAGATTGTGTTGCATTTGATATTAATTAAAAAATAAATAATAATTAAAAAATAATTAAGTTTTGATTAAAAATAATATTGAAAAAAGTGGACCCCGCCGAAAAAAGTGGGCCCCACTAATTTTTCTAATTTTTAATTAAAAATTAATTTTTAATTAAAAAATAATATTAAAAAAAGTGCCCCACAGAAAAAAGTGGGCCCACTAATTTTTCTAATTTTTAATTTATTTTTAGTTAAAAATAATATTAAAAAAGTGGGCCCCACTAAATTTTCTAATTTGTAATTAAAAATTAATCTTTTAATTAGAAATAATATTAAAAAAAGTGGGCCCCATAGAAAAAAGTGAGCCCCACTAATTTTTCTAATTTTTAATTAAAAATTAATTAATAATTAATTTTAAATTAAAAATAAAAATTTTAAAAGTGGGCCCCACAAAAAAAAGTGGACCCCGCCAATTTCTCTAATTTTTAATTAAAAATTAAATAAAAATTAATTTTTAATTAAAATATTATTAAAAAAGTGGGTCCCACAAAAAAAAGTGGCCCCAACTAATTTTCTAATTTTAAATAAAAATAATATCAAAAAAATTGGGCTCTACAGAAAAAAGTGGGCCCACTAATTTTTCTAATTTTAATTAAAATTTAATTTTTAATTAAAAATAATATTAAAAAAAGTGGTTCCCGCTAATTTTTCTAAATTTTAACCCTAAAACCCTAAACCCGAATAATTTTTTAATTGATTTATTCGACGATCCAACCATACGGATGTTAATCGGTACTCATTTTACTGTTGGGAAAAAATTATCAAAAAATAAAAGTCCCGATTGTGGCGCATCTTTTGAGAAACGTTGGAATTGTACTGTTTCTGGGAATGGGATGCCTGTCAGATTAACTGGATAATTGTTTTGATTGATCTCGTCAACAATCCAACCGTACGGATGATAATCGGTACTCATTATAGTGTTGGGAAAAAATAATCAAAAAATAAAAAGTCTCGTTTATGCCGCATCATTTGAGAAACGTTGGAAGAGTATTGATTCCGGGAACGGGACGCGTGTCAGATTCACTTAATATTTTTTTTAATTGATTTCCTCGACGAATATCGAATCGTACGGATGTTAATCGGTACTCATTCTAGTGTTGGGAAAAAATAATCAAAAAATAAAAAGAGCCGATTATGCCGTATCTTTTTAGAAAACGTTGGAATAGTACTGTTTTTGGGAACACGACACGTCTCAGATTCAATGAATAATTTTTTTGAAATTATCAAAAATGTCGTAATAACATTCGAATTTTGAATTAATTTTTATATTTTAAATCAGTTATAGTATATTAATATTTTTATTTATATTATGTAATTACACGTGATTTTTTCTTAATTTTAAATTATATAAAAAAAATTACACACGAGTACACGACAGAAATTTCACAAGCGGCGATTTTCCCCCCAAACTGAATTATTAGAAGATACTTCCCCCCTTAAATGAAAAAATCCCCCAAAATTCACTCTCACTCCGCATCTCACAACCTCACTCTCCCTCTCTCACTCCACTCTCAATTAGGGTTTCGATTAACTGGGTTTCACTCCACATTAGTTCCCCCCGTCACGAAAATTACAAGCCAGACTTCCCCCTCTATAGTCTCTCGATTCGAGACTCTCACAACTTCCTCTCTCTCAAGCTCGCTTTTCCTTATCGACTTTCTCTGTATCAAATTCAAGAACTCGACTCTTTCTATATCAAATAACTCTCTGTTCTCTTCTATTCTTTCTTGTCTTCTCCGTATCTAATTTGCTTTTGATTTTGCAGGTGATAATTGGGGCTTCACTTGTCCAAATTCCAATTAATTGGTAAATAAGTTTGTTATCTTCTTCTATATTTTCATTTCTTAATTGCTCGTCTCTCTCTCTCTCTCTCTCTCTCTCTCTCTCTCTCTCTCTCTCTCTCTCTCTCTCTCTCTCTCTCTCTCTCTCTCTCTCTTAGTTTTGTTTGTATGTGCATCTATACTGTTTTGTGTTTTTATTTACTGTTTTATTACCCTTTAATTGCTGTTAATCGCACCTAAATGTTGCTGTTAACTAGATTATATCTATTGTTTTTGTACTTCAAGTGAATGCGATTACGATTATACTTTTTATCTGTAATTTTCTGATTTAGTCTTGATTAT
>JAUIZM010000085.1:0-2500 GCA_030848705.1 Heracleum sosnowskyi
TGCGCGCCTGCTGCCTTCCTTGGATGTGGTAGCCGTTTCTCAGGCTCCCTCTCCGGAATCGAACCCTAATTCTCCGTCACCCGTCACCACCGTAGTAGGCCACTATCCTACCATCGAAAGTTGATAGGGCAGAAATTTGAATGATGCGTCGCCAGCACAAGGGCCATGCGATCCGTCGAGTTATCATGAATCATCGAAGCGACGAGCAAAGCCCGCGTCGACCTTTTATCTAATAAATGCATCCCTTCCAGAAGTCGGGGTTTGTTGCACGTATTAGCTCTAGAATTACTACGGTTATCCGAGTAGCAGATACCATCAAACAAACTATAACTGATTTAATGAGCCATTCGCAGTTTCACCGTCTGAATTAGTTCATACTTACACATGCATGGCTTAATCTTTGAGACAAGCATATGACTACTGGCAGGATCAACCAGGTAGCATCTTTTTGCCGCCGGCACCGTATGAGCGAGGACAATTACTATCCTCCCGTCAATACAGGGCACATCAGGCTTTCGTAAGGGACAAATTGATTCGGGCAAAAAGGGACAAAGTCCCCGACCGATCTTTTGCTTCTACATACAAGACTTCGAGCAACCCTTGGGCGTCCAATGCCTGCTAGCTAAATAAGAAAAGCAAGAGCGAACGTACATGGGTGCTAAATGGTCTACGTCGCACAAAACCTTTTAGCACGAGATAGAGTATGGATCGTGGGACTAGAGCATTCCGTCAAAATAGGTATGCTGCACAGGGGGCCAAGGCAGTCCAAGGTAAAAGATTTAGCACTCAAACAGAATTGAACAGGTATGAACTAGCGATTATCGCTGCCAGGGCAGGGAACCAACCAACCGGAACATACCAATCACCACTCATGCTCTACACGTACAACATGCCTCCATCACCCGCTAGGTAAAAGCACCTCAAAGACCCTAAAGCCTACAGATGACTTGACCATAACAAATGAAGGAGAAATGCACCGCTTCACGCGAATCCAAAGAAAAGTCAATCCTTTAAACCCAAACTAAAAAAGTGAACTGAAACCCACAAGAAGCCCCAACAAAGGCCAGCAACAATTGCCGCAGAACAAGCCTTGCATCCGTTCATAACCAACAAAGAGATAGCATTGACAGCGAACACGACTCCAAGCCGCGAACAATTACGTCATGATGCTAACCCCGTTTGATGAGAACCGAATAAGGGCTAAGATCGGGAGTAAACGTTGTCAACATCAAGCGATCTCTAAATCAGCCCATTTTAAACGCTGATCAGGAGACCGCTCAGTTATTATATGATCCAAAAGTTCTCCACAACTTCCCTCAAAACATGCTAAATTAGGCACATTTGAGTCGCTTATCAGGTGCCTCAAGGGAGGCCCAAGTCGCCCCAGCAACCCCTGCTGCCTGGGCAATTGACAGTAAAAGGGAGGAGGACTGCCCCCTCCCCGTCTATGTCATTTGAGCTTTTTGTCAAGTGTTCGCGGTGTGGAACTAGGTGTTGGAGGACTCACTAGGACATTTTTTTGGAGTTCCACTCGTTTGATATGCATGTTTGTAAAGCCCAATACCTTCAATAATTTTTTCAGATATTTTTTTAAAAAAATTGTTCTGATTTAATTTGAAAGGGGATTTGAGGTAACAAAACTCATTTGTTTTGGATGAAAAAACTTGGAAATGATAGCATATGAAGAGTAGGATTTTTCATTTTTTTTTAAATTTTGGAGAGACCCACGACCAATCCAAGATGCCCGACGGAGCACCAAAGTGACCGACAATTCCCCCGAGGCACACGACGATGCCCAAGGCTCCTAAACACCCGAAATGAACTTAAAGAGACCGATCAATTCCAAGACGCCCGATGGTCCCCGAAGCGCCAATGGTCTCCTAACAATGCCCCAATGCCCCAATGCCCCAAGGCACCTAAGGCACCTAAGGCACGCGCGCGCGCGTGTGCGTGCGCGCGCGTGTGTTTTTCAGAGAAATTTGACCATCGTCGTTAGAAACGGAGCCGAAGACGACGGCACCCACGGTCCCTACGCGGGCATTTTTTTAAAATAGAAATTGGACCGTCGTTGCCAGGAGGGGCGGGTGGCACAAATGTCTTTTCAAATTTCGAGTTTTTGAGAGCTGGTCCCTCATGTATGTCATTTGAATTTTTTCCCAAGTGACTGCTGTTTGGACCTAGGTGTTCGAGGACTCACTATGGCATTTGTTTGGACCTAGGTGCTCGAGGACTCACTATGGCATTTGTTTGGACCTAGGTGTTCGAGGACTCACTATGGCATTTGTTGGAGTTCTACTCATTTGTTTTGCATGTTCTTATAACCAAATTAAAGCTTGTAAAGCCCACTACCTTCAATAATTGTTTCAGATTTTTCCAATTTTTTTTAATATTTTATTTTTATTTTCAAACTCTTTTTTTCTGATTTAATTTGAAAGGGGATTTGAGGTACCAAAACTCATTTGTTTTGGATGAAACCACTTGGAAATGATAGCATATGAAC
>JAUIZM010000085.1:310000-312500 GCA_030848705.1 Heracleum sosnowskyi
TTGTCAACATCAAGCGATCTCTAAATCAGCCCATTTTAGACGCTGATCAGGAGACCGCTCAGTTATTATATGATCCAAAAGTTCTCCACAACTTCCCTCAAAACATGCTAAATTAGGCACATTTGAGTCGCTTATCAGGTGCCTCAAGGGAGGCCCAAGTCGCCCCAGCAACCCCTGCTGCCTGGGCAATTGACAGTAAAAGGGAGGAGGACTGCCCCCTCCCCGTCTATGTCATTTGAGCTTTTTGTCAAGTGTTCGCGGTGTGGAACTAGGTGTTGGAGGACTCACTAGGACATTTTTTTGGAGTTCCACTCGTTTGATATGCATGTTTGTAAAGCCCAATACCTTCAATAATTTTTTCAGATATTTTTTTAAAAAAATTGTTCTGATTTAATTTGAAAGGGGATTTGAGGTAACAAAACTCATTTGTTTTGGATGAAAAAACTTGGAAATGATAGCATATGAAGAGTAGGATTTTTCATTTTTTTTTAAATTTTGGAGAGACCCACGACCAATCCAAGATGCCCGACGGAGCACCAAAGTGACCGACAATTCCCCCGAGGCACACGACGATGCCCAAGGCTCCTAAACACCCGAAATGAACTTAAAGAGACCGATCAATTCCAAGACGCCCGATGGTCCCCGAAGCGCCAATGGTCTCCTAACAATGCCCCAATGCCCCAATACCCCAAGGCACCTAAGGCACCTAAGGCACGCGCGCGCGCGTGTGCGTGCGCGCGCGTGTGTTTTTCAGAGAAATTTGACCATCGTCGTTAGAAACGGAGCCGAAGACGACGGCACCCACGGTCCCTACGCGGGCGTTTTTTTAAAATAGAAATTGGACCGTCGTTGCCAGGAGGGGCGGGTGGCACAAATGTCTTTTCAAATTTCGAGTTTTTGAGAGCTGGTCCCTCATGTATGTCATTTGAATTTTTTCCCAAGTGACTGCTGTTTGGACCTAGGTGTTCGAGGACTCACTATGGCATTTGTTTGGACCTAGGTGCTCGAGGACTCACTATGGCATTTGTTTGGACCTAGGTGTTCGAGGACTCACTATGGCATTTGTTGGAGTTCTACTCATTTGTTTTGCATGTTCTTATAACCAAATTAAAGCTTGTAAAGCCCACTACCTTCAATAATTGTTTCAGATTTTTCCAATTTTTTTTAATATTTTATTTTTATTTTCAAACTCTTTTTTTCTGATTTAATTTGAAAGGGGATTTGAGGTACCAAAACTCATTTGTTTTGGATGAAACCACTTGGAAATGATAGCATATGAACAGTAGGATTTTTTACTATTTTTTCAGAATTTTTTTTTAATTCTAGAGACCCCTGACCAACCCAAGGCGCCCGACGGTGCCCGAGAATTTCCTAGACGGCCGACAGTCCCCGAGGTGCCCGACGGTGCCCGAGGCCCTCCTGAGGCGCCCGAGTCCCCTGACGGTGCATGAGGCCTCTTGAGGCCCCTGAAGGTGCCCAAGGTCCCCATACCCCAAAAATTAACTACATGCTGCCTTTTTATTTCTCATCAAATGAATGGCATCTTCTTCTGGAAACCCTAGCTATTCTTAGCATGATATTGGGGAATCTCATTGCTATGACTCAAACAAGCATGAAACGTATGCTTGCATATTCGTCCATAGGTCAAATCGGATATGTAATTATTGGAATAATTGTTGGAGACTCAAATGATGGATATGCAAGCATGATAACTTATACGCTGTTCTATATCTCCATGAATCTAGGAACTTTTGCTTGCATTGTATTGTTTGGTCTACGTACCGGAACTGATAACATTCGAGATTATGCAGGATTATATACGAAATATCCTTTTTTGGCTCTCTCTTTAGCCCTATGTCTCTTATCCCTAGGAGGTCTTCCTCCGCTAGCAGGTTTTTTCGGAAAACTCTATTTATTCTGGTGTGGATGGCAGACAGGCCTATATTTCTTGGTTTTAATAGGACTCCTTACAAGCGTTGTTTCTATCTACTATTATCTAACCATAACCCCTCACGTGCGAAATTATAGAAGATCTCTTTTCAGATCAAACAATTCCATCGAATTGAGTATGATTGTATGTGTGATAGCATCTACTATACCAGGAATATCAATGAACCCGATTATTGCAATTGCTCAGGATACCCTTTTTTAGCTTCTAGGGTCTATTTCTTAGTTCAAGCTCCCTCTTACTAACTGGAATCAAAGAATTAGTAGATCTGTTCCGCCCAAAATGGGAATGGGCTAGGGTTATGAACTTATAATCTATAATCTGATGATCGAGTCGATTCCATGATTATAAGTTCATTCCATACCGGACCAGACCGGAATAGGGTTATATACATTCTCATTATGAGAATCGTGACAGCAAGGCCACTCTGCCTCTTACAATACCCGGTCGCGTATTTAAGTCGTTTGTAAAGGATTCTACCCGCCGCTCAGTGGGAATTAAAATTCACGGCGCACGACGGTGCCCGAGCCCCCTGACGGTGCATGAGGCCTT
>JAUIZM010000086.1:307500-315000 GCA_030848705.1 Heracleum sosnowskyi
CGTGCCCCTCAAGCACGCCTACGCCTCTACACCCAACACTAGGGCATGAAAATCTCTTAAGGGTCTAACAAACCACCCCCACTGAAAGAGCTCGATGTCCTCATCGAGGGGCGATCCAAATACTCCCGAATTTGATCTTCAAACTGCCACAAGGTCACATCTTTCTCCCAAGTAGCATCAGCTTCTTCCTCGCCTTCCCACTGAATTAGATAATCAGTCCTCCTGTTCTTTTTACTCATCCCTCGAGTGTTATGATCCAGAATTTTCTTTATCTTCTTCCCAAACTGTACCCTGATCACGGGAGGTGCTCTTTTCTTCTGCTTCCTCCCATCAAGCAGTAAGTCTGGATGGAACGGCTTCAAGAAACTCACATGAAAGGTAGGATGTACCTTCAATCTGTCGGGCAGCTTCAACCGGTAAGCCACAGTGCCCACCTTCTTCACTATCTCAAAGGGCCCGTCATACTTCTGAACCAACCCCTTGTGGATTTTTCTGGATTTTATCTTCTTCCAGATCTGTGGTGTCAACTTCAATAACACCTGGTCGCCGACCTCAAACTCTAAGGGACGACGCTTTCTATCAGCGTACTTCTTCATCCTCCAAACAGCTTTCTCCAGACTAGCTTTGGCTTCATCGACCATCTCCTGTCTACCCAACGCATACCTGTAAGCTGCGGGACAAGTACCACCTGATTTCTGAATTGCCACTTCGTTTGGGGTTCTTGGCTGAAACCCAAAAATCACCTCGAAGGGGCTCTTGCCAGTCGCCGAAGACTGCTGTAGGTTGCAGCAGAACTGTGCTACATCCATCAACTCTAGCCAATTTTTCTGACTAGCTGAAACATAGTGCCTGAGATACTCCTCCAGTAGCTGATTCATCCGCTCCGTCTGACCATCTGTTTGGGGATGATTTGCAGTAGAGAACTTCAACTCACTTCCCAAAAACCCAAACAATACTGTCCAGAACCGCCCTGTGAACCTGCTATCACGATCACTAATGATATCCTCTGGCAACCCAAAATGTTTCACCACATGCTGAAAGAATAGGCCAGCTGCTATCTCTGCTGTACACACCTTCGGCGCGGGAATGAACACAGCATACTTCGAAAACCGATCAACCACCACAAAGATTGACCCTTTTCCCTCCACCTGAGGCAACCCAAGAATAAAATCCATAGATACTGACTGCCACGGTTTCTCTGGAATAGGTAAAGGTTGTAGAAGCCCAGCTTCCTTCTTCCTTTCAGTCTTGTCAAGTTGGCACACCAAGCACGACTTGACAAATGCTTCAACGTCATCCATCATCTTCGGCCAATAGTAGGATCTACTCAGCAATGCGAGCATCCTCGCTACCCCCGGATGTCCTGCCCATTTAGCATCATGAGACTCTTTCAAGATTCGCTGCCGGAGAGTTCCCCCATGTGGAACATAAAGTCGGCTGCCTTTACAATATAGCAAACCGTTCTCCAACCAATACTTGCGAACCACCCCTGTCTTCACTTCCTCCACAAGTTTACCATACACAGCATCTGTCTTCGACTGCTTTTTGATCTCCTCTAGGAACTCAGTGTCCACCACTGTCATGGATGCCACAGATTCTTGCACCTTTCTGCTAAGTGCATCGGCTACCTGGTTTTGTGCTCCCGGCTTATGCAGCCATACAAAATCGAATTCTGCCAGAAATTCCTGCCAACGGGCCTGCTTTGGGGTTAGCTTCTTCTGAGTCTTGAAATAAGTGTTTGCCACATTGTCTGTGCAAACCACGAACTCCGCACCCAGCAAGTAATGCCTCCACACCTCTAAACAATGAACCACTGCAGTCATCTCTTTTTCATGAGTACTATACCTCTGCTCAGCATCTCTTAGCTTTCGACTTTCATATGCCACCGGATGTCCCAACTGAACCAACACTCCACCAATTGCACGATCAGAAGCATCAGTGTGCACTTCAAATGGCACCCCAAAATCTGGAAGTTTGAGCACGGGCTCTGAAGCAACTGCAACTTTCAGCTCCTCAAACGCCGTTTCACACTCATCATCCCATTCCCAAACATGATCCTTCTTTAGCAAATCTGTCAAGACATTTACTTTCTTCGAGTATCCCTGTATAAACTTGCGATAATAGTTAGCAAGACCAAGAAAAGATCTCAACTCAGCTACCTTCTTCGGGGCAGGCCAATCAATGATGGCCTCGACTTTCCTCTTGTCCATCTTCACCATTCCTTGGCTTATCACATGCCCTAGGAAATGGATCTCCTCCCTGCAAAACTCACACTTCTCCCTTTTGACATAAAGACTGTGTTCTCGCAGTTTAGTGAAAATGTACTTTAAGTGTTCTAAGTGAGCTTCAAGACTATCACTGTAGATCACAATATCATCTAAGTACACTACCACAAAACGGTCTAGGTACTCATATAGCACATCATTCATCAGATTACAGAATGTAGCAGGCGCATTTGTTAACCCAAATGGCAAAACTAGGAACTCATAAGACCCATACCTCGTTACACATGCGGTCTTAGGCTCATCCCCTGCAGCAATTCTGACTTGCCAATATCCCGACCTCAGATCCAGCTTCGTGAAGTACTTAGCTCTCGAGAGCCTGTCAAACAGCTCAACAATATTTGGAACAGGGTACTTATTTTTAATAGTTACCTTGTTCAAGGCCCGATAGTCTATACACATCCGCAATGACCCATCTGCCTTTTTCTGAAATAAGACTGGGGCACCATAAGGAGCTTTAGACGGTTGAATGAATCCGCTCTCCAACAACTCGTCCAACTGCTTTCTCAGTTCAGCCAACTCCATTGGTCCCATACGGTAGGGGGCTTGAGAAGGAGCCCGTGCACCCGGCTCGAGTTCAATCCTGTGATCCACATCCCTTCTTGGTGGCAACTTCTTAGGCAACTCTGGGGGCATGACATCTTCAAACTCCTTGAGAGTAGGAACAACAGCATCAGGTATTTCTAACTGATCAGGCTTTTCCTCCACAAGAGCCGCTAGATAAGTCACTTCACCATGCTTCAGCCCAGCTTCAACCTGCATAGCTGACAACATTCCCTCCCTTTTCTTTCCCAAGTCACGATCAAACACACCCTTCACAAAGCAAGGGTTGTTTTCCTCTCCAATCATCACCCCACCAAGATGTGGCATCACCGACGCCTTAGCTTTCCTTAAAAAGTCCATCCCCAATATAAGATCGAAGTCATCTAAAGGAACAGCCAAGAGAGTTACCCTTCCAGTCCATGGTCCCATTCTAAGCTCTGCCTCAGTTGATCCCTTGATCACTTGGGCCTCAGAATTTACCGCTTTCACCCGGCTGGTGCTTGCACCCAGAACCAAGCCGAGAGATTCCACACTCCTGTCAGCCACAAAATTATTAGTAGCTCCAGTATCTACCATAGCCATCACCTCATGACCATTTATCTCAACCTGCACATACAACAAACTAGATGACTTTACTGCCTCCTTTGTCTGTAGTGCATTGACCATCCTGAGCGGATTCACCCTCCTTGGTTCCTCTCCCTCTGCCACGGTCATAGTATTCAGCTTCTCCCTCTTTGGACACTCTTTCATCATGTGAGGACCATCACAAATAAAGCACTTCAGCTGCTTCTTTGTTTGCCCACCACCATTCTTGGCTTTGCTAGATTCCTCATCTTGGGCCTTTTTCTTGCCTTTGAACTTCTGCCCCTTTTCTTTAGCCCCTTGGGTTTGTTTCCCCTTGCTATTAGAACTTGTTGCAAAGTCCACCAAGCTGTCTGCCGCTACAATAGCTGCTGTTAGGTCCTTGACATTCTGTCTTCTCAGCTCAGCCTGTGCCCATGGCTTCAACCCAGATATAAAGTTGAACAACCTGTCCGCTTCTGCCATGTCACGAATGTCCAACAGATTAGAAGTGAATGCCTTCACATACTCTCGCACAGAACCCGTCTGCTTTAGGTGCTTTAGCTTCTCCCTAGCCATCCACGCAGCATTATTGGGCAAGAATTGCTCCCTAAGCTCCTTCTTCAGGACTTCCCAAGTCTGAATACCGGGTTTCCCTGTGCCATCAACATCCTCCATGCGAGTGCGCCACCACAACTTAGCATCACCTGCAAGGAACATACTAGCCACAGTTACCTGCTCCACCTCTCCAATACGAGATGCTTTGAAGTATTGCTCCATGTCCCACAAGAAATTCTCCAATGCCTTGGCATCACGCCCTCCCTCAAACATCTTCGGGTCTGGCACTTTGAACTTTCTTGCCCCATCACTCGAGGTACCGCCACCGACAGCCACTGCCTTCCTTAGGATAGTCACTTCTTCATAGAGTTCTGAATGAGAAGTTTCCAACTGAACAACTCTTTCTTCATACTCACGCATGTGATTCTCCAAGATCAGCCTGATTTGATCAAGATCAGCCTTCATGTTCACACATTGGGTCTGCAATGGTTGAACATCGGTCGACTCCGGTATGCCAATCAACTCCTCAAGTCTAGCAACCTTCTCACTGAGTGTAGCAACTGTAGGACCAGCCATAATACTCTTTCGCCCAACTGTGCTCTAAAAGTCACCAATCAAGCTCTGATACCAACTGTCACGTAGGCGTGCGGAAGCGCGAAATTTTTCACAAACTTGTCGCCTAGTGATGCGCCAACTCCCCAACCAAGAGCCTGGCCAGCAATGCGCAACTAACCTTGGTGCCTGCAAAGAAGGTTAGTGATAACCACAAGATAAACGAAGACAGAGTTACGGGAATCTCCCAACCTTTTTATTACTTCAACAAAAAGGACTAACAACCTAGGCCTGCTGCCCACACGTCGGCACAGCTGCCCACTAATTGCTAGAATACAAGAAAGCCTAACTACAATGCTAGCTCTCTCTGTATATGCTCTCACTCTCTCTACAACTGTTTTCTGTGTATCTGAATGAATGCATGAGATTGAAGAAGCCCCTCTTTATATAGGCAGCTTTACGGGCTTTGGGCTAGGCTAAGCCCAACCCTACTTTCCATCTTTGCTTGAGATTTTCAAGATATCCTCAATCTTCTTGATTGCCTTTCCTTCAATAGAAGATCCACCATGATCGTATCTTTGATTCTGATAGACTTTCCTTTTCTGCAGAAGATTGCAATCCCTAATTGATTCTTCTTGAATGATCTCCAAAGATATGGTCTTATCCCAAATCTGATAAGCCCATTTACACCCTACACCTTGGCCCAAGTCTTTCATTTGCATCCTGCTCCAACCCTTGCCCAACTATAGAATTCTGGCCCAGCTTTGCCTCACTGTATTTGAACTAGAAGACTCTTCTCCCATGTCGCAGGTATGTCACGGAGACCCAATGCTTTGGGCTGGCCAGGCCCGTGCTTTGCCTCTAATCCCCTTGCGCCATGCTGCATGACTCTCCTAAACCCAAGTGTGCCTCTGCTCAAGCCCACATTCTCTATGTCTGTGCCTGGTTGAATGCTTCATGCCTTAGACAAGCCCAATCCGTGTAAGTGCCTCAAATGCCCACTTCATCTCAATGCCTTAGTTTTTATGTCAAGCCCCATACTTGACCTCGCCTAGTGTTCATGCCCAAGACAGAATCGTGCCCCTCAAGCACGCCTACGCCTCTACACCCAACACTAGGGCATGAAAATCTCTTAAGGGTCTAACAGTAGGCCACTATCCTACCATCGAAAGTTGATAGGGCAGAAATTTGAATGATGCGTCGCCAGCACAAGGGCCATGCGATCCGTCGAGTTATCATGAATCATCGAAGCGACGAGCAAAGCCCGCGTCGACCTTTTATCTAATAAATGCATCCCTTCCAGAAGTCGGGGTTTGTTGCACGTATTAGCTCTAGAATTACTACGGTTATCCGAGTAGCAGATACCATCAAACAAACTATAACTGATTTAATGAGCCATTCGCAGTTTCACCGTCTGAATTAGTTCATACTTACACATGCATGGCTTAATCTTTGAGACAAGCATATGACTACTGGCAGGATCAACCAGGTAGCATCTTTTTGCCGCCGGCACCGTATGAGCGAGGACAATTACTATCCTCCCGTCAATACAGGGCACATCAGGCTTTCGTAAGGGACAAATTGATTCGGGCAAAAAGGGACAAAGTCCCCGACCGATCTTTTGCTTCTACATACAAGACTTCGAGCAACCCTTGGGCGTCCAATGCCTGCTAGCTAAATAAGAAAAGCAAGAGCGAACGTACATGGGTGCTAAATGGTCTACGTCGCACAAAACCTTTTAGCACGAGATAGAGTATGGATCGTGGGACTAGAGCATTCCGTCAAAATAGGTATGCTGTACAGGGGGCCAAGGCAGTCCAAGGTAAAAGATTTAGCACTCAAACAGAATTGAACAGGTATGAACTAGCGATTATCGCTGCCAGGGCAGGGAACCAACCAACCGGAACATACCAATCACCACTCATGATCTACACGTACAACATGCCTCCATCACCCGCTAGGTAAAAGCACCTCAAAGACCCTAAAGCCTACAGATGACTTGACCATAACAAATGAAGGAGAAATGCACCGCTTCAAGCGAATCCAAAGAAAAGTCAATCCTTTAAACCCAAACTAAAAAAGTGAACTGAAACCCACAAGAAGCACCAACAAAGGCCAGGCAACAATTGCCGCAGAACAAGCCTTGCATCCGTTCATAACCAACAAAGAGATAGCATTGACAGCGAACACGACTCCAAGCCGCGAACAATTACGTCATGATGCTAACCCCGTTTGATGAGAACCGAATAAGGGCTAAGATCGGGAGTAAACGTGGTCAACATCAAGCGATCTCTAAATCAGCCCATTTTAGACGCTGATCAGGAGACCGCTCAGTTATTATATGATCCAAAAGTTCTCCACAACTTCCCTCAAAACATGCTAAATTAGGCACATTTGAGTCGCTTATCAGGTGCCTCAAGGGAGGCCCAAGTCGCCCCAGCAACCCCTGCTGCCTGGGCAATTGACAGTAAAAGGGAGGAGGACTGCCCCCTCCCCATCTATGTCATTTGAGCTTTTTGTCAAGTGTTCGCGGTGTGGAACTAGGTGTTGGAGGTCTCACTAGGACATTTTTTTGGAGTTCCACTCGTTTGATATGCATGTTTGTAAAGCCCAATACCTTCAATAATTTTTTCAGATATTTTTTTAAAAAAATTGTTCTGATTTAATTTGAAAGGGGATTTGAGGTAACAAAACTCATTTGTTTTGGATGAAAAAACTTGGAAATGATAGGTGGCATATGAAGAGTAGGATTTTTCATTTTTTTTTAAATTTTGGAGAGACCCACGACCAATCCAAGATGCCCGACGGAGCACCAAAGTGACCGACAATTCCCCCGAGGCACACGACGATGCCCAAGGCTCCTAAACACCCGAAATGAACTTAAAGAGACCGATCAATTCCAAGACGCCCGATGGTCCCCGAAGCGCCAATGGTCTCCTAACAATGCCCCAATGCCCCAATACCCCAATGCCCCAAAGGCACCTAAGGCACCTAAGGCACCTAA